>CAXHSM010000009.1:502500-1102500 GCA_964019185.1 Maratus speculifer | reverse complement strand
TTTTTTAAGGCAAATTAAGAATTTATATCGTCTGCATAAGGATTAATAGATTAGATTTAGAAACAAGATTTTAATTTAATAATTTGAAGTAAGTACGGAATATTATTATAAGAAAATTAAGATAGTATAAAGGTTAGTTTTGGCGAAAAAATTTTAAATTTGTAATATATATATATATATATATATATATATATATATATGGGGTAATAACGCCACGTTAAGGTTCTACCAATTTTTACGGCTTAGATTTAGATTGTATTTTTCAAACAAATATAGGATCTGATACAGCAACTCATTGACTATCTATATAAAATAAAATAATTTAACAGATATGTATTCATAAAATGTAAAGGCGTTTTTTCTTGACCAATGCTAATTGCCGTTATTACCCACCTATATGGGTAATAACGCCATGCAAACAAAACTATGAAATAAGATGGAATAATTGCATGTAGATTGCCCAATTCTAAAAATACTAACTCTACAAACTTAGAAATTGACAAATTGAATTCTAAGCTATTGAAAATGTTCATTTTTTTGTAAAAGTGTAAGAAAAATAAAGGTGCGGTGTGGGGGGGAGGATGAGGCAAAAGAATATCAGACCGTGAGCTTCTTTTTGCTTAAAAAGGACTGCTTAAATAGATTTATTAGAAACATTGCACTGTTTTAACTGTGTTTATTTGAATCAGTATTTAGGATGTAGCTAGGTCACTGAAGGGAATCAACCGGGGTATTAAAGCAAAGGATTGGCGTTATTACCCCGCGATACTTATTGCGCAGTAAATCCTAAACTACAAATTATCTCGAGAAGATATCCAAAATCTTCTACAAAAATTGTAAAGTACATGAAATACACTACAAATTTATGTAATAAACAAAGTATTTCTGGATAAAAAATATAGTCTTCAGATCAAAAACCTTATCTCGCAAATTTTAGATCAAGCGTTAATTTTAGTTGCTTGTAAAAACAATAAGACCTAAAAATGAAACAAATTAACTTGAAGTTTTTTTTGCGATTTATATGACTCAAAACCCTTCTGCGCAGAGCACAATGGTGTCATTTACCTGATTATTTCATAATTATGCAAAATATAAGCACTTGGCGTTATTACCCCGCCTGGCGTTATTACCCCGGGGTACCTTATATATATATATATATATATATATATATATATATATATATATATATATATATATATATATATATATATATATATATATATTAAAATCAAAGCGAGAAAATTGAAAATAACGCTCCCATAGGATTAATATTAGCATTCTTGTTCCTTCTTGTGAATATTGAAATAACCTCTTAAGGTGATTTTGTGAAACCATTTCTACAAATTACTTTTGTATTTTTTTCGATAATATATTTTAATGCTTATACCCATGTTGAATGAATCTTTTTGTTTAAGGTACTTGATGTTGGTCAACCCTGTGTGTGGTACAAACTACAAATAATCAATTGGCGGATAATCAAAATGCAGCAAGTGGGCAAACTATTGGAATTTTTATATAAATGTAAATGCCACGCTGTGTAGAAGAAAATGAATTGTATACATAAATATTATAACAATGCATCATGATATAGTGTATTAATGTAATTTAATCGTTGTAATAAATATCTTTTTATATTTTAATTGCTTGTTTTAAATATGTCTGAATCATAATGATATTCATTTATTTTGTAAATGTTCTAAAATATTTATATTTGTAATTTTAATGATTCTCAAACCCTCTCCTTAACAATGCAAAGTTTTTATCCAATTTTAAACTTATTTTTAAGCATGAATGTATAAATTTAGTCTTGACTATTTAAATATTTGGAAGGAAAATATATTTTTCATTTTTTATTAACTTTTTTTCGCGTTATAGGCAATTTTGCCCACGACAACTAGTTTTTACTTTTCTTGATCTGTAGGGAGAATTAAAGTTTGTTATTAAGATTATAAGCTATAAATTACATATCAATATAGAATAATATAATAGCACATTTCCATAAAAAAAATTAAAAAGTGGTGATTTGCTAGATAGTGACATTCTTAAACTTTTAAATGAATGTAAGAAATTTTAGATTTGTATGTTGAGAAAATAAAAATAAAAATCCCAATTTCCAAGTAAGTAACAATAATATTAATGTATATGTATAAGTTTGACCACTTTTATTAATTTTACTTTATTTTTTGAAAGTGTATGTGATTTGTATTCTCTTCACGCCCTTCTGATCCTTTAGTTTTTATAATTATGTCTGAGAAACAACAAAAGAAATGTGAAATAATTTTTCGGCAGTCAGTAATCTTGAATTATTTGTTAATATTTAATAAAATTTAATAAATTGTTACTATTTAATAAAAATAATATAAGATCAATTAATTATTTTCAGTTTTAATAATTTATAGAAATGTAAGAACGTAATTTAATATAAGCATTTTATTTTATCAGAGTTCATCTCACATTATCATAGCGGTCACAAATGTAAACACTTTTTTGTGATTTTTACTTTTAATTCTCTAAGTGCATACTACTTTTACAGCATCTTTATACCTCTATTTTAAAATAATAATTTTCGCTGTATATTTAAATCTGAAATGTGACAGCAGTAACTATTTTAAAATAGTGGTATAAAAAATAAATGTAGAAAAGGTGTAGTAATTGGCAGCTATGTAAGTATAATTCAAATTCATTGTTTTTAGTTGGCCCCACCAGTGGCCGAGAGGTTCGGACCTCTCAACTGGTAGACGGCAGGTGCTGGGTTCGAACCCAATCGCGGCTGTCGGCCTAACCGTTCGGAGTTTTCGTGGTTTTCTTCGAACCTTGCGTAAATACGGGTTAGGTTCCCTTAAAAAGACCCCCACGAAGGGCATTTCCCCCCTGGTCCTATATCCCTAGCGCAGATAATCGGACGTCAAAAATCAATCAATCAATCAATCAATCAATCATTGTTTTTAGTTACATTTTACCATAAATTTTTTTTTGAACAATTGTACGTAATGACAAAAAACAAAAAGAAAAAAAATATTTATTATATTTATTAAGAAATACAAAAAATTTAATATTTATGAAAAATAATATATATATATATATATATATATGTATGTATTGTTTTTTACCAGCATGCATATCATTGCACAACTTGATGATCTACAAATGGTTTTATTAAAATTTTTATCAAAATATTTAAATGTATCCTCACATATCTAATATTTCTCGCCAAAATAAGTTTTTATAATAAGAGTGAAACTTGTGCTTACCATGTATATTCGTCGATTCTGACTACAGAATAACACATAAGAATATCCCATGTTTGACAGGATAATATAAATCAAAAAAGGACTGTAAAGAAAAACTTGTTTGTTTTAAAATATGCAATGGGTATGACAAGAGTTTAAAATGACTATGTTTTAGAAATGATGCTTGGTAAGTGTTATCGATTATAAGCAATATAAATTTCTAGACAATATCTGAAATATATCATCCCCTAACATATTATGTCTTGTGGAAGCGGCTACCTCTGCTTGAGACAATCTTGAGACAAGACCTACATTCATTCTCACCTCAAGAGAGTAGAAGTAGCAATTCTCCCACAAGACGATGCGTTCGTGATGATAGATTCCAGACATCGTCTTAAAATCTATATTGCTCGCAATGGAAGACACTTTCCAGAAGTCATTCCTGAAAAATAGTCATTTTAAACTCTCGTCATATCTATTCTATATTTTTAACAAATAAGTTTCTCATTAGTCGTTTTTTTAGTCGTTTTTTAGTCGTTTTTTTAGTCGTTTTTTTAGTCGTTTTAGAGTCTTTTTTTTTTTAACCTGTCAAATGTGGGAGGGTTTTTTTTTGGATCATCCTGTATTTTTACGGTATATATACCGTATATTTCATTTACGGTACACATACTGATTACAAATGTTTTTACGGTACATATACCGCACATTTAATTTACGGTATATATGTTGTATAAATATTTTTTACGGTACATATGTCGTACATTTAATTTACGGTATCTGTGCTGTAAAAATATTTTTTACGGTACATATACCTTACATTTAATTTACGGTATATATGCTGTAACGATATTTTTTAAGGTACGTGTACTTTAAATACTTTACGGTACATATACCGTCCAGTTAATTTACGGTACATATACTTTAAATATTTTACGGTACATATACCACAAAATATTTAAATTTATGTTCAGTTAAATTACGGTACATGTACTTTAAGTATTTTACGGTATATATACCGTCCATTAAAATTACGGTAAAAGGAAGTGTCACAAAGTTGACGGTATAACCACCGTGATTCGAGACCAAAATTTTTTACAGTGTAGAAGACCTGTCAGCTCGAATTTCTGTAGCTGCCAGAAAGCTATCCGAGATGCCAGGAATCTTTCAAGACGTAAAGAATTGCATGCGACGCTGTTGTCAGGTGTGTCCGACTACTTCTGGTCGTAATTTCGGATACCTTTTTTAGTAAAACCTTTAACTAAATTGCCTTCTGCCACATTAACGTGTTACTGTTTCACTACCTGTTTCTGTTGCTTTTTTATCTGCTTCTTTTAACCGTAGCTCGCTAAAAAGGCATTTTCTATGTTACATTCCTATGTGATTCCGAGTCGCTTTGAATCCCTAACACTTCCTGGAAGTATGTTGGCCTGGTAGTAAAATACACAGGAGTAATGCCATTGAAATGTCGGAGATGTGTCGGAAGCGCCCTCTATCAAAAATGGATACACAAGAGCTGTAAGTCATTTGGAATAAAATATTTACCAAAGGAATGAACTACACGCAAACCGCAACAAAATCGATCAGTTTGTATAATGTTTATGAATGTTTAAAATCTGCCCCTCTGTTCACAGTTAAATTTTCGCCAGTTACCCGATCCCAATGTTTCCGATTTTGGGATTAAAATTTAAGTTAAATTCTAAACTTTAAAATAATTTCAATCCCATGCACAAAATAACGGTAAAAAAAGGTTGTTCGTTACTCTAAAGCGCCCTCTATCGAAAATTTTTGAATGTAACCTTTATAATTTATTTTTTTTAAATTCATGTCATAAAGAATGATTTTAGTGAAAATCGCAAACGAATCGACCCTTTTTTCCGTTTTTTATCATCGTTTGAAGTTTTGGACCGTAAAATTTAATGGCCCCTAGTTCCTACGGAAGACGTTTGCGCCCCATCGTTTCCCATTTAATAATATTTGTCTTCATGTCTACTATCACCCCATAAAGTTTGTCGGTCTGGTAGCGAAACACCCTGTGTATATATATTCATATATATATGCATATCTGATTTTGTCATGCCATAAATGTCGTATTCATGAACCGATTTGAATGAAACTCGGTATGTACATAGTACATACAAATGTCTCGACCGAGTTCGTTGGCCAACATCATACGCCATCTTGTTTCAAAATGGCGGCCATTTAAATTTTTTTATTTAAAATTTAAAATTAAATGTGAAAAAATTACAAGTTGAAAAATATTTTTCTTTTATGTGTTAGAATTTAAAACATCGATTCCAGAACACTTTTTGTTTTGTCTATATCTTAAAAAATGACTAAGTTATAGCACTTTGAATTTCTAGTATGGCTGACATTTCGAAACGATCTGATTTTTGTCATGCGATAACTGTCGTATTTATGAACCGATTTGAATGAAACCTGGTACGTACATAGTACATACAAATGTCTCGACCGAGTTCGTTGGCCAGCATTATACGCCATCTTGTTTCAAAATGGCGGCTATTTAAATTTTTTTAACTTAAAATTTAAAATTAAATGCGAAAAGATTACAAGTTGAAAAATATTTTTCTTTTATGTTTTAGAACTTAAAACAACGATTCCAGAACACTTTTGTTTTGTCTATATCTTAAAAAATGACTGAGTTATAGCACTTTGAATTTTTAGTATGCCTCATTTTAAAACGATCTGATTTTTGTCACGTGATAACATGCGGATTTATGAATCGATTTGGATGTAACTTTGTGTGTACATAGTACATAATAAGGCCTGGACCAAGTTCGTTAGCCAGTTCCATACGCCATCTTGTTTCAAAATGGCAGCCATTCAATATTTTTTTTAAAAAATTAAAATTTAAAATTAGGTGTTAAAAAGTGAGAAATTTAAAAAACAGTTTTCTTTTGCGTGTTTGATCTTGATACAAAGATTCCAGAGCGTTTTTTGTTTCATCTATATCTTAAAAAATGGATGAGTTATAGCACCTTAAATTTGCAGTGTGGTTGACATTTTGAAACGGTCTGAAATTTGTCAGGTGACTATACGCATATTTATAAACTGATTTTGATATAACTCCGTATGTACATAGTACATACCAATGTCTTGACCGAGTTCACAGACCAACTTTATCCGCTATATTGTTTCAAAATGGCGGCGATTTGAGTTTGTGAAAAATCTTTTAAATGTATAATGATGTACAAACAAAAATTTAGAAATTAAAAAAATGGTTCTTTCGAAAGGGTTTGATGTTAATAATGAGTTCCAGAATATTTTTTTGCTTTGTCTTTACCTTAAAAAATGCCTGAGATATAACAGTTAAAATTTCTAATATGGGTGACATTTTTTAAAAAATCAATTTGCCCGCGACAGCACTCGTATATATTAATCGATTTCAAAATGAGTGTGCATGTGCTTATGAATTAAGATTTTGACCAAGCTCATTGGTATGTTTTATCCATCATATTGCTTTAAAATGACATACACTTCATGATATCGCGGAATTTGGTGACTCTCTAAATCGCTTAAAATAAAACCAGGTTGAATAAAAGATGACTAATTTCTAAAAATTCCTATTAATATCCAGTCTTGACAAAAACTAGCATTTAATCTTATATAATCGGGTTCCACTAATCTGAGTTTCGTATGTTTGTATAATATAACTTAATTTAAAATAAATAAATAAATAAATAAGTATATGAAAGCTACCTCTTCCTTCCGGCATTGCCGGAAGGACTTTTTAACTTCACCTCTCACAGTGGAAAATGCTCTTCCCAGAAATTCCACAAATGGTTTTGTTTATTAAATTTTGATAACTAATTTTTACCGTTTTTTTCTAGAGGTGAATAAAAAAAAATCTTTATTTTAACCCCCAAGTCAGGAATTATTGTAAATAGTACATTTCAAAGATAAAAAATATAAAAATAGCGAAAATCTAATACAAAGTCTAATTTGAAATTTAGGATTTGCAAAGAAACCTGACTTCCTGATTAAAAATAACAATCATTTTCGATTTGAGCTCTTAAATAAATAAATAAATAAATAAATAAATAAAATAATAAATATGAAAATAAAAAATCATAACCTTAATATATGATTTAACCCAAAATTTCCAGGATAGTGATTGATTACACACAGTCCTTATAGAGTCTTTAGTTAGTCCATAATTAATTCTTTTCAGAGAGTATCATAGGGGATATCATTAAGGGGATCAGAGCAAAAAAAATCTTCAAATTTTCCAAAAAAAATTATTGCATTAAATATTTCTTTGTTTCTTCTATTTGAAATGTAGTTTAAATCTTATTTCTACCTAAAATAGAACAGGCAATATTAATTTTTATGTTTTTTGTTTTATTTGAAAGTCTGGCTTTTAAGCAATGGTTGTTATGGCAATGGTATGTGTCTTCTTGAGAAAATTATTTTTTTCTTCATGATTGTTTTATTCACCATTCTCCTATTTAAATTATTATAACTCAATAACCGTTACAATAAATGGTTTCGACTTGAAACATGTCGTAAATTTAGAAAAAAAATATTCTTTTTGAAAATATGATTCTTTGAAAAAAGTTATTTTTTCCATTTGTGCTTTAAATATTTTTAATTTTTATTTAAATTAATGCTTTTAAAAATACTGAAACAGAATTAAAACTCGTGCGTTTTTCTTTACTTAAATAGAAAAAATAAATAAATTTTTTCTAAAAATTAAATGTTTCATTGGTGCGTTTAAAGTATTTTATATTCAACTACTTTTTAAATGAAGAAAAAAATATTTTATTCAAAAATTAGACACTGTTTTATTTTGATTATTAATTTGCGATAATTAATTAAAACTTCCATCGCTTTTTACGAACAGATTTAATTTGGGTGCAGATTTATTTTGGGTTCATGTCTTTTATCATCATTAAAAACTTTTAAGAGGACAGGATCGATCTTAAGATGTTAATAAAGTAAAAGTTTAACTACACTGTTTAAACTAATGGTGACACATTGCACCTTTTAAGGGTTAAAGGCTTGTCTCACTGGTCACACTTCTAAAGGAGCCAGAAAGGCACCTTTAATTAGGTAAAAAGATGGCACCTATAATCCAGAGTGCCCCATAATACAAAATTAAAAAATATACAAACCGACTTTTTTCCCTCGAATGGATTCGAACCCACAACGGCTGATTGCAAGTTCAACGCTCTAACCACTCCGTCATTGAGCCCAACTTCAGAGGCTCCCTGAAATGTTCAAATGTCCTGAAATTCAAAGGTTGCTTTACATAAAAAAAAACTCGTTAAAAGTTAGCCATCCGAAGTTCTAAACGAAATTGGGATAGCGTATAGCGGTGATAGTCATTGCAGGGTGAAATAGCTGTTTTGATCCACCAGTGAAGGCGAGTTGAAGGCCAAGGATACACATCACAGAGCATGCGCAAATGACTAAGAGGTGAAAATCTTCCAACGGTATGCATTGCGCGGCATCCTAATTAGCGTGAATTACCCAGTGAGAGATCAAACGGCACCCCAAGCCTGTGGGTGTCAAATGGTTACACTTTTTCACCCCTAGGTGCCAAATGCAACGGATTTGTCACCTTTATTTTTAGCAGTGTAATGTATTTAATGGTGAAAACTCTCGAGATTTTCTTAAAAGTAATTATTCTTCTAAGTAACTTTCCTTATATATTTACCGTTGTTAAAAGAACCTTTTGAAAAAAATTACAAAAACTTTTATTTATTTTAGAAATTTTATAGTCCGGTATTCTTATATACAGATTAAATGTTTCGTTGGTGCATTTAAAATACTTTATATTGAACTACTTTTTAAATGAAGGAAAAAAATCATATTACAAAAAATTACACCCAATTTTAGTTTATTTTTTAATCTGCGATAGTTAATTAAAACTTTCAGCGCTTTTTACGAGCAGATTTAATTTGGGTGCAGATTTAATTAGGGTGCATTTCTTTTATCAGCATTAAAATCTTCTGAGAGGACAGGATCGATATTAGGAGGTTAATAAGGTAAAAGTTTATTTAATGTATTTAATGGTGAAAAGATATCGCGATTTTCTTGAAAGTAAATATCCTACTAAGTTACATTTCTTATATATTTTACCGTTGTAAAAATAGCCCTTTGAGAATTTTTTTTATTTATTTATTTAGAAATTCTGAATCTAATTTATAGTCCGTTATTCATATTTACAGATTACATGCTCCGTTGGTGCGCTTCAGTATTTTATATTGAACTACTTTTAAATGAAGAAAAAGTCATTGAAAAATTAGACACTGTTTAATTTTGATTTTTTATCTGCGATAATTAATTAAAACTTTCAGCGCTTTTTACGAGCAAATTTAATTTGGGTGCAGATTTATTTTGGGTTAATTTCTTTTATCATCAATGAAATATTCTGAGAGGAAAGGATCGATCTTAGGAGGTTATAAGGTAAAAGTTTGTTTAATGTATCTAATGGTGAAAGCTCTCAAAGTTTTTTTTAAGTAATTATCCTTCTAATTTACTTTTCTTATATATTTTATCGTTGTAAAAAGAACCGTTTGAAAAAGTAACAAAACTTTTATTTAATTTAGAAATTCTGAATCTTATTTGTAGTCCGTTATTTATATTTACAGATTACATGTTCCGTTGTGCGTTTAAAGTATTTTATATTGAACTACAATTAAATGAAGAAAAAAGTCATATTCCGATGAAAAATTAGGCATTGTTTTATCTTAATTTTTTATCTGCGATAATTAATTAAAACTTTCAGCGCTTTTTACAAGCAAATTTAATTAGGATGCAGATTTAATTTGGGTTAATTTCTTTTACCATCATTAAAATCAGGACAGGATCCATCTTAGGAGGTTATAAGGTAAAAGTTTATTTAATGTATTTAATGGTGAAAAGCTCTCGAGATTTTCTTAAAAGTAATTATCCTGCAAAGTTACTTTTTTTGTATATTTACCGTTGTAAAAAAAACCCTTTGAAAAAAATAACAAACTTTTATTTATTTCAGAAATTATGAATCAAAATTATATTCTATTATTCATATGTACAGATTAAATGTTTCGTTAGTGCGTTTAACATATTTTATATTGAACTACTTTTTAAATGAAATACAAAGTCATATTCCGATGAAAAATTAGATTCTGTTTTATTTTGATTTTTAATCTGTGTTAATTAATTAAAACTTTCAGCACCTTTTATGAGCAAATTTAATTTGGGTACATTTCTTTTATCATCAATAAAATCTTTTGAGAGGACAGGATTACTAAGTAAATTAGAGGTTACTAAAGTAAAAGTTTAACTAATGTATTTAATGGTGAAAGCTCTCGAGATTTCCTTAGAAACTGTTATCTTACTAAGTAATTTTTCCAAAGTAATATAAAATAAAAGCTAATAATAATAATAATAATAATAATAATAATAATAATAATAATAATAATAATAATAATAATAATAATAATAATAATAATAATAATAATAATAATAATAATAACAAAAAATTGTATTTGTTCTTTAAATTCTGGATTTCGTTTTGAGTGATTTGAGAGATTTTCGTTTTGATTCATACCTACAATGTTTATTTGGTAAATTCAAATATTTAATATTGAACTATTTTTTAATTAAAAAAATTCATACTTTGAAATAATAGGATAAAAATTGGTCATAGGTTTATTTTGATTTTTAGTCAGGAATAAGTCAGGAGACTTTCCGATTTTTAGGAGATTTAAATTGGATGCATTCTTTTCAACATCATTAAAATCTTCTGAAAAGACTTTCGATTTTTAGAGGTTAATAAAGATCGATTTTTTAGATTAATTAAGTAAAACTGAAACTGATCAATGAATCGTGAAAACTTTCAATATTTTCCTAATTTCTATTATCCTATTGTTCTACTGAGTAACTCTTCCTGTATATTTACCAATGTAAAAAGAACCCTTTGAAAAAATAACGAAACCTTTAATTATTTTAGAAATTCTAAGCCTAGTTTATAGTTCGCTATTCATATCTTCAGATTAAATGTTTCGTTGATGCGTTTAGTTTATTTTATATTTAACTGCTTTTTTTAAATAAGGAAAAAAAAAGTCATATTCCGATGAAAAGTTACACACTGTTTTCTTTTGATTTTTAATCTGCGATATTTAATTAAAACTTTCAGCGCTTTTTAAGAGCAGATTTAATTTGAGTGTATTTCTTTTATCATCAGTAAAATCTTCTGAGAGGACAGAGTCGATCTTAAGAGGTTAATAAAGTAAAAGTTTAACTAATTTTATTAATGGTGAAAGTTCTCGAAATTTTCTTAAAAGTAATAATCCTACTAAGTTACTTTTCTTATATAGTTACTTTTGTATAAAGAATCCTTTGAAAAAATAACAAAACTTTTATTTATTTTAGAAATTCTAAATCGAATTTATAATCTGCTATTCATATCTAAAGATTAAATTTTTCGTTGGTGCGTTGAAAGTATTTTATACTGAAATAATTTTAAATGAAGAAAATAGTCATATTCAAAAGAAAAAAAAAATAGACCCTGTTTTTTTCTGATTTTTTTTAAATCTGCGATAATTAATTAAAACTTTCTGCGCCTTTTACGAGCAAATTTATTTAGGATGCATATCTTTTATCATCAATATAATCTTTTGAGAAGACAGGATCGATCTTAAGAGATTAATAAAGTAATTTTTAAAATGATGTATTTAACGGTAAATGCTCTCGATATTTTCTTAGAAATTCTTACCTTACCAACTTTTCCAAATAAAGATAAAAAAACTGAAAATAATAATAAAAAAAATTATATTTGTGTTTTAATTTACAAATATAAAAACTGGATAAAATGAAAATTAAAATAAACAATAATAATAACAAAAAATTGTATTTGTTTTTTAATTTTGCGAATCTACTTTTTAGTATGGTTTTCATATCTATAACACTTATTTGGTACATTAAAATTATTTATATTAAAATATTTTTTAATTAAAAAAGGCATACGTTTAAATAATGGGATAAAAATTGGTCATATGTTTATTTTGATTATTAGTCAGGAATAAATAATTAAAATTTTCAGTATTTATAGGAGATTTATTTTGGTCTTTTCATCATTATTAAAATCTTCTGAAAAGACAGAGTCGATTTTTAAAAAGTTAATAAAGTGAAACTGAAACTAAGGTATGAATGGTGAAAGCTTTCGAGATTTTCCTAAAATCTATTACCTATTGTAGTAATGAGTAATTTTTTCTGCATATTTACCGATGTAAAAAGAACTCTTTGAAAAAATAACAAAACTTTTATTTATTTTAGAAATTCTAAATCTAATTTATACTCCGTTATTCATATTTATAAATTAAATGTTTCGTTGTTGCGTTTAAAGTATTTTATATTGTACGAATTTTTAAATGAAGAAAAAAGTCATACTCCGATGAAAAATTGGACACTGTTTTATTTTGATTTTTAATCTGCGATAATTAATTAAAACTTTCAGCGTTTTTTACGAGCAGATTTAATTTCGGTGCATTTCTTTTATAATCATTAAAATCTTCTGAGAAGGCAACGTCTTAAGATGTTAATAAAATAAAATGTAATCTCTTCGGTCAGTGGGTACTCATTCGGGAACCTGCGTTCTATTTACTTATAAAAAAAATTAAATATCTGATTTTTTTCTTTTTACATTTTTACATCACTTCTTAATTGCTGAATGTTTTTTGCGCTGAAAGCATACGAATTAATGTTTACAGCTAAGCTGAATTGCTCATAAAATAAATGTTATTTTCATCTGAACTTGCAAAATGACTAAGAATGTCCAAAAGACGGTGTAACCACGAAAATGATAAATTTTCGTAAGTATCTAACTTAAATCTTTTTCAATAAAACATTTTTGAGGATTTGTTGATTAATAACTTGTTTAAAGCTCTTAAATTTGTGATTGCGTTAATTTGGGTTAATCTTTATCATATTGTAGTTTTAAGAGAGTTTATATTGTTAGATTCATATTTTTTAACCTAAATTATTAAGCGCAAAAAAAAAAAAAAATTACTGTTAGAATATATATATATGTCATTTACAATGTCATTTTGTTTAGAAAAGAAAAACAATGAATAAGTAATTGTTTTATTATTTTAGCTTCGGAAATGAAGAGGATAAACTAATGTATTTAATGGTGAAAGCAATCCAGAGTTTCTTAAAAACGATTATTTTGGTAAATAGCTTTTACAAAGTAAATTAAAATAAAAACTAAAAAATATTAATAGTAACAAAAAATAATTTGTTTTTAAAATTCTAAATCTAGTTTTCAATGCGTTATTCATATCTACAGATTAAACGCTTCTTTGGTACATTTAAAGTATTTTACATTGAACTATTTTTTAAAATTAAAAAAATGTCATACTTCGAAATAAAAAGATAAAAAATTGGTCACATTTTTTTAGTTCGGAATAATTAATTTAAACTTTCAACCTTTTTTTCGAGGAGATTAAATTTGTGAACATTCTTTTTATCATCATTAAAATCTTCTGAAAAGACAGAATCTATTTTAAGAGGTTAATAAAGTAAAATTGAAACTAATGTATTGAAGGTAAAAGCTCTCGAGATTTTCTTAAAATCTATTATCCTATCATTGTATTAAGTACTTTTTTCTATTTATTAATATATCTAAAAGAACCCTTTGAAAAGAACCCTCAAAATTTATTATAATCCTTTTAAAATAAATAAACATTTTGAAATAACAAAATTTTTATTTATTTTAGAAATTTGGAATCTAATTTATTGTCCGTTATTCATAAACAGATTAAATGAATCATTGGTGTGTTTAACGTATTTTATATTGAACTATTTTTTAAATAAGGAAAAAGCCATTTTCCGATGAAAAAGTAAACACTGTTTTATTTTGATTTTTAATTTGCGACAATTAATTAAAACTTTCAGTGCTTTTTACGAACAGCTTCAAATTGGCTGCATTCTCTTTATCATCATTAAAATTTTCTGAAAGGACAGGACCAAGTTTAAGAGGTTAATAAAGTAAAATTTAAGCTGATGCATTTAATGTTGAAAGCATTAAGAGATTTTCTTAAAAACTATTATCCTACTAAGTAACTTTTTCTAAGTAAAATAAAATAAAATTTAGACAAAAATAATTATACGGAAAAAAAAATATTTGTTTTTAAAATCCTGAATTTAGTTTGTAATAAGTTATTCATGTCTACAGATTGAATGTTTCTTTGGTATATTTAAAATATTTTATATTGAACTACACTGTTAAAAAAAATTCTAAGAATACTTGAAATTACAGAGAATCTGCGGGTAATCCATAATCTTAAACCTTATGTAAATTTATAGAGATTAGAAAAACTGAGATTCTGTTAAATAACAGAGAAAGTATTCGGTAAATTTAAAATTGACTCTATTAATTAACATCGTTATAAACAGGGATGTAGTGGAGGATATAGAGGAGTATACATCGTCGTATACCTTTTGGATTTTTTAAGGAGCACCGTATACCCTTTGTTTCTCAAGAAAGTACAAAATATACACACTTTAGGGTATACTTTCTGCCTTGAGCGTTTGAGCGTATATCTTCTGTTATTTTTACGACTACACTCCTAGTAATAAATACACAAGGGTCTGTAATTTTACTAATAATGATAATAATTTATTTTTCTTTTTAAAACGAGCGAATCACTCAATCTTCATTGAGCGTCAAAGACTTTGAATATTCCGTGTAAATTTGAATTATTGTATCATTAAACACTAACAGATTTGTTTTTAGCCGAGCTGGGGTTTTATCCTGATACCCCTTGACAGTGAAAGAACATTCTACTGAAAGAACTATAAGAGCTGTTGCTATTGAATATAAACCATGTCTTTTACAGCGCGGTAAATTCCCCCTCCCTTAAGTTGATTTTTAATATTTCTTATAAAATTGCTAAAAAATTTTGTTTGTGCATTTTAAATTACAAAATTTAATAAAGGTATTTTTTTTTTTTTTTTTTTTTTTTTTTTTTTTTTTTACATAAAGACATAGAAATCCGACAGTAAATTGGATAAAAGCTAGACCTGCATATCTTAGGATCATATGTAGGTCTTAGGATAAAATGTAAGGGAAATATTTGTACTCGATCAAATGAATTTGATTGAAACTAGTGTAAATTTAAAGATAGCCTCACTTTTTTTTTGTTCTGTGTTTTTACAGAGATTTTTAAAGTATAATTTTTAAATTATAAAAAAAAGCAATACTTTGAAATAATGGGATAAAAAATTGGCCACAGTTTTATTTTGATTTTAAGTCTGAAATAATTAATTAAAACTTTCAGTCTTTTAACGAGGAAATTTAATTTGTGTGCATTCCTTTTATCATCATTAAAATCTTCTGAAAAGACAGAGTCGATTTTAAGAGGTTAATAAAGTAAAATTGAACTAATGCATTAAGGGTGAAAGCGCCCAAGATTTTCTCACAAAGTATTATCCTGCTAATTAACTTTTCCAAAAAAAAAAAATTATGCATATTTTTAATTGTTCATAAATAGATTAATAGTAAGACATTTAAGATTTAGTAACACTACATCTAAAAGCATTTTATAATTTAGTAATTCAAGCACATACATTAAAATTTATTTTTCAAAAGTCAGTTTGCTATTTAAAAATTTTAATAATAATCATTTATAAAAAATATAAATATTGGTCGAAACAAATGTATTGAAAAATAATAATTGTTTAACGGGTCTGTTTTTAACACTCTTCAGCGTAGTTGAAACATATTTATGAATTTGGCTTTTCTGGTCATCTGTCTATCTGTACCTGGTCTAACACGCATAAATATACTCAGATTGCTATGTCATTGATATATGTTATTGTAAATAACCATGGCGTCATTAATATTGAAAATTAAGTAAATAGAACTTATAATTCGCTTACAGGATAACTAATAAGTATTCCGTTCCATTTTAATCAATGAGGGCAAATCTCTTGCAGTATATTTTAATGATGTCATACTACTTCAACACATTTAAATTAATGCACATCTTTGAGGAGATGATTACGATGGAATATGATGCACAAAGCATTTATAGATTATTTACAGGGATACACAGAAGTTTCAGTGCTGTTTCTAAGTGATAGCTAGATTTGTGTTTTCATGGTGAAAAGCTTCTTTTAAATTTAAATTTTTTTCTTTTATAATTACTTGGTATGTATAAATTCTATAGATCATACATAGGTTCCATACAATAATTAGAGTACATTTTCGTTTATTGCCGGAAATTGCGAAAGTTAACTATGTGATGCGTTTTATAACTGAGCTCAATTTTGGTATACTGTGTATTATACAAATAGGGCATTTCAAATGTTGGACGAGTTTTTCAAATTATTTACTAAGATTATTACCTTTCATTTTATTAAATGTCGTAGTGTTGTTATAGTATTATGAACGTGTTTAAAGCTATTTTATAATCTATTCTTTCCGCATGATTTTTCTTCTCCTTATGTTAGGTTTACTAGGCTTTTACAAAGAACAGTTGTTTTATGTTTCTTCTTTTAAATCATATTTTCAAAAGTTCTCTTTTATCTACACTATTAGAATCCGGCCGTATGTATGTATATATATGACGCTATCTCCTCCGATCCCAGAAACGCAGAAACGTCGCGTTCATTTTTTAATTGAAGGGGAAAAATCCCGGGATCTCGAGTTGCCCACTCGTCTGTCTGTCGGTCCGTCTGTCCGTATATAACAAGTTAAAAACTACCCAACCGAATCATTTTGCTAACGATAACATAAATTGAGGCATTCATATGGAAAAGGTAGTATGTCAAAAGGGAGTACGTACTTAAAACATAAGCAACACTAATCTAATTTACACAACTAAAGTAAAATTTTTACCCACAAAAAATAAGCGTATGAGATCCATGTATGTATATTTCAGGTTTGCAACTTTTTAAAATCAAAATACTTAAACAACTTTTTACTACTTCTTACATTAAAAATCTCAAAATCGATTTTTCTTGACTTACTATATTTTCCATGTTAATGCCTCAAATACTAAAGTTTGAAAGTTAATACTTGTTAAATGCATAACATTATATTTCATTATAATGATATAATTATAGTAAAGATAAAAAATTACTTTAGGCATAATTTTCTAACAGTAAATACAAAGTGACTGATGTAATAAATTTCACATAAAAAACATTGTATTGATGCAACAAATTAGTTAATAAAAGTTTTATACTTAAATTCTGTTTGCAAAATAAATAACAAATAACATACAGTGTTTTTCTTTAATACTTATTTATTGTCTTTTTGTTTTTTACATGAAAAAAATATTTCAAATTAATTATTCTGCTTTTTAATAATTGAGATCAATTTGAAAAAATAAAATAGAA
The DNA here is from genome assembly GCA_964019185.1 of Maratus speculifer. Classification (NCBI taxonomy): domain Eukaryota; kingdom Metazoa; phylum Arthropoda; class Arachnida; order Araneae; family Salticidae; genus Maratus; species Maratus speculifer. The sequence continues at coordinate 1,084,918 of CAXHSM010000009.1, read as the reverse complement.
ATCATTAATATACTATGAAATTTTAAATTTTCACTTCATTTTTTATCATTTTAAATAACAAAAACTTTAAAGAAAGAACAATTACGAAAATCTAGAAATCAATTTAAATTGACTTCATTTTAATTAACTTTTCACTGCTCTTATAAAAAATAAATTAAAAAACTTTTCAATTAACCATTTTCCACTTTTTTTCAGTTTAAAAGTGCAGATATGTAAAACTTTATTCATTTTCCAGTAATAAATTTTATTTATAGTAAAAGTTCATTTAGAATATTTATCATTTATAGAAATTAATTGCAAATTGAATTTTAAAAATGAAATTACAGTTTATCAAAGTAATAAAATAATTGAAAATGTCTGAAACCTATTCATCTGATGACCTAAAAAATTATTAGTAGTATAAAACTAATAACTTCTAATCTAGATTATCTTTTAAAGGTTTTGTCATGCATTTCACGTTATATAATTTTTTCGAAATTAATTTTCTTAAGATTTTCTTTTCATGGAATCAATATTCCTTTAGAAAATTTAACATATGGATTTTTAACAGAATTCCATTTATAGAATATGCAAATCCAAAGCTATCGCTCTTTTTCGCAAATTAGTTTTTATTTTATGATTAAAAAATACCCACGTTTCAATCTTTCCTTCAACGATTAAAAATTAATTTTAAAATTAAGCGTTCCAATATTTAAATTTACATAATTTTAAAACTCTTTTACAAAATGATAGTCGATTCTGGATCCAATGGTAAATTTCATCGAAGAATCTAAAAACTAAGAAATCAAACAAGAAGTTTGTTACACTATTAAAAATGTTGCTCTATAGAGCAACATTCAGACTATAGTTTGAACCAAATTTTGATGCTCAGTAGCTGCCACCATAAGGTGAAGAAATCTCGTACCAACATTTGGAGCTTCCTGTTTCAACCTCGTTTCAACTATTGGAGCTGCGCTTCAACAGGAGCTTCAAATATTGGTTCAAGATTTCACTATCTTACAGTAGCAGCTACTGAGTACCAAAAATTCGTTCAAACTAGGAGAAGATTTTTAACTGTGTATAATTTACATATGCAGACAAATTTCTTCCTAAGAAAATTTTAGGTATATCATTAAATAGTAGATGTAGTACTAATCAATTGATATAAATTATAATTTTATACAATTTTTGGCAGATTTAGTAAGGGGTGGGTTTTCTTTTTTTCCCCTGGAACTGTTTAAAGTGATAAATCTTATTTTAGTTATACACTCTAAAAAGTAAAAGTGTAAATTAGACGAATTCACATATATATGTGTGTAAATTCCTAAAATTACACACCTGACATGAAAATTACCCACTTTTCGCAAAGTTTTACCTGTTTTTATGTGCATTTTAGCTTAACAAACTAAGTGTGTATTTTGTTATCATTTGAAAAACATAAATAAATGTGTAAATGCTGAAAAATGTCTGAATTTACACAAATTGGTACGTTATTGTAATTTACACATAATGATAAACACATACGTAAGAGTGTAAATTTCTAAAGTCACCCACTTGTCATAAAAAATACCTATTTTAATGTGTGTTTAGTTTATGGCATTAAGTTTGTAAGTTTGTTATCAGTGCATAAACTCATAAAAATGTGTAAATGTAGATTACTCCTAAAATTACACTAATTATTGTGTTGAAAAAATTATAAATGCGTGAATTTTAAAGTAGACGTTACGAAAGGGATAGGAGGCTTACATATTATTCAAATCTACACTTTTTATTTTAGTAAACCCATTCCATAAATAACAAGGTGTCATTGCATTGCTGTAACAGTATTTTTAAGTAATAAATTAATGTATTAATTTATTTTTATAAGATACTCTGACCACCTCTCTCACTCTCCCCATTTCAGCAGCACGTGAACATTTAAAAGAAGTTAAAAAAATTTAATCTCGACACATGTAACAAATGTAACAAATATTTTGTTGCATGTAACGCAAAATTTTATTCATTTAATTAGTAAATTTTAATTTCGTTTTCCGAATTCCCTTTTAAAATTTGTACATCAAATATTAGAATGCTTCATTATATAATTCTAGGTTTTGATTAAATCGTAATTTCTTTCAGCCATCGCACAGACTGCTCTTTTTTACAATTTTACTTGTAATTTTCAGTAATAGTGCTAGATTTCATTCTTAAAGCGACATTAGGAAGACTTCATAACGAGGCATTACAATAGAGATATAATCCCACTTTATGCTTATTCATAAAATTAAATTATACTTTTTGTACTGTTGGTATTCTTTTTTGCTGCCCCCTCCCCCTTAATTAAAAGGATAGTAGTTTAATTTTCAGTAAAATCTAAAAACTATTTCGAATTCATTTAATATGTAATATAAAATATAATTCATGTAATTAAGATAATTCTAAATTCGTATCCTGAGTTATTTATACATTTTGCACATCAAATATAAGTATGCTTGATTTTACCCTAAATTATTTGAGCCGTCTGGTAGCTTGTAAACTTTTATCCATTTCAAAGTTTAACTTGTAATTTCAGTTTAACTTCAGTTCGCAGTGCAATTGATGGTTGTATTCAGGAACTACTTCAACCCCGAGTTAGATGCGAATCTAGCATAACTAAAATCGTAATCTCCGTTGACTTGGCTTCATCATGTTTAAGTTGAAAATTAATGGTGGGTCCAACTGATTGCAAGCGCTCTCGTTCAGAAAAATATAGTATATAATAAGTTATTCTCTTATAAAATATAAGGTATGTAATGTCATACGTCCGTATTACCTCCAATTCTTTTTATCTGATATGTTTATATTTATGTATATACAGTGGGTTGTCAAATTATTAGGGACAGTCATACTTTTTTGCTAGTTTTATACTTTGGGTGCACTTGACTGCTGTTCTAAGTGGTTTAAGTGTTACAGGAGTGTATTTTACAACTGTCAATGCTTTTATAATTCAACTTTTAAGAACTTTTAATATGTTAAAAGATTTGTTTGCTTTCTGTAACTATTTTAAGAAGGGGATAGACGCTGAGTCTTTTACACACGCAATAGTGGAAAACGCTTTTCTTTAATTTAAACAAAATTTTTTGGTTTTTTTTGAAAAAGTTAAGAATTATATGTGAGTATTATGTTTCTTTTACTTATTAAATGTTTGTTTTTTGTGAAATTATTTATGATTTCAATTCCTTTTTTATTTTTATTGATTTCAGTATGGGTTGTGGGGTTAATTTGTTCCCTAGGAAAAAAATCTGAAGTAAAAACCTTTCTCCTGCATACGAGTCATTCTCAAAGAAAGATAGTAGAACTTGCTGGAGTTTCGAAGTCAGTAGTCAACAGGATAAAAATAAATCTGGATAAAAACCAGCCACTTTCGTCCAAACAAAAAGGTAAAAATGGAAGAAAACGCATAACATCTCCACGTACCGATAGAAAAATCAGGGATATCTGCTTAGGAAACATAAAGAAAAAGATTCGACTCCTTACTCACATTATTCAAGAATCTGGAATGCCAGTTTCGAGAGAAATGTGCAGTGGAGATTAGCGGAGGAAGGGTTGACAGGATTTGCTTTGTCCAGGCAAGAAACCGAAATTGACTGAAGCACATTGCCTAGGCTCGTGAACACCACCAGGAGACATTTCATGACGGTAGTAAGGTGAGTTGTTAAGATAATTATTATTTATATCATTGAAAATCATTTATTTCTAAATTATTAAAAAATTTAATTTTTTTCAGGTGCTTTTCTCAGATGAATCAAGCTTTGAGATTTTAACCAATAAAAGCAGCTTTGTCAGGCGACGCCCACACGAAAAATATCGCCCTGACTGCATCGTGGAGAGTGTTAAACACCTTGATAAAGTAATGGTGTAGTCTGTCATAAGCGCTAAGAGTTGGATGCCTCTACATTGTCTAGGGAATCATGAAACAAGACCAGTACAGGCACGTTCTGGAAACTCAGCAACTTCCACAAATTGAAGAATGGTTCCCAAGTGGTGAAGCGTTTATATTTATGCATGATTCAGTGCCTTGTCATAAAGCTAGAAGCATTACAAAGTTTTGGGAAGACCACAATATCCCAGTTTTACCCTGGCCTAGCTATTCCCCTGACATGAACCGCATAGAAAGTTTATTGAAGATCACCAAGGCAAAGTCGCCTAAGATATGGTTATAACCAAGGTACAACTTATCGAAAAACTCATAAATGCATAGCATGACAACCCTGAAATAAAATAAAGTGCCAGAAATTGCGATGAGAGCATGACGAGATGGATCAAAGCGCTCCTCGAAGCTAAAAGAAATGTCACTAAATATTGACATTCTTAACTTAACATTGGTAAATTGACTGTATTATATTTTTGTTGGGTTTTTTTCATATAATATTACGTGAATACTCAAACTATAACAATAAAGCTTTTTTTAACTTTTAAACAGTGTTTTGTTTTTCAAGTTATATCCTAATATTGTACAAAAAACCTATATTTCATGACTGTCCCTAATAATTTGGCAACCCACTGTATGTATATTATACATGTTGGATTGTTTTTTACGTATAAGAATTTTTTACACGTATAATTTACTTGCCTTAAAAAATGTCAACATTACATAATTCCTGATAAATGTCTATTAAAATAACAACTGTTGTATCTAAAGTCATTTATTTCTTGAAAAGTTTTCATCTTAAAAAGAATTTATGAATGTATGTTAACAGTAGCAAAGTAAACATTAACATCATTTTTTTTTGGGGGGGGGGGGTAGAGATGTTAAATTTTGGTTCAGTTGTGTGGAAGATATTATAGTTTATTTATAAACTATTATTCAAATGTATACCATATCTATAAATTATATATTCTGATTTATAAGTTAAACAATTCATCTGAGTTTTATTTATTTATTGATTTTTTTTTAATTATGAAACTTATAATGTTAACTAAGTTTATCATCGATTAAAACTATAGCGTTGTTTTTGAGTTTCTACATTACATTTCCTAATTTAGAGAAATTAATTTTTTATATTTTTTATCTTAATTACATTAAATTTTCAGCTGTGTTTTAATTTGAAAATATTACATCGGAAGAACTATGTTCCACTAAAACAGTCATAGTAAAGAACACAATTTTTTCTTGTTAATTATAAATTTAATAAAAATACACAGAAGTAAATACAAAAAGGGCGCAAATACGTTGATTTAAAATAACTCCAGATCAAAAATTCTGAAGATAATTTATATTAAAGTAATGGCTTTTTCTTCAAATATGCATTTTTCCATTCCAATTTTGCCTATTATTACAGAACTTATATGACATAAAACATATGATTGTATGTATATAAAAAAATATAACAGTTGTGTCATAATGAATATTCAAAATCGAACTTATCATTCTCTCCCTCCCCCTCTACATAAATATCCCCCGCCGGGTGAGTTTTATACACTTAAGACACAAATGTAGTTATCAAATAAATTCTACGAGCTTTAATTTCGAAAATTTATAAGAGTCAATTGATATTTGGATACAGACACAGTATTTCTCGTTTTATTTTTCACTATAGCTGATAAATAAAAATACACATTAGTTTGATATCTAAAATTTTAATTAGAATATCTGAAAATTTCATTTATGAAGATAGGATTAATTTCATTAATGTTAAAATATATTTGTATTCTTTTTCTTTTTTTAAGACACAAATTTCTAAATATAAATGTAATGCAAAAGATGCTACTTTAATGATTCAACAGCTTTTTTGATAGTCCTGATAATATTTTACATGGCAAATTCTTTGTAATGATGAATATTTATGAAAAGAAAACAATTCAACATGTAATATAGGTGATTTATGTATATATAAACAAATCAGCTAAAATATTTGCAGGTAATATGTGTGTGTGTGAGATGAAGTTTACATACCTTTTTTCTATATTTTTTATAGTATTTTAAATTTTACTTTTATAACTGTATGTAACACAGTACCTTCAATATAATTGACTTTGTATCTTGAGTCTGAAAAATAAAAAATGAAAAATTGTGTCTGAACTCTGAAAATAAAAAGTGTGGAGATTGCAAGTTTACCAACTATGATTATTCCATCTGATTAGTCTAAAATCTATCATTAATTAATTATTTATTTTTCTTTATCTTAATTTTTAATTGGCTGTTCTGAATAATATATAAATAAGGGGAAAATATAAAATTAAAAAGCAAGGAAGAATATAGAAAATAAAATAGCAGTTTTTATGTGTATATTTAGAGGAGAGTGGGGAGGAATAGTACACTTTTTACAAAAATAATAAAATCAACTCTACTTGACACAAATACAAAAACTTCGATTTATAGAATACAAAATAAAACACTTTCTAATGTCCTTGAGCAATATAGAAACATAATTTTAAGAATCAATTTTATAATTAAAGAAATTGAAAATTTCACAATATGTCCCATACTTCCTCACTAACAGAGAAGTAATATTTGTACTATGATGGTTGATGAGGAATATCAAAAACTAATGTCTTAAATGGCTATATGCTGAATTTTAGTTCCGTAGCTGCTATAGTAGCATAGTTTTAAAGAGGGGGGGGGTGTAAAGTTCTAAAAACCTATTTATAGGGAGTTTTTAAGAGGAGGGGAGTGAGTGTGATAGGCTGATTTGGAGCTTATGATGCTACACTTGTGATAGTGGATGAGAAGTGTGTACATCACTATGATCCCGAGTCCAAACAACACTATTTTATCGCATCCACTGTCACAAATCTAGCCCCATAAGCTAATAATCAGACTTTCAACTACCCCCCCCCCCATTTTACTCCTCCATACAAAACTATATGAATATTGCAGCTACGGTTTCTGAAACTAAGCATAAATATATCGATATTCTTCATCAACCCGTTGCAGTACAGATATTTCACATACACTAGACACAATAGTTATTGAACCTCCATCGAATATGCGTATTTTGCATATTACGCAAAGAACTGTGTAAATTACAATAACACAATAATATGTGTTTTTTGCGTAATACATATTTATCAGTGTAGTCACAGAAGATTACACAGATAAATGAGTAAGAATATAACACAGATATATGTGTATTCTTGCACAATTTACACATCAATGTGGGTATTTCATGAGTGATCACCATAACTTTTACACACTTAGTGTTATCATCAAATTACACACTGAAATGTGTATTTTGAAATTTACACATTAGGTGTGTATTTTGGCAATTTACACACAAATTTACACATATAAACAAATCGTTTTTGTATCATCGATTTACACATTTTTGTGTGTAAATTTACACTTTTATTTTTCAGAGTGTACATGGATCAAAAGAAAAAAATTAAACTTTCGTCTGGCTCGTTATTTGTAGGATTTTAAGAAATAAATAACTCTTAAACTAAAATGCTTGTTATTTCTCAGTATAAATTATTTTATAGCATGATAACGACAACTTGTTTTTGCCAATTAATACTTGAAAAGCGTTTATAGTTAGAATTCATTATTTATGGAATTTGTACGCCCTTACTGATCGAGGAGAACGCTTCTGCCAATTTTTTATTGCGAATATTTTGGCCATTCTAGATTTTGTTTCATTTCCTGTAATAGTTAGGCAAGTTGTGGCTGCACATATCATCAACTTAATGAGCTCGGATTTGAAATTCCATATTAATTTAACTCGATTATCATAATAAAATGCGACGGGTCTTTCAAGTCATATTTTGTGAAACCACCTGTAGACCTCATTTTAGTGTTTGATTAGAAGGTTTACTATTGTAGTGTATTTATAATCGTGTTTTCCTGCATGCAAAAGCAGCTTTTCTTTATTTAAAAAAATTGCAGAAGATTACCGAATAAGTAGATTAATTTTTATTAATAAATATCAATAACTGCATTTCAGGAAAAATTGTGTAATTTTCAACAACACTTTTTGCACAATCTTTTTTCCTGGCACAATACATTCGCAGCACATTCACGAGACAATCGAAAACGATTTTAGTTAGAAGCATTAAATTTTATTTTCATTTCACTAATTTGCAGTAAATCCATACTTTGTGCTTGAAGTCTTGGGCCAAGACTTGCCGAAAATAGAACACATATCCTTCTGCCATAATTGTACAATGTATTCAAAGAAATGTATGACGTCTGACGATTTCTGTCATTAGTTGGGTATAAATAACAAATTTTTATTTTTAACAAATTTTCAGTTACATGAAAACCCCGAAAAATGTTTATGAGAAATCTATTAAAAATGCATACTTATTTCTATCTAAGAAAAGATTTTAAAAACAGAAAATTAATCTTGAAATAAATTTTTAATGTTTTTAATAATTTTTCATGGCGTATTTTCGATATTTCGGGTCAGGTTCTCATGAACAAAAATTTTTGTGCTCCGGTGCTCCGGAAATAGAGCCTGTCTTATAATCGAGGAATTATTTTTACATAATTTTTGTTTTAGATTATGCATTTCTGTAGCGTTGACTTACTTTACACCATTAAATCACATCCTGACTTTTCATCATAGAATATCCAGTTTTTAGTAATACAAATTTTATTTTTAAAATGAAGACATATCAGTGATATCGTTATATTCAACTGTCTCTGAATCGTTAATAAAAAGTATCCACATTCCTAAATAAAGTAAAAATATAATTAATTATGTCAACAATTATTAATGCATAAAATACCCTAAGTAATAACTGTTTTCTCAACTTTATATTCTAGTTAGCGTACATTTTCCGTTGAGAAAAAAAATTTTCAGATGAAAAATGTTGAACAAATGCGAGCTACTGTAAAAAATCTACAAAAAACTTTAAAAATATAAATGTAATTGTCTATTTTATTATAAATAACGCTAAAATATGTAATGAAAAAATTCTTGCCCTATTTGCAGATATTAATATGCACATATAAGTTTCTGATTTTTAAAAACTTTTTCTTTTATAAAATTCTAATACTTTCTATGCACGATGTTTTTACGTCCATTCATTACTTATATCTGTATATATGTAGCTACAATTATTTTACATTTAAATCCATCTCACTTGTATATTTTTTATGTACTTTCTTCCATAAATAGATTGAAATACGTAGAGTAGACATAACATCTGTTTTCTCAACAAAATAATTAACAACAATAATAAAATCAATATAAAAACTTAGATCAAATCAACAATGACTCTCAATATTATGTGTCTTACGTATACCGAAAATACTTCTAGTTCAATATCAATATTTATTAAAACTAGAAATTTTTGCAATTAAATTTCACTCTCGACAGTATTTTCTTTATACTACATGCTTTATATGTTTGTTGACTATATAATATAAGATACATTTCTTGTTAACATCTTGGGAATATTAGAAAATGCTAACAAGCATTATACTGGGTGAGTACAAATGATAATTCAGGTTTTAAAAAATCATATTTTCGAAACTGTGGCACATATTACAGTAAATAATACATGAATTTAAACAGAAATATATACCATTATATTTTTTCAATTACAAATATTCGGCGTATTTCTTTTGTTAGAGGGCATACGTCCAATCTGTAATCCAGCTCGTTCCAAATATTTTGTAGAATCACTCTGTCAATTATTATACTTCATATATCATTGTTGGGCAGTCTTGGTCAAAATATATACAATACTAGTTATAATTATTGGTTGATTGGGCTTTACAGTCATCTTTTGTACTCGAAGGCTAAACAGACTACAAGCAAAAATCAATCAATTTCCATTTGTTGTTAGGAAAAGGCTAAATTATTATTCTTATATTTCTAGAAAGTCCTGAAGGAAGAAAGTAAACACTTTAAAGAGTTTTAAAACAGTATTAAATAAATCAGTTTTTTTATCTCAAAAAATTCTTGTGTGCTATGCTCATATGTAACATAAAGAATAAATTGTCTAAAACTAGGAATGTTGGATGTTTAATTACTATAAGAAATTTACACACAAAATATTTTTCCCTACTAGAGACAAAAATTTTATATATACTGTTAAATGGTATATTATTTTCACTGACATTTGTTGCTCAGAAAAAAATAAGAATAGAATAATATGTAAGAAAAAAAAGCCGTCCAATTTTATACAATGAGGAAAGTTTTACGATGCTGAAAGGGAAGTGAAAAGAAAGATTTTTATAAAATCCAGAATGCTTTTTGGATGGCATTTTATTTTTATTTAAGACGTCTCAGAGGAAAATTTTTATCGTACACATAAGTCAGTAAAAAAGAACAAATATTTTTTTCTTAAAAAAAAAAAATATGAATGTGTCTAATTTTGAAACAGTAAAATGTTATTTAAAAAGTGAGAAAAAAAAGCTTTAAGAGAAGTGTGCCACTATTATAAAAATCAAGAATCCTTTTTGGATTGTATTTCGTTTTTGTTTACAACGTCTCAGGAAAATCTTTTATCGTACATATTGTAAATAATTCAAAAATTATACGTGATCATACGAATTATATCGATTGGAAAACTTTTATCGTACAGATAAATCAGTAAAGAAGAACAATAGAGCAATTATTATTTCTTGGAAAAAAAAAATTATGAATGGCTCTAATTTTTTAGAAACAGTAAGATATTATTAAAAAAAAAAAAACAATGCTGAAATTAAAATACGAGACTTTTATAAAAATCCAGAATGCTTTTTTAATTGTATTTCGTTTTTGTATATAATGTCTCAGGGAAAACCTTTTACCACACATATAAAAATGTAAATAATTTGGAAATTGTACGTGAAACGTGGAAAATGAGATACGTTCGTATTTACAACTATTTTTATAAATATTCAGAGCTTGATGCATCAGCGGTTGTTTACTATCTTATGTATGAACACAAAGTTTTTGCGATAATATGTATTAAATTCAGTAATACGAAAATAATATGACTCCATCTTAAATAGGATGTGATCGCCATGACAATCTAGAACCATTATCTATCATGGGATATCACTGATATAATTACGTATGATAGGATTTTATAGAATGAAGAAAACACTTATTTTTTTTTATTTGAATCGCATTATATTTGAAATGACTTTGCAAAGATAATAAATCTTAAATTTCAAATCATTCGGTTAGGTAGTTTTTGTGATATTATGTGAGGACAGATGGATGGATCAGATGCTGACTATAGGTGCTACGCATTCATATAATTATTAACGCATCTAAAAAGCGCAATTAAACAAGCAATTCTTTATTCAAATATCAAACAACTTTGAGAACTTTTATAGTTTTTTTCATAGAAATAAAATATTATTTAAAAATTGTTAGTTTAAACTGTTAGAGCGGATTTTTCTTTCGTAGCTAAGCATAATTGAGTCAATACCGCTTGTTTTGGTTATAATCTTGTTCACTATGAGTAAAATCCTGGCTATATTGGTGAATGTTGGCTGCTTCCCTATCATAATAAATTGCCAATATTGTCATGAAATATTGTTCCAAAATTGGAACATCAAATTCTGTGAAAATTTCACTTACATTAAAGGGAATTGTTTCATAATTTTATTGTCAATATAAAAACATTATTTCCGCTATATATGATTCCATTGGAATTATTTTTAAGAGATTTGCGGTTGCGGTATAGCAACGCAACAAGTTTTTTTGCTGCAATTTTTTCCTGGAAAAGATAATTTTTATAGCATGCGTTATTAGTATGCCACGGCAACAAACTTATTTTTCTGCAAACGATTATTTTGTCTGAAAAATTTATATTTTTGTCTACGCATGCATTTCGGTATATGCTCCGTTTGTAGTTCTCAGAATGTCTACTCGAAATTCAATCTGAATCGAGGGGTTTTGCAGAATATCAGGTGTGAATGAATAATATCAGTGATGGATGAAACAAATAGTTGTTTCAGTTAAAACAGAATTGCAATAAAAAGAACTTGTTGCATTACTCTTCATGACCCAGGCTGCGGAGTTTGTGGGGAAAATGCCCAACTCCGACTCCGATTCCTGCCTGGCTAAAATATTATTGTTGCTATTGGATAAAATTATGAGGAAACACAATAATGCAAAAAGTTTGCTATATCGGGATTAACATATTTCTTAGAGCTTTGAAACAATATATATATATATATAGAGAGAGAGAGAGAACCATTAGATAATACTACAAATCAACATCAAAATATGGAATAACTCGTTATGTAACAAACTATATCAAACATAGGAGTTGGCAAAAATTGGAACAATATTGGAAATGTGGTATTTAGCTCGTTCTCAAGGGCAATGCTAAATAGACACATTAATTGCGATTAATTTCTGATTAGAAATCAGGATAAACCTAAACATGATTTCTAAATTGCCCGATTAAGCGCAATGGAAAACATAGTTTAAAAAACATTATAAAAATAATAAGACAATAATTGAATTATCAAAAGATTAATTGCAATGGAAAACATAGTTCAAAGAAAAATATTAAAAACAGAATAAGACAATATTTGAATTATCAAAAGATTAATTGCAATGGAAAACATAGTTCAAATAAAAATATTAGAAACATAATAAGAGAATAATTGAATTATTAAAAAAAGTGAAAATTGTTACAATTATGTTGCTAATTCTTGTCCTCCAGAGCAGAAAAATTTCAATTGAAAGTGAAAAAATGACAATTTTACTGGTTCTGAAATAACTCGGGATCTACTAGAGTTTTTAATTAAAAGCAGTTTTAATCTACAATCTATTCAGGGTAGTATAATGAGAATCTTTAATTTGGGTAGTCCGATATCATTAAAAAATAACAACAATAATTATTTTTATGGATTTCAAATTACATGCAATTGATTTAATTGCACTTTAAACTATAAAAAAAAAAAAAAAAAAAAAAAAAAAAGGCCGGAGTTGGCATGTTTTTTAGCCACTCCGACTCGGATTCTTTTGATCAAAAATGGACCCGACTACAATTCCACAACGCCGCAAATCTGTTTATGACACCGTAAAACACAAATCTCCAAGACTCATATTTTCTTTACAATTAATTAACGTTTGAATTCAGGGAGCTTTTATGTGGATATCTAGTATAACTTTTATTAGCGTATTGTTGAACTCTAATGTAACTTGCATATCCATTATTAAATTGCTGCTATGGCTAATGAATTTAAAATAACTAAAAGTCAAAAATATGTTATTATGTTATGTGAAAAAAATCAGAGAAGAATATATATATATATATATATTATTTTTTTCTGAGAAAATTCTTTTTTCAGAATTTGTATGTGAGTGAATTTGCTGAACTGAAAGAATATTCAAAATTTAACCCTATTTATACTCATACAGAAAAAAAAACCAGTACATATTTCGCGAAGAAGAGGGGGGTGAAATATAATCTTCTTTCGAAAATATTTGCTATTTGCAGAAATATAAATAGAAATATGATAAGGGCTATCCTGTTGGAAGGAATTTATTATTATTATTTACTAGTTTTCAAAAGGAAATTTGTAAATAGTGGAGAAATCATCCAGTAAAAAAATATCATTTCAAAAGATGGCATCTAATAGGTGTATTCTTTGTAGATTTATCCGTATATTTATTTTACTCTTTAACTCCTTTGCATCCATTGTATCTAGACCGTAAAATTGAATATAGATGTTTCAGAAAATACTAAGAATTTCAATTTGATTTACGAAAAAATAATATGGCATCTTCCGACTTACCAGCGATTTCAAAACGAGTTGATTATATTCCAAGATCTAAAAGCAAAATATTTTTGGTATCTAAAGAATCATTTTTGCAACAAGTGTAACTTTTGCTGCCCATAATTTTCAAAAAAGTTTCCGAGTAACTTTTATGGTAAATTTAGGCTTTTTTTCTCTACAGTATTTTAAAGTTACATTAAAATACCTTACTTTACTATTCATTTAATACTTCGATTAGTAATAATACATTTTAGAATTAATTATAAATTTTTTACTTTATATTGGGTTGAAGTAAAGGTAATTTTGATTTATCATATTTTTCAAAGCAAATTTATATATATAAATATCAGACACTAATCAATTATATATGTACCATTTTGATCGATGATCTTTTGCAATGTTTCTCGTAAAACCATAATTTTCTCACTATTGAACTTCTGAGAATGATCTGAGATTGAAAATTGAACCAAGCTATTTTCACAAGTGTTTTTTTGTAACCAGCTTTAGAACAATAGGAAAGTTTTTCAGAGACTTAAGCAAATACACTGTAAAACATTTGTGTAACATTACTCCATAAACTAGTGGCAGCTGCTTTGCTGCCACCAGTGTTAGGATGGGATTTTTTTCAGTTGTATAATGGTGTAATTTAAACATATGCCACTGGTGTAACATTACATGTCAATGTAATGTTACACTGGTTATCTTGGTTATCGTTATTCCACCATAAACTTGGTGTAAACTTGGCTGCCACCAACTTTATGGATAACATTACACAAACGTTTTACAGTGTAGTAATCGGATAGAGCAAAGTTAAGGCTACACTACATTGGATACATCAAAACTTATCAATCAAACTCTCCCAATTTTTGCCGAGTCACTAAAGACGTCACTAAAGTTTAACTTTGTCGTTATGGAAACAACGCCTTTTCTTTTTATCAGTTCTGTTGTTCTCTTTAATCTGCTGCTGAAAACGCATTAATTGCTTTCTTTAGAGAGTCGAGTTAATGGTTTGGCCAGGTTCGAATAGCTTAAGATAAATAATTTGTTTTGCAATCTCGCCAAACACTCAGCATCACCTTCCTTGGTGTCAATCTGGGCTTTGCCACCAATTGTGAAGTTTCTCTGGGCATCGATCACTATCTTTTCCGCACATTATTGTCGTAAGTGATATACTTTTCATCGCCGTAATCATTCGTTTCAAAAATGCTCAATTTCGTTTCTTTTCAGCAAAGATTCAGAAATGGAAACATGTTCCATTAAATTTTTCACTGTTAGTTCATGTAAAAAAGCAAAATATGATGAAATCCACTTTCTGGAATCTCGATTTCAAAGCACAGTAATTTTTGACTGAGTAAACAGATGATGCTACCTTTACACTTAGAATGTTCTATGGACTGCTTTCTTTCAAACTCTGTATAGTCTGGTTTAATTGAAGAAGTAGCACTCGAGATAAGTCCACTTTAAAGTCATATATTCGAAAATGCGAAATCGCTTTTTTCTCAATAAAATATTACTCCAATAGCATTATTAGTTGAACAAAACTAAAATATTTTTAAAAGGATGACTTATTTTTCATTTGTATCTCATCAGCTTTTTTTACAGTAAAGGATTGTGGGTGAAACGTTTCAGTATTATTCCTATATTTTCTATTTTAAGGGCATGATATTTGTATATTTCCTAAGTCTATTAAATACTAAAATTATTCAAATAAATGACTTGAGTTAAGTTATAAATATTATACAAAATTTTTCTAAGACCGAGTTTCATTAAGGAATTTTAATTTGCAAAATCCTTTTAAAATTTATTAAATGATTATGCAAATCTTCTAACGTAGTTACAAAAATTTATTTAAAATTCTTTACAAGAAATTTCCATTGATTCCTAATTTAGAATATAAAGGGTTAATCTATTTTCAGAACACAATATATCAGTTTTTTTTTAATTTTCTTCTATCTTTACTAGAATTGGACAATTATTGGATTCGTGAAAAAATTCGACTACCAGTTTATGATAGATTTTTACGATTTTAGAAATCCTGCGCATGATTTGATGTTTTTTAGAAAATGTCTCTCCATGAGCCTGTCTGTCACTCTGTCACTCTGTTGTCAATAATCTGTATGTGACAAAAATTTTGTGGGAGCTCTATCTCAAAAACTAAAACACGGAATTTCACAAAACTTTAGATTAAGTTATACCTTGAAATGAATTGGAGTTGATTAGTTTTTTGTGCAGTAGCTCAACAGGTGGAGCTGCTATGCTGCATTAATTATAATTTCTACAATAGCTCTACTTCAAGAACTAATGCACGAATTTTCACAAAACTTTATATTGATTTATTATAATTAGTCCGCGGCATAACATGGTGCTGACTGCATTTGGTACAAATATTCACGATTATTGCAAAAGCTCTATCTGAAGAACTAATACACTAATTTAGGGTATAAAAATGTATATACAGTCGGACAGCGCTTCACCCGTATGCAAAGCTATGCATTTTTACTGGAGGGCTTTTTGAAGCTTATGAAGCGGTATGACAAATGTCTCAATGTATATTATAACAGAATATTTAAAAGTGATAAAACAGAGTTCGTACGACTCAAGAAATTCGTGAGACTTGGATGCCAAAATTTTCTTTAAGTAACTGTCATTAAATTTAAAAGAAGACAAGTATTCCTCTACGCAAAATCTGGTATAAAAATTTTTCGGACCATACGAGTTCAGTAAGAAGAATTCAAAATGTCTTAAGATGGATATTTTCGCCTTGATAGATGTTCCTACCTTTCATAACGGGACGATGGACTTTATAAATATAATACAGAAAATTGAAAAAAAAAATCTTATTATTTTAATTTTAATTTTAAAATTTTAATAATGTATTTTATTGTAAAAATCTAAATTAATTAAAATAAATTACAATAATAGAAATAAAAACCGAGGAAATGAAAACAAATAAAGTACGCCAAAAATAGAAATAAAAATTACCGTTAAATTATTAGTTTTGATATTAAATTTATCGTTAAAATTCCAATATTGTCAATATTTTGTTATATATTGGCTGAAAGTGTATTTTAATATTTTTTGTAGATAAATATAAAAAATAATATAGCATAATATATGTTAAATGAATTTTTCTTCAAACAAATTTTTCGTGCTTTACACATTTTTAAAACGTTCCAGGTATTTTTGTTTTATTCAATATCTTGACATACATTAGGTCTAATTTTTGATGGATATTACAAGAAATCTCTGCATACGTTGGTTTATCAAAAAATCTCAGATTAGTAATAAAGTGCTTTAACATGCGAAATTTTAATAATAATATGGTTTCGTGTTAAAAAATGAAATCTACAATTTTGTGAAACACCAAGAAAAATGAACCGAAAATTCATTTACTTAAATTTTAAATGCTTTTCGATGTACCGTATTTTTTCATAAAAAAAATTAAACTTTTACATGTATATTTTTAGAATAAAAAAACAGTAAAACATTAGAATATAGTCCCTGTAAATATTCGGATATAAATATAAAATGTGCTTTTTTTCGTGGTAAAAATCATATAAAACATTGTGTGAGACACGAAAATGGCATTTTTCTTCTAAAATCATTTATTGTTACAACAGAGAAAATGAAGGAAAGGAAAAAAGAAGGAAAAATTCTATCAAATTTCATGTACGTGCGCATATTTTACAATCCCAGAAGAGAAATGTGAACAACGTTTTTACTCAAACCTAGAGAAGTCGGAACTCTCTTTTCGATGGAGTTTTGTTTTTATTTGCAACTTCACTGAAAAAAGCTTTTACACTCTTAAAACAAAAGAGTGGATTTGGTGTCTCAGGAAAAAGCTGTAATTTACTGGGTCGTGAATGAGTTGTTTTTTTAACTTTTTACTCTTCTTGATTTAAGTTGCTTATTTAAACTACACATTTTGATTTAAATTGCTTAAAAACAACTCGTTTACTCGAGTTTTTTCAACTCTTTTCGAGAAGCTGTTATTTAAATTATGAGATGAGTCGATTTCGGCTCAACTTGAGTTATTTTTGGTTGATATTTTAAGAAAGATATTTTAAATATTTTCTTCAGAAAATTCTCTAAAAAATGGCAATGGAACAGATTATTTTTCATTAAAGATTCAAACAATCTCCTGAATTTTCCGCTAATTTTTTCCTGAAAATTAATGTGCTTTTTGTGTAGTAGAAATCATAAAACATTGTATGAGAACTCGAAAATGGCATCTTACTTCTAAAATCATTTATTGTTACAACAGATAAAATTCAGAAAAGGATAAAAGAAAAAGAAATGCTATCAAATTTTATGTACGCGGGAAACATTCAAGAGCGCTTTTAGCAAAACTGAAAGAAGTTTGAGCTTGTTTTTCGGTGGAGTTTTGTTTTTATTTGCATATTTACTGGAGAAAGCTTTTATCTTTCACATAATTCTCTAAAAAAGTTGTAATGCAATACAATATATTTCATTAAAGATTCAAACGAGCTTTTGAATTTCCCGGGAAATTTTGTCTGAAAATTCTGTATTATCTACTTCTATTGTATAAATATGAAATCGTCTAGACATTAGATTATCCGTAATTTAATCGCTGTGTAAAATCACGAAAAAACAAATGTGCTTTTTTTTCGGATTAAAAAATAATGTAAAACATTTTGCTATAAAAGCATGGCATCTTCCTTCTAAAATCGTTCACTGTTTAAACAAGCGAAACGCAGTAAAAGGGTAAAAGAAGAAAATATCTATCAAATTTCACGCTCGCGGAAAAAGTTTTCTTCCAATCCGAAAAGAGAAATGAGAATTGATGCTTTCAGCGAAACTTAAAAAAAAAAAAGCTGAGACACACTTTTGGATGGAGTTTTGTTTTTATTTCAAACTTAAAAGAGAAAGCTTTTTATGTTTCAGATAATTCTGTAAAAACAAAGAAAAAAAACGAGAAATGGGACAAATGATTTTTCTTAAAAAAAAAAAAAAAAAAAAAAAAAAAAACACATAAGCTTTTCAATATTCTGGCGATTTCTTTCTAGAAAATCATCATTTATTTACTTTTTTGTAGTATAAAGAGAAAAACACTAAAGATATAAAATATCTGTAAACTAATCGCTGTAAAGGTCTCTTATATATATATATATATATATATATATAATATAAAACAAAAACAATTTTGCAAAAACAGGAAAGTGGTCCCTTTCTTCTAAAATCATTTGTTATTTCAACGAACTAAGCGCTGAAAAATGGGAAATGAAGAAGAAATTTTATCAAATTTCATATATACGAGAAACATATACAATACCAAATAAAAAATATGAAACAACGCTTTTAGCAAAACCTAGAGAAGTCGGAACTTACTTTTCGATAGGATTTTGTTTTTATTTGCAACTTCACTGAAGAAAGCTTTTACCCTTCAGATAATTCTCTAAAAAAGTGGAACAGAATATATTTCATTAAAGATTCAAACAAGATTTTGAATTTTCCGGGAAATTTTGCCTGAAAATTCTTCATTATCTACTTCTATTGTATAAATATAAAATCGTCTAGACAGTTAGATTATCCATAATTTAATCGCTGTAAAAAAAAAAAAAAAAAAAAAAAAAAAAAAAAAAAAAAAATCACGAAAAAACAAAAGTGCTTTTTTTTCGGATTAAAAAAATTATATAAAACATTTTTCTAGAACAAATAAATGGCATCTTCCTTCTAAAATTGTTCACTGTTTAAACAAGCGGAACACAAGAAAAAGGTAAACGAAGAAGTCTATCAAGTTTTATGCTCGCGGAAAAAGTTCTCTCCCAATCCGAAAAGAGGAATGAAAATTGATGTTTTTATCGAAACTTGTCAAAATACTGAGACATGCTTTTGATAGAGTTTGGTTTTTATTTCAAACTTAAAGGAAAAAACTTTTATGTTTCAAATCTGTTAAAAAAGAGAGAGAGAGAGAGAGAGAGAGAGAGAAATGGAAAAATAATTTTTCCTTAAAAAATCACATAAGCTTTCCAATTTTCTGCCAATTTCTTTGGAGCTAAATCCTCATTTATTTATTTATTTATTTATTTTTGAAGCAAAAGGATAAAATTACTAAAGATATAAAATATCCGTAAAGTAATCACTGTAAAAATCACCAAAAAATAAAATAAAATAAATATTCATTTATTTTATAAATAAATAAATAAACAATTTTGAGAGAACAGGAAAATGATCTCTTTCTTCTAAAATTATTTATTATTACAAGAAACAAAACGCTGAAAAATGGGAATTGAAGAAGAAATTTTATCAAATTTCATATTTTACAATCCCAAAAGAGAAAAATGAAACAAAGAAAAATGAAACAACGCTTTTAGCAAAATCTGGAGAAGTCAGAACTTGCTTTTCGATGAAGTTTGTTTTTATCTGCAACTTTACTGGAAAAACCTTTTATCCTTCAGATAATTCTCTTAAAAAACTGTTTAATGGAACCGAGCATTTTGCTTTAAAAATTCAAACAAGCTTTTGAATTTTCCGGAAAATTTTTCCTGAAAAGTCTCTATTATCTACTTATAGTTTTGCATAAAGATAAAATTGTCAAGACAGTAGATTATTCGTAATTTGAACAATGTAAAATTCATGAATAAACAAATGTGCTTTTTTCAGTATTAATAATTCATGTAAAACACATTATGTTAGAACAGATAAATGACATCTTTCTTCTAAAATCGTTGACCGTTACAAAAGATACGCAGAAAATGGTAAACGAAGAATAAATCCTATCACGTTTTACGCTCGTGAAAAGAGCCTTACAATCCGAAAAGAGAAATAGAAATTAATGCTTTTAGCAAAATTTGGAAAAGCTGAGACATGCTTTTGTATGGAGTTTTGCATTTATTAACAACTTCACAGAGAAAGCTTTTATGTTTCCGATAATTCATTACAAAAAAAAAATATATACATATATATATATATATATAAATAAATAAATAAAAAATAAATAAATAAATAAAATAAAATAAAAATAAAGAGAAATGGAACAGAGGATTTTTCCTTAAAAAATTACTTAAGTTTTCAATTTTCAGGCAATGTTTTTTACAGAAAATTCTCGTTTATTTACTTCTTTTGTAGTACAAAGACAAATAGCTAAAAGAATAGAACATCCGTAAACTAATCCCTGTAAAAATCTCCGAAAAAACAAATAAACAATTTTTAGAGAACATGAAAATGGTTTCTTTCTTCTAAAATTGTTTATTGTTTCAATAAATCAAATGCTGGAAGATGGGAAATGAACACGAAATTCTATCAAGTATCATGCTCGCGAAAAAAGTCTTTTTCAATCCCAAAAGAGAAATATGAAACAAGCTTATAGCAAACCTTAGAGAAGTCGGAACTCGCTTTTCGATGGAATTTTGTTTTTATTCGCAACTTTACTCCAGAAAGCTTTTATCCTTCAGGTAATTCTCTAAAAATGTCGTAATGCAACAGAACATATTTCATTAAAATTCAAACAATCAAAATTTAAATTTTCCGGGAATATTTTCCTGAAAATTCTCTATTATCTATTTATATTGTTGTAAAAAGATAAAATCCTCTAGACAGTAGATTACCCGTAATTTGATCACTGTAAAATTCATGAATAAATAAATTTGTTTTTTTCTGCATTAAAAAAATCATGTAAAAATTTTTTTGTTGGAACAGATAAATGGCATCTTCTTTCTAAAATCGTTGATTGTTACAAACGAAATGCAGGAAAAGGGTAGACGGAGAAAAATTTTTATAAAGTTTCACGACTGTGAAAAAAGTATCTTGCAATCCGAAAAGAGAAATAGGAACTGATGCTTCTAGCAAAACATGAAAAAGCTGAGGCATACTTTTGAATGGAGTTTTGTTTTTATTTCCAACTTCACAGGAGAAAGCTTTTATGTTTTAGATAATTCTGTACAAAAAAGAGAAAAAACAGGAATTGAACAGATGATTTTTTCCTAAAAAATCACATAAGCTTTTCAATTTTCCTGAGATTTTTTGCAGAAAATTATCGTTTATTAACTTTTTTCTGGTATAAAGACAAATTCGCTAAATAAATAGAATATCCGTAAACTAAAATCTGTAAAACCCCTCGAAAATTTTAATAAACAATCTTGAGAGAATAGGGAAATGATATCTTCCTTCCAAAATCATTTATTATCGCAGCAAACGAAACGCTGGAAAATGAGAAATGAAGAAGAAATTTTATCAAGTTTCACGCTCGCGAAAAAAGTCTTCTTCAATTCCAAAAAGAAATATGGAAGAAATTCTGTTAGCAAAACCTACAGAAGTGGTGACACGTTTTGATTGGAATTTTGTTTTTGTTTCCAATTTCGTAGATAAAAACTTTTACCTTCAAAATAACTCTGTACAAAAAAAAAGAGAGAGAGAGAGAGAGAGAGAATGAGAGAGAATGAGAGAGAGAGAGAGAGAGGAATGGAACAGATGATTTTTCCCTAAAAAATCACATAAGCTTTTCAAATTTTTGGCGATTTTTTTCAGAAAATCCTTGTATAATTATTTATTTTGTAGTATAAAGAAAAATTTAATGACAAAACAGAATATCGGTAAACAAATCACTGAAAAAATCTCCGAAAAGACAATTAAACAATTTTGAGAAAACAGGAAATCAATCAGTTTTTTCTAAAATCATTTATTGTTTCAGCAAACGAAACGCAAGAAAATGGGAAACGAAGAAGAAATTGTAGCAAATTTTACGCTTACGGAAAATGTATTTTTCAATAGAAAAAAAAAATTGTGAAACAACGCTTTTAGCAAGACCTACAGCAGTAGCAACATGTTTTTGACTGGAGTTTTGTTTTTATTCTCAACTTTGCAGGAGAAAGCTTTTATCATTCAGATAACTCTGTACGAAAGAAAAAAAAGAGTGAGAGAAAGAGGGAATAGAACAGATGATCTTTCTTTAAAAAATCACATAAATTTTTCAATTTAAGAAATTTTTTTTTCTGGAAAAATCTGTTTTTTTTTTCACTTTTTATACTCTAAAGATAAAATCACTTAAACAACAGAATGTTCGTAAATTAATCTCTGTAAAAAAAAAAAAAGTTAAAAAAATATATAAGCAATTTTGTGTGAACAGTGAATAGGCACCTTCCTTCTAAAATCCTTTATTGTTTCAACAAACAAAACGCAGGATAATTGGAAATGAAGAAGAAATTCTACAAGTTTCATAATATTAAAAAACATATATAACATATATATAAATATTAAAAAACGCTTTTAGCAAAATCTACAGAACTCGGGACACAATTTTGGCTGGACTTTTGTTTCTACTTCCAACTTCAGTGGAAAAAGCTTTTATCTTACAGATAATTCTGTACAAAAAAAGAGAAAAAAAATCAGTAATAGAACAGATTGTCCTTCCTTAAAAAATTATATTGGCTTTTCTATTCCCCAGAGAATTTTTTCTAGAAAATTCTCATTTATTTACACTTTTTGCAGCATAAAGATCAAATCGCTTAAACTATAGAATGTCCATAAAACAATCGTTGTAAAAATCTCCAAAAAGATAGATGTGATTTTTTTTCATGTTGAGAAACATATAAACAATTTTAGAAAATAGGTATCTTCCTTCTAAATCATTTATTGTTTTGACAAATGAAACGTAGGAAAATGGAAATGAAGAAGAAATTCTATCACGTTTCATGTTCGTAAAAAAAAAAAAAAAAAAAAAAAAAAAAAAAAGAAAAAAAAAATCTTTTTCTATCCCAATAGAGAAAGATGAAACAACGCTTTTAGTAAAACTTGATCAAGACTCCTTTTTGCCTGGATTTTTGTTTTTATTTCCAACAACACAGGCGAAAGCTTTAATCTTTCAGATAACTCATAAAAAAAGAAGAAAAAAAAAGTAATGGAATAGATGATCCTTTTTTAAAATTTCACATAAACTGTTATACTTCTCTGAAATATTTTCTGGTAAATTCTCTTTAAATCTCCTTTTTTATAGTATAAAGACAAAATCGTTAAAACAATAAAATGTCCGTAAATTGATCGCTGTAAAAATCTATTATATATATATATATATATAAGCATTAAAAAAAAGGTGAACAGAGAAACGTCATTTTTCTTTTAAAATCCTTTGTTGTTTTAACGAACGAAACTAGAAAAATGGTAAAAGAAGAAGAAATTCTATCAAATTTCACGTTCGAAAAAAAAAAAAAAAAATATATATATATATATATATATATATATATTTAATCCCAAAAGAAGGTATGGAACAAAGCTTTTAGTAAAACCTGATGAAGACTCACTTTTGTCTGTAGTTTTGTTTTTACTTTCAGCCACACAGTTGAAAGGTGTTCAGTTAATTCTGCACACAAGAATAGAAAAAAAGTGTGCAATGGAACAGATAATTCTTCCTTTAAAAAAACCACATAAGCTTTTCAATTTTCTGGAAAAATCTCGTTTACTTACTTCTTTTGTTTTATAAAGACAAAATCGCTAAAGCAATAGAATATGCGTGAATTAGAAGCTGTGAAAATCTCTCAAAAACAAATGTGCATTTTTCGTGTTGAAAAACATAATGCAGGAAAATGGGAAATGAAGAAAAAATTCTGTCAAGTTTCTTTCTCGCGAAAAAAATCTTTCTCAATCCCAAAAGAGAAATGTGGAACAACGCTTTTAGTAAAATCTGATGAAGATTCACTTTTGGCTGGAGTTTTGCTTTTATTTCCAAGTACACAAGGAAAAGCTTTTACCTTTAAGATAATTCTGTGCACAAAAAAAGGAAAAAATGTGTAATGGAACAGGAAATTCTCCATTTAAAGAATCGCATAAGCTTTTCAATTTTCTGGAAAAATCTCGTTTCTTTACTTCTTGTGTTCTATAAAAGAAAAAAACGATAAAACAATCACATATTCGTGAACTATCCGCTGTTAAAATCCTCCCCCAAAACATATATATATTATATATGTGTGTGTGTGTGCTTTTTTGTGTAGAAAAACGAAACGCAGGAAAATGGGAAATGAAGAAAAAGTGTTGTCAAGTTTCTTTTTCTCAAACAGGTTTTATCAATTCCAAAAGAGAAATATGAAGCAACGCTTTGAGTAAAATCCTGTGAAACTCACTTTTGGCTGGAGTTTGTTTACAATAGAATATTCGTGAAATAGCCACTGTGAATATCTCTCGAAAAACAAATGTAGTTTCTTAGTGTTCAAAAACGAAACGCAGGAAAATGGGAAATGAAGAAAAAGTTTTATCAAGATTCTTTCTCGCGAAAAAAGTTTTTATCAATTTCAAACGAGAAATAGAAACAACGCTTTGAGTGAAACCTGGTAAAGACTCAGTTTTGGCTGGAGTTTGTTTACAATAGAGCAGATACAATCAAACATTCGTGAATTAGCTTCTGTGAGTATATCTTAAAAAAAAAGTGCTTTTTTCGTGTTTAAAAACGAAACTAAGGAAAACGGGAAATGAAGAAAAAGTTTTATGAAGATTCTTTCTCGCGAAATTTTTTTTATCAATTCCAAAAGAGAAATATGAAGCAACGCTTTGAGTAAAACCTGGTAAAGTCTCATTTTTGGCTGTACTTTGTTTACATTTACAACCCCACAGGAGAAAGCTTTTACCTTTCAGATTATTCTGTACACAAAAAGAGAAAAAAAATTAGTAATGGAACAGGTAATTCTCCCTTTAAAAATCCATATAAGCTTTTTAATTTTCCGGAAAACTTTCGTTTATTTACTTTTTTTGTTGTATAAAAGACAAAATCGGTTACATCTGAATATTCGTGAATTAGCCGTTGGAATATGTCTCACAAAAAGACATGTGATTTTTTCATGTCGAAAAATGAAACTCAGGAAAATAGGAAATGTAGAAAAAGTTTGATCGAGTTTCTTTCTTGCGAAATTTTTTTTAACAATTCCAAAAAAGAAATATGAAGCAACACTTTTAATAAAACCCTGTGAAGACTCACTTTTGGCTGGAGTTTGTTTACAATAGAATAGGTATTATGTAATATTCGTGAATTAGCCGCTGTGAATGTCACTCAAAAAACAAATGTGCTTTTTTCGTGTTTAAAAACGAAACGCAGGAAAATAGAAAATGAAGAAAAAGTTTTATCAAGTTTCTTTCTCGCGAAAATTTTTTATCAATTCCAAAAGAGAAATATGAAGCAACGCTTTGAATAAAACCCTGTGATGATTCTCTTTTGACTGGAGTTTGTTTACAATAGAATAAGTATAATAGAATATTCATGAATTAGCCGCTGTGAATGTCTCTCAAAAAACAAATGTCCTTTTTTCGTATTTAAAAACGAAACGCAGGAAAATGGAAAATGAAGAAAAAGTTTTATCAAGTTTCTTTCTGGCTGAAAATTTTTATCAATTCCAATAGAGAAATGAGAAGCAACGCTTTGAGAAAAACCACGTGAAAACTCACTTTTGGCTGGAGTTTGTTTAAACAGATATAATACAATATTCGTGAATTAGCCGATGTAAATATCTCTCAAAATACAAGTGTGCTTTTTTCGTGCTTAAAAACGAAACGCTGGAAAAATGGGAAATGAATAAAAAGTTTTATCAATATTCTTTCTGGCGAAAAAAGTTTTTTATCAATTCCAAACGAGAAATAAGAAGAAATGATTTGAGTAAAACCTGGTGAAGACTCACTTTTGGATGGAGTTTGTTTACGATAGAATAGATACAATTTAATAATCGTGAATTAGCCACTGTGATTACACTGTATTGCCATTGATTATGGGACACTTGCGATTTTAGACATTTTACTAAATATCTAGAAAAATACATGAGGAATCATCTCGAAACTCTTAGTGTATAAATATAATAGTATACATCATACATCTCCGCGAAGATGTTTTACCGAAACTCCATAGGGGACCGTCAACAAATTAAAAAAGAATGAAGATCTTTTGAATAACCCTGTCAAAACTAATGTAGCAAAATCGCTCAAACTCTAGATTATGATTGAATGCCTTATTGTAATACAATGAGTTCATTTTTATGCAAATAGCATGCATACTCGCAGAGTAATTAATGTTTTTATAAAAATGGCCCCAAATTTTTCCAAGTTTTTCCCTTATAATTTTCAGATTTTTTAATATAAAATAATATTTTTTTCAGAAAATATGACAAACAACATTGCACACAGTACCCTGTAATCAGAATTAAAAAAAAATAAAAATTGTATGAAAAATGAGTAGGTTTACTAAATACTGTTTTACTGCGCATGCGTCAAAGATATCAAAATTTCATTTGCATATTATGTTAGCTAAATGTATAGAGAAAATTTTGTAGAAGTCTCAAAATTATGGCTTGAAAATTCTGAAAGTAATCGTCTATAGAAAAAGGACAAAATCCGTTGTTTTCAAAATTAAGCAAAAAAATGAGGGATTTTATCCAAAAGTAGTCGTAACATCCCGTATTGTGTATACTATATTGACACTAATCAATCAATATATGGATACAACCCCTCTTGTTTTTGCTTCATTTTGAGAATAACGGATTTTCAACTTATTTTATTGACGATTATTTTCAGAATTTTCAAGTTATGATTTTGTGACTTTCACAAAAGTTGCTCTATACATTTAGCTAACATAATATGCAAATGAAATTTTGATATCGTTGACGCATGCGCAGTAAAAAATTATTTAGTAAACCAACTCATTTTGTATACAATTTTCATTATTTTTTAATTCTGATTACAGGGTACTGTGTGCAATGTTGTTTGTCATATTTTCTGAAAAAAATATTATTTTATATTAAGAACTCTGAAAATTATAAGGAAAAAACTTGGAAAAATTTGGGTCCATTTTTATAAAAACCTTAATTACTCTGCGAGTATGCATGCTATTTGCATAAAAATGAACACAGTGTATTACAATAAGGCATTCAATCATAATCTAGAGTTTGAGCGCTTTTGCTACATTAGTTTTGACAGAGTTATTCAAAAGATATTCATTCTTTTTTAATTTGTTGACGGTCCCCTATGGAGTTTCGGTAAAAAATCTTCACGGAGATGTATGACGTATACTATTATATTTATATACTAAGAGTTTCGAGATGATTCCTCATGTATATTTTTAGATATTTAGTAAAATGTCTAAAATCGCAAGTGTCCAATAATCAATGGCAATATAGTGTATATCTCTCAAAAAATGTTCTTTTTTCGTGTTTAAAAACAAAACGAAGGAAAATGGGAAGAAGGTTTATCAAGTTTCTTTCTCACGAAAAAAGTTTTAATCAATTCCAAAAGAAGACTGAAGATATGAATCAACGGTTTGAGTAAAACCTGGTGAAGACTCACTTTTGGCTGGAGTTTGTTTTTATTCACAACCCCACAGGAGAAAGCTTTTATCTTTCAGATAATTCTGCATACAAAATGTGAAAAAAAGAGTAATGGATCGGGTGAATCTCCCTTTAAAAGTTCATATAAGTTTTTCAATTTTCCGGAAAATTTTTGTTTAATAACTTCTTTTATTGTATAAAAGACAAAATCGCTAAAACAATTGAATGTTCGTGAATTAGCCGTTCTGAATATCTCTTAAAAAACAAACGTGCTTTTTTCGTGTCGAAAAACAAAATGTAGGAAAATGGGAAATGAAGAAAAAGTTCTATGAAGTTTTTTTCTCATGAGAAAAGTTTATTGATAAATTGAATAATGGAACAGAATTATATATCGTTACTATATCGTACTATAACAAAGTTTTAAAAATATTCAGATCTTAATGCAACAGTATGCAGTACGCCGGATACAGTATAGTGGCCGAATTCTTTTGTGTATCTGATCTAATTACTATCTGCTTTCTATTATACAGGAAGTAACTTTCAGTAAACCTAAGCAATGTATATAAATTTCATAAAATGTGAAATAATTTAATGTTATTAAAACGCGCCCCAAACAGGGTTTCCAATTATACCATTAATGGGATACTTTTGTGTGCTCCTGTAAATTAATAATGAACATTCTCTGCACTACAGATTGTGTAGAATGTATTTTTAGTACATACTTCATAGATGCATATCAATTCTATTATGTTCCAAACAGTTTAACTTAATTAAAATTCACTTGAAAGTATTTTTATATTCACCGTAATGTAACCGAATGTTTTGATTGTCCTTGCAATTAAACTATACATCCGATTTTCATAAAATTTGACATGACTCGACAAATTTATGCAAAACTTACATATTTTAAATTTTTAAACGATTCGGTTGGGTAGTTTCTGCTCTGTTATATGCGGGCAGACGGACAAACGTACGGACGGATGGACGGATTGAACGACGGCTATAGACGCTACGTATTTACATAATTACTAACGCAATTAAAAAGGGAAAATTGTGAGTCTTAGTGCCATTGTGACTTGCCTTTGTCCATCGTGTACCAAAGTTGAGGTATTTTTCTGCTACAGCTTTCCATGGGCTAGCTAATACACTTACACACGCAATAATTTTTTTTATTAGTATAGAACAAAAGGAGGTGCTAGAAAAACGATTTATTTTCATCGGTGACTCCGTATGTGTTGTCCGCTACATTGTAATTTATGAATCGACTAGATAAAATTTTAATTCTTTTGGTATCATCATACTTCACAGAAAATATTCTAAATCAATTGATCATATCCTTTCAATATTTTCAATGTTGAAAAGGTTAAAACGAAAATCCGAGTTATGTGATATAACCTGTATTTCTGAAACGTTAATGGACTGAGAGTTTGGTTTCATTTACAAAAAAATATTTATTGCATTTAACTCGGCACGCTTTAAAAAAACCCTGGAAACTTTTAATCACTTTTTGCAGAAAATAAATAGAATGTTATAATACTATTCTAGTTAAAATAAAAGAATAAATCTTGCAGCAGCAACCACGGAATAAATTAACTTGAACTTTTATTACATTTACATTTTTCATTTAACTATTTATTTCTGCTTTTTAAACTTTATGCAAATACATTAATAAATAGAATCGCACACATTTCCCTCCTCCTGCACACATCTGCAATGCAAATATAACGAATTTATGTCTAATTTATTTTCAAAAATCTTAGTGTTTGATGAAAGTTATATTCTCTGAAGATTTGGAAAAAAGTAATTGAAACTGAATGGACTTGAATCTTTCTAAATTATGTTCAGAATGTAAATAGATTCCAAAGCAAAAACCCAGAAAATTCCTATTCTATTGTTTCATGCGCAAGAAAAATTTAATAAAGTATGTAAAAAAATTTAACGAAGAATATTATTTTCTTGATATTTCAAATATGTACAAAAAAAAATCACGTTGAGAGAAAGCAAGGCTAATAAAGAACATTAACGAGAAATCATGCATAAAGCACAGATAAAGAAACACTTTCTAATACATTAAGAATACTATAACAATGTCTAAATAAACAATTTGTAAAATTCATAACACATTTGAAATAAGTAATTTCAGATCAATAATTATGATCAATAGTCGGAGTAATATCTGAATTTGTTGTGCAATCATGCATATTCACTTATCTATAAATCTATCTTTTAAAACATCATATACTAAATTTCAGTTGATTAGGATGTGCATTGATATGTTGAATATGCCTGTTCATAAATTTTCATCATTAATTGAAAATGTACTTTAGATGTTTTGTGGATCCCTGTATCTGTTCATTAGATATTATACACACTAAGTAATATAAACAAAAGTTAAATAATTAAACATATTTCAAAACAGAAAAGGCATTTCGAGCAATTATTATCCATAAATAGTGTCTCAACCGAATTATTTTGTATGTCCCTGAATGTACATGAACGATGAATGCTATGCACGGCATATTTCATATTTTAGTAGGCATCTGGATGTGCCTCTCAAAGATTTATATTAATTTCACTATGCTTGAAATAGCGTAACATAAATTAAATAAACCGCAAACGATTTTCCCCAGGGATTGGATCTTGTAAGAAAATTCATCATTTATAGACTAAGAGAAAGCATCATGGACAATTACCTCATGAAGTTGACGGATGAAAATCTAGGATTAGTTATATCTCGATTTTCATATTAAAACCTAATTGGTCTGCCAACTCACATCTTGGAGGAAAACACCTAAAAATCCGATTTTATCGGTTGAGTCGTAGGTTCACCATTGTGCTCTCCTTTACCCATAAGTATGAAAAAATGGAGAATTGGGAACAGGAAAACAAAATAGTAATCCTTTAATTCAATCACTAGAATAAGTTTTTTAGGTATTTTTAACCAAGATATGGGATAATAGACCGATTGCGTTTTAATATGCGAATAAAAATTTAACTAATCCTTCATTTTCATAGTTGAACTGGATGAGGTGATTGTCTGTGCTCCCGTATCTCGACTGTTACAGCAGTCTTCTAATCCTGTTTCGAAAAGCAATACGATCGTTCTCGAGTTTGCCCTAAATCCAGTAAGTAAAGGTTAGCTGAAAATACAGCAGTCTATGAACAAAATTATAACGACGAGCAAAATGTCGTGAAATGTAAAAGCTGTTTAGCAAGAAAAATTTATACAATTATTTGTATAACAAAAATGCCTGAAATAGGGTATTTCCAAACAAAATTTAAATTTAAAATTTAAAAATATCTTTAAAAGGCATGAATTTAAAAAATGGTATAATAGGTTGCGACTCGGAAAAAATTGTAAGGACACGCTTAAAAAAAAAATCGCAAATAAAATTTTGCCGGTTTTTTAATATTATACGATAAATTAAAGTGCCCTAAAACTGTTGCATGTAAGATTATTCAGTTTCGTCCTTCATCATGCCGAAAAGCACAGAACAGTCTGAATTTCAAAACCGGAAATGTTTTTTCCGTGTAGAAAATGAATGAGTGGACATGAAATTGCAAAGATTATAAAAATATTTAAAACAGTATTTTACGATTTGTTGAAGAATCCAAAGGATTATGGCAAAAAAGAAGCATACAGGTAGTTCAGTTTCTCTGACTATGCGCCAAAAATGTGGAATTGCACGCCGAGCATCCTTAAAAATCGAGTTTTACTCAAATTAAGACAGAAATGAATGAACTATCCACTAGCCGAACAGAACGTAATGTTTTGCGAAAAAATACCAGTATTAGATATATTAAACTACGGTAACGTCCACAACTTACAGAACTACTTAAGAAGCCTAGATTTGAATTTGCTTAGAAAAATGTTTCTTTTGGATTTCGCTGGAAAGACGTAGTATTTTCGAACGAAAAAAATTTACTTTGGACGCACAGGATATTCTCTATTACTGGTAGGACTTGCAGAAAGATAAAACGTTTTATTTGAAACTTCAATTTGGACGAGGTTCTGTGATTGCGTTGGCAAGTTTTGCACCAATGGAACAATTATAATCTTGTCGATTCGAAGTCGTATAAATTTAAAATATCATATGTGTATGCTAATTGAAAAAGTATTGCCCCTTATCAGATGTGGTGATTATTTGTTTCGAAAAGACAATGAAATTTTAAAGGTGACTCATTCATTATTTCTTGAGATGGAGCTATTCTGATAATCATAAATAATGCAGAATAGCAGAATCACTTGTAAAGCTATTTAGCCAAAAAACTAATCAGCTCCAGTTTATATCAAAGTCTTACTGAATATTCAGTTTTGTTAAATCCCGTGCATTAATTCTTGAGGTAGAGCCCCCACAATATTTTTGTCCACATACAAACTCACAGAGTGACGGACATACAGACATTTTCTATAAACCATCCAATCGTTTTCTGAACCTTCTAAAACAGATAAATCCATCGAATACCGGAAGTCGAAAATTTTCACGAATCCAATTCTTTCTTCTTGTAGAAATAGAAGAAAGTAAAAATTAACTAAAGGACTTTAATCACTCTGTATAAGAAATAAATAAATTATAGTGCAAATCTAGTGAAAACGAAAGAACAAATCCAACATCAACAACTACCTTGATGTTGGTAAAATTAACTTGAAATTTCATTGAATTTACAGTTTTCATTTATCAATTTATTTCAGTTTTTTAATCTTTTTGCATAAATAGAATTGCAGGTATGTTCCACCCAATGCACATTTGCAATGCAAATGTAATGAATGCATATTTAATTTATTTCTAAAAATTATAGAGCTTGATAAAATATATATTCCCCGAAGAGTTGTAAAAAAGTTATGTAAACTAACAATGGATTTGAATCATTCAAAGTTACATACAGAATAAAAATGAGTTCCAAAAAAATCTATAATAATTCTTTTTTTTTTTTTTTTTTTTTTTTTTTTTTTTTGTATGACGAATAAAATATAATAATGTACGGTAAAAAATTTGAACAAAAGTTATAATTTTCTTTATATTTTGATTATTTTTCAAAAAATTCGTTTAGAGGAAACAAGACCAAAGAAAAAAATTCATTAGTAACACTTTGATTTTGGCAATGTATGTATGGCAGTGATTAAAAGTATACACTTTTTGTAGTCTTTTAATTTTAAAACTAGTACTTTTGTCTAGTAATATTTGACTTTAATGATAAAAAGTTTCTTAAATCTAGGACTCTTGTATTTTTAATTAGAATAACTGTTTATGTACTTAAAAATAAGTTCTGCAAAAATACTGAATTGCTAAAAATAGTTTTAGAAAGACGATAACTAAAAAACCAAGATACCACAAGAAAAAAGAATCACATTAAAAATTTAAAAGTATATTTTTAAAAAATCATCGGATTATTACAAATATTAGGATAATATTACTAATTAAAATAATACATTATACATTTATAAAACATATTTCAATTTATTTTTATGTGAAAATAAGAGAGTTTCCATTTTAGTAAATGTAAGTAATTTTTAATCTATTGAAATAAGATTTTCATATATTTTTTTCTTTTTTTTTTCCTTTTTATGTATTTCACTAAATATTTATAATGAAAAATTACATAGTTAAAATTGCACTTATATTCTGCAAAGATTGCATTTAATTCCTATTTTAAGTTTCAATGCTTGAATATGAATGTTTTTTTTTAAATTGTGAATCGAAAATAATTGATAAAGAGTACTGCTGATATTCGAACTCAATGATGCAAATCTTGGAATACAATGAAATGCCAACCATACTGCTGTGCCGCTAATTAATGGAAGTAATTTATCCAATTATAAGCTGTTACTTTAAATTTGCGGCTATTTTCCCCATGATACTTGAGATACAGTACTTAGTAGCTGTCTTGTTTTTAAATGCTAACTCTATCGATAAAGAAAAGTTTTTGATGTATATATTAACCATATTTTACGGATACATAAACGTTTATTATGTCTCCCTGACTTGGAATTTAAGGCGATCAACTATATTGAGGCTAATGAAAAACTGCGAGACAGACTGCCGCAGTATATTCCACGTACCATTTTTTACAGACCGCTGGAGTCACGTGAAGTTTGAGGGAACCAATGCAGGCGTACGAAAAATCATAGTGTCACCTTAGCGGTTTGTAAAACACACACGGCGGTAGCCAGTCCTTTTCTTTAGCCTCAAACTACATACAAAGCGAGTTCATGACTTCTTAACCGTCATATGCAGGGAATTATCTTTACGCCGCGATTGGCACAAAACGGCGAGCTCTCTACTTTGTACCAATCACCGTGTAACGATGATCCACTAAATGTGAGGTTTGAAACGTCATTAACTGTCTTTGTATGCCATTTACCTTGAACATCTCCTTGTTAGTTTGCCATCACATGACGAAATAAGATTACGCTCTTAAAAATACGTCCAAGTAATGCATCGTGTTTCTAAATGATTATTGCGGCTTTAACGCATGGTAGTATTTATTACATAAAACTTAAAATTGTAATTATTTCATAAAATAAAAGAGCAACTGAAACAATTTTACCAACAAGCTTACAAGGTTCAATGTGTGCACCTTTCGTCACACGGCGCACATCAAGACGATAGCTCGGTTCTTTCCAAACGTTGATTAGCAAAGACGTTCTGTCCAAACGCGCATCCAATATGTCGCCATGTGATTTCTACCTGTAGGTGTTCATAAAAGATCGCGTGTATGTGCCTCCACTTCCAGTGACCATTGCAGCTGTTGCAACAATGACCCCACACACACTACACTACAAACGCATGAAACACTATTGCAACACTAACTGAACATAACGTCATTGATCATAACGCCATAAAAACAACGAATACGAAACATACAAACGAACATAAAAATCAACACTTCTAACTAAAATCGTTTTCGATTGTGCTGTCTCCATTACGCATACTTGAGTTCATTTTTAAAATTATGTAATTTTAAAAACACCTTCTTCAAATTATTTTGAAAATGTTTTACATGCGTTGTTTTATAGTGTTGTAAATTGTAAAAGTTTACAATGTGTTGTTAATTTGGGGGAAAAGTGTTGTGCAGTACAACACTATTTTAAGAAACTAGTTTCATCAACACTATTTACAGCACTATTTCAACAAAATTAACAACATAATTTTTAGAACACATTTCCAGATAAAAATACTTTCCAATACATTAAGAACACATTTCAAGAGAGTAATACTTCGCTACATGTTAAAAACACAATCACAACATTAAAAAAACGCTTCACAACACATTAATGTGTTGTGCATTTGGGGACAAAAAGTGTTCCGAAATATGTTTATTTTCGTGTTTTAGCGTTTGCAGTGTAATCAACGTTTAGGAAGAACTAGACTATCGACTTGATTTGTGTCGTGTGACGAAAGTTACGCACTCTGAACACTTGTAAGCTTGTATGTAAAACTGTTTGAGTTACTCTTTCATTTTATACATTAAGTATAACTTTAAATTTTATGTAATAAATACTACTAACCGGTAAAACCCGATATTCATTTAGAAATACCCCGTACACCAAGTTAATGTGCTTTTTTTCTTATCATTGTTCATATGCAATATTAATGGCTGTATTAATATTTGCGTACACTGTTGTATTAATACTTTCAAACACAAATAAAAAATTGTCCTTACAACAATGTTTGCACTATTTTTGAATCATAATTTTGATTTTATAAGGCGTCTTTGCAGATAATATTCCTCGTTTTATTATAATTTTATTTTATAAAAAAAAAAAAAAAAAAAAAAAAAAATAGTTTATTTTCTAAAAATATTATCTGGGAGTTTATGATTTTTTTTATTATTATTTGTAACGTGAAATCTTTATTCATATACTTCTTTCGCATTTTAATTAGTTTTTTCGAACGAAATACAAAAAAAAAATCTTATTTTATTTATTTATTTTGTGTTGCCATCTAAAATTTAATTTCGTTCCCGAAAGTATCGTCTGAACAGATGAAACTTCGCAAGTTAAAAAAAAATAATCCTATACAGTGAAAATGTAATGAATTTTAATCTAATTTCCATCTAATACGTCATAAAAATATTCATTTTCTGAAGAGTTGGATAAAAATAAAGAAAATTAACAATCGATTTCAACCTTTGTAAGCGGTATTCAGAATAATAATAAGTTAGACGGGAAAATGGGGCAAAGTATTTTTTTTTTTGTAATATTCTTCACTTAAAAGAGAAATATAATAAGGAGCGTAAGGAAGAATATTGTTTTTTTTTGGTATTCCAAATATATGCAGGAATAACAAGTTGGAAATCGCACGTGAAGCGTAGAAAATGAGGAGTATCCGTAGGATAACGAAGTTTTTAAAATATCACTCTCATAAAATCGTAAATAGTTAATTACGATTGAAACGCGCACCAAACAATGTTCTCCCTATACCATTATGTAATAGAATACTTTTGTGTGGCCTTGTAAGTCAATAACAAATGTTGTTTGCACCACAGATTGTGCAAAATGTATATTATATTACACTCTCAAAAAAACTTCCGTCTTTTTACAGAAAAAGTACTGGCAGCACTGCTGCCAGTAATTGTCTGTAAATTGACGATTATCCGTTTATTTTTTTCTCCTTCAAAAGAGGTAAAATATCCGTCATTTGAAAAAAATTCTTGAAAACATGAAACCGGCAAGGCGGAGGATCGAACTCACGATCCCAGCATTGGCAGCCGAACGCGCTACCTCGACGCTACCGTTGTACATTGATGAGGTGCTTTAAAGTAGAACCATTCATTTCATATGGGTGTGATTGGTCTATTTCGTTACAAAGCTTTTAATTTTGAAGTTAGTTTCGAAAAGATTTCATCTTTCATGAAACTGTGACTGACTTTTTTTTTACGTTTAGTATTAATATACTATAAAAATGTAAATTTTAAATATATTACGTAGATTGCTAAAGGAAAAGTTTGGGTATTATATTTTTATTCGATAAGATTTTTTTTTTAATAATATAATTTTTTTTCATTTTATTTTTTAATTAAAATATCTTTTAAATGTGTTCACTTAAAGTACATTTTAAATGCGAATATTTATTATATAAATAACTTAGTATATTCAACTTTATTCAACTTATCCAACTTTGGATAACAAATTGTGAGAACTTATGAATGAATAAAGAAAGTAATTGTTATTTATTTTTAAATTCGAAAACATTTTTCTCTTTTTAAAACTAAATCAGACGTTATAATTTGTTTATTTTGTTTTTCATTTTAAAAACAAATTCGAGTTATTACTAACAGACCCCGTACGCATGCGTGCTAGAAATAAACAGAATCTCTCCCTCATTTTTCGACCTTCGGAATGAATTCACAGATCAAATACGTTTTCTGGGAGTACGAAAATTATTTGTGAAAAAATGAGGATAACTTAGTGTATATTGACGAATTTTTCTGACAGTGTATAATATGTATTTTATAGATGCATATCAATTTTATTATGTTCGAATGAGTGTAACACTAATAAAATGCATCTGAAACATTTTTTCCTATTGACCGTAATGTAACGGAATACTTTTGAAAGTCCCTGTAGTTGAACTATTCATCCGATTTTGGTAAAATTTGAAATGACTCGAGAAAATTATGTAATAATTATGTATTTTAAATTTCAAACGATTAAAATGCACTTGAAACTTTTTTCCCAATTGACCGTAATGGAATGGAATGCTTTTGATTGTCCCTGTAATTGATCTATGCATCAGATTTACATAAAATTTGAAATGATTCGACAAATTTATGCAATAATAATATATTTTCAATTTCAAAAAATTCGGTTGGGTAATTTTTGCATTGTTATATGCGGACGGACGGCAGAAGGACAGACGGACGGACTGAACGACAACTATAGGTGCTACGTATTTACATAATTACAACGCATCTAAAAAGAAAGGAAACCACGTATCACACATAATTTAAGAAAGACTTTCCATCCCCATTATAAAATAAATCGTAAGATAAATAAAAATATATTTTTAACTGTTGAACAAAATGTCGATAACTGAAAGTGTTCGGAGATTAATGGCAATGAAGTATATTTTTATTAAGTAGATTGTGAATCTGCTTTCATATGCAATTATTGTTTGTCTCGCCGTGTACCTTACGCTTCTACTAATAATTTAGAAACATTGCATATTTATTTCTCTTTTTAAATCTAATAAAAATAAATAGAATAAGGTGAATTTGCAGCGATCTTGTATCTTTCTTGTAAATAATAATGCATTTTAATTTAGTTTGATGAAATTTTAGCTCATTCCGATAAGTAGTCCCGTCATTTCCCTTTTTAGGTGCGTTCGTAATTATGTAAATACGTAGCACCTATAGTTGTCGTTCAGTTCGTCCGTCTGTCCGCATATAACAACGCAAAAACTACCCAACCGAATCGTTTGAGATTAAAAATATAAAAGTATTACATAATTTTGTCGAGTCATTTCAAATTTTATGAAAATCGGATGCATAGATCATTTACAGGGACAATCAAAAGTATTCCGTTACACTACGGGCAATGGGGAAAAATGTTTCAAATGCATTTTAATGGTGTTACACTCGTTCGAACATAATAAAATTGATCTGCATCTATAAAGTACATATTATATTATACATCTTGCATAATCTGTGGTACAAAGAATATTTGTTATTGATTTACAAGGCCACACAAAAATATTCCATTACATAATGGTATAGGGAGAACATTGTTTGGTGCTCATTTTAATTGTAATTAACTGTTTACAATTTTATGACATTGATGTATGAGAGTGATATTTTTAAAACTTCGTTATCGTACGAACGCACCTCATTTGACGGGCAATTTCCAACTTGTTTCATTTGGTATTATCACATTTCAAAAACAACAGTGTATGGCTTTTGAATAAATCCTTGCAATAATTTCAATACCGAAAATGATAGGAAAGAAATCCGAGTTGAGTGGTATAGCCGGTATTTCTGCATTATGTAAAATCTCGTAAAATATGTAAGATCTCATTTAAGATCTCTCTTTTGGTTTTCTTTACCACTCTTAAATTAGATGGATGAGGCAATTCCAAAACTTCCAAAACTGTGGCAATTCTTCTATCTCATACATGCTAATACTTCCTGAAAAAAAAAATCAGGCATAATAGTGGGACCGATTAGGTAATCTGTTTAGGTAACCGGAATCAGCTTCCGTCAATTTCTAACTCTATCTGAAGTTTGATGAAAATCTGTGCATTTGTTTCTGAGATAGAGCTATTGCGGAAATCTTAAAAAATTCTTGAATAACAGAACCATATGTTGGTCGATGTACACGAAAAGCTATTCAGGATCAATTTTTATCAGGACTAACTAAATATGAACCATGCATTAGATCTTGAGATACAGCTATTGCGAAATCGTGAAGGATGCAGTATAGCAGTGCTTTTGGGAGATTTACACCTAAAACATCACTAATACATTAACATCACTAATCGATATCCTTTACACTTAAACATCAGTAATCTATATCAGGGACTATTAGAATTTGATGTTTGATAGAAAATGGTCCATTAATTCTATTAATCGTCCATTAATTAAGCTATTAAGATAATCATGAATAATGCAACATAGCACCTCAACTTGTTGAGCTACTTATACCAAAAACTAATCAGCTTCAGTACATATCATATTCTAATTGAATATAAAGTTGTGTGAAATTCCGCATATTAATTCTTGAGGTTGAGCTTCCACAATATTTTTGTTAAATACAGATTTACAGAATAACAAACTGTCATCTTCTAAAAACAATCAAATCATGTTCAGAATTTTTCGAAAATATATAAATTCATCGAAAACCGAAATTCGAATTTTTTCACGAATCCAGTTCTCTTTTCTTGCAAAGATAGATGAAAGTAAAAATTATCTAAAGAATATAATAACTCTGTATAGGAAAAAAATAAAATAGTATAATGCAATTCTAGTAAAAATGGAAAAACTACGGGAAAAATTAATTTGAACTTTTATTGAATTTACATTTTTCATTTATCTATTTATTGCAGTTTTTTAAACTTTGTGCAGATTCATTAACAAATAGAATGCCATGTATGTTCCACCCTCCACACATCTGCAATGCAAATGTAAAGAATGTATGTTTAATTTATTTCTAAAAAACATAGAGCTTGATAAAATTTATATTCCACGAAGAGTTGGTAAAAAGTTAGGGAAACTAACAAAGGATTTGAATCTTTCTAAGTAATATTCAGAATAAAAATGAGTTCAAGAGAAAAATACACAATATTTCTATTCTTTTTTATCATGAGTAAAATGTAATGAATGGTATGGTAAAAACTTTGAACAAAAGGCATCATTTTCTTCATATTTTGATTCTGTTACAAAAGTATCATTTAGAAAAAAAAAGTCTAAAGAAAAAACTGCATTATTAACCCCTTGAAATTGGCAATGTATGTGGTTGAAAGTATACAATTTTTTGTACAGTCATTTAATTTTTTTAAACTGGTATTTTTGTCTTATATTATTTGATGTTTTTAATGACAAAACATTTATTAAATCTGCGATTTTTGTATTTTAAATTAGAATAACTGTCTATATACTAAGAAATAAATTCTGAGAAGATATTGAATTGCTAAAACTACAGTGCAGCTATTAAATATTCAATATACTGTTTTAAATATTCAGCCATTTTTTAATTGCAAATATAAAATATGAAATTATAAATAAACTAATATGATGAACATCACAGATGGAAATTTCTCGGGAAATATTTTTACTCGAAACGACCACCACCTTTTTTGATTACCGAAGAAAATCTCTTATGTCATTGTCCAACTGCAGCACGAATTATTTTAAGAAATTATCGGACCCATTCACGTAATATCGAAGCTTTGAGAGAATTCAATTTTCTGTATTGTATTTGCTTTACCCTCTAGAAACCCCTGCACGCAATAACTTAAAATGTTTATATCCGGCAACGACGTTTCCAAACTTTATTGCATGATAAATTTCTGACAATTGACATAGAGCCACGCCAGTGTTGATTTAACGCGGTACATAGATGCAAAATCTAGCTTAAATATTCAGTTCTTTTTCGAATACTTTCTATTGGCATGTGCAAGGTTCGCACATTCCTTGTAATTTCCAAGGACACTGGCACCACTATTAAAAATAAGAAAATTTTCATTTAAGTTTGAAACCACAACATCCGTAATCCCCACTTCCATTCATAGATTTTCCGATATTTTTCTGCAGTGAAACACTTCGAAAATATTCTTAAAATTTAGTGGTAGAACTGTGCGAACCCTGGGCATGTGGCAATAAATGCGCAGTCAATATTTCCTTTTTGTGATATTACACATTGATATTTACAGGCGTTGGACAAAAATAAGGAAACACCTTAGAAAAACACGTTTCGTTGCCTAATATGGTGTAGGGTACCCGTTGTTATTCAAAACAGCTTGCATTCTTCTTAGAATGGATAAATACAGTTTCTGTATGTTTGCCAAGGGAATATTGTACCATTCTTCCTGCAAAACGGTGGCAAGTTCAGATAACGATGTTGGCAGTGAATAGCGAGAACGCACTTTCCGATCCAATGCAGACCACAAAGGTTCGATAATATTCAGGTCTGGTGACTGTGGTGGCCAGGGGAGATGCGACAATTCATCCTCGTGCTCAAAAAACCAGCCCTGGACAATGTGAGCTGTGAAAACGGGAGCGTTGTTGTCTTTGAAGGGACCATCACCACTGGGGAACAAAGTTTGTACCATTGGATGGACTTGATAGGTCAAAATGTTCAGATAAGTCTGAGCAGTAATATGCCCTGAGAGAGTTATCATGGGGCCAGAAGAGAACCACGATGTGGCTGCTCAAACCATTACCGAACCCCCACCATGTTTCACTCTTGGCAACAAGCAGTCTGTATTATAGGCTTGAGATGGCGTTTTCCAGACGTAAACTCGACCAGAAGTGGGAAACAATGTGAAAGAAGACTCATCAGACTATATAAGTCATTGTGTTTATGACTTAAACACAACTTTTTATTGTTATGGGCATTAGCATCACTGATGAATGGCTTTTCAATCGCAGCACGGCCAGCAATTCCCCGTTTATGAAGCTCCCTTCTAATTGTTTTGGTACTCACAGGGTTTAGTAACACAACATTCATTTCAGCAGTAACTTTTGCAGCTGTGGTCTTCTTATTTTTCGCGATAATCTTCCTTAATGATCGTCTGCTACGATCACTCAGCACACACTTTCGTCCACGCTGTGATTTAGCGGATGATGTTTTTCTGCATTTCAAATATGCGGAATAAATCTTCTACACAGTACTTCTTAAAACACTAAAAACCTCGGCTACCTTGCTTACGGAAGCACCCACCATACGCGCGCCAACAATTTGGCTACGTTCGAAGTCTGTTAACTCTGACATAATGCAATGACAATCTCACATAACAGTGCTCCAACAACGACTGAACTGTGTAGCGATTTTACGAAGCTGTATAGGTGGCGTCAGTAGGTGAAAACGCCAGTGCCATCTACATAGTTCATTAAAATCAATCTTTATTTTCAAACATGCATTTCAAGAGGTGTTTCCATATTTTTGTCCAACCCCTGTATCTCGATGAACTTAAAGCAATTCTCCATTGTTTGACATTGCAACACAAACCATAACACAATTCCTGTTCTAAAAGCGTTTAGTACTTCGGAGGATGTTAGGTATAATCTCGAAAATTGCTGAATATGCAACATCATTAGCATTATTTTAGCATCATAACATTGTTCAATGCAAAATAGCTTAAAATCAGAAAATGTTATTCTGTCAACACTTTTCCTACTGTGCTGCTTCAGCAATTTCTTGCAACTTTCTAATTTTTTATCCTTTGTGCAGTAGTCAAATCTTGAATTTTTCTTTTGCGATAAAGGCGAAAACCTAAGCCTTAATCTACTTATATAAAATGCGACAGGAAAAAAGTGTAGGAACGATTCCGGGCCGAACCTTTCTGATCTGGGAATTGACTGTAGCTAAACCCCATGTTAGGCTTAATTGAAATCAGATACTAAAATAACAGCTAAATGATAATTTCTTCTACTTGAAATAATGTTTGTTGAGCATAATTTCATATAAAACATGTTTATCATACTCAATTATAATACATAAAGATAACAACAAGAGTTTAAACTGATAAGTTTTTTATCATCTAAGAGTGCGGTTGTATTTAATCGACTCACAGCGCCGTCTCACAATACTTTAGTGCTTCCATCTATGAACTATTTTAGAAGCCTTTTTCAGAATATTATTGTGCTACTTAGCGGTTGCGGATTTGAATTTAAATTTAGTTATATTATTTTTTTTTAAGATGCTAGCACTTATCTGCTTATTTTTTAAAATTTTGTATTCTGTTATAAATAAAATAAGCTTTTTTTCCTTCAAGTTGTTATGGATGTATAAGATATCATCATGACTGCATTAGTGTAACTGAAAATTATTTTTTCACATGCTCTTAAATCAAAATTTTATTTCTTTGATGTTTTAATATATTTAGTGCATGTATTCCTTACATTTAAATAACATTTGATGATAAAATATAAATTTCGTTTACAATGCAAGCAAATTTCGAATGGATATAATCTAATCTTTTAGAAACTGGTACATTTAATTTAAAATTTTACAAAAGAAATAATAAATAATTTTTGTTTTCATAATTTACGGATGAATTTTTAAAGTTGCATACTGAAGTTTTTAAAGGTTGATTTTGATTTAAATCAATGCCTACTGCTTCTGCTGTTTTCTATAAGAAACTACGGTTTAAAAAAAAGTGTTTTGTGTTTCTTAACTGCGTATAGATGGCACCATATCCACATTTAAAAACAGAACACAAAGCTGCATAGTCGATGTCCAATAGCATCGAACTAAGAATCCATCATGTACCCATGACTAAAACTGCTGCTAAATCATATTTTTAATAAAGATAATGTATTTTAAAATTTTAAAAACTTCAATATTTAATTTTAATTTTTTGTGAAATCTTCAGAAATTGAGTTTTATTTTACTAGTTATTATTATATTGTAATAAATACTGCTGTTTGTTTTGAAAATAAAATTTGCTCAAAAATTAAATATCAAGTAAAAAAAAAATTTTTTTTTCATCATTTGTATTTGTAAAAATTTATTGCTATTTTTAAAATGTGCTTTTCTACAATACAAATCTTTCAACAATAAAATCTGCATTCTGTTTGTTTGTGTGAAGTATTATGAAAATGCCATGTAAGTGAAAATTCTGTCATTTTTGTCGGAGTTATATTCTAGTTTATAATAATTTGCGTAGTTCTACGACTCACATTCTCTTCTGCAGCCATTTAATTTGCAGAACATTGTGGTTGTCTTCGTTTCTTTTCAAAAAATATCTTGATGGACTCTTTTGTGCGAACTGGTTGTGGAAGAACAGACCTAGTTTGATCTTTATAACTTTAGTATTCTATAATTGATTTATAAATCTATCTACAAATGTTCTATTAAAACTAATACATTTTAATTGCTTAGAGATTTTAGGAGCAAAAAATCCGCGATAAAAGAGTTGTTTAATCGTCATCAGTGTTGAATTCCGACATTTTTCAACAGGAGTAACATTTGTGGTCCCTGAGAGATATTCTAGAGTTCCAAGGAGTAAATTATACTTTTTGACCATTGAAAACACATAATCTTAAGTTTTCCGAGGATGGGGTTCATAAAAACTGCAATGGAGAAATATCTCATTGCTCCAGAGGATGAGGGGGGGGGGGGGAGAAAGGTGTCAGCCCCTGCCACCCCCTGAATTCAACATTGCGTCATTCTTTTGGCTTTCATATTTAAAATAATTTTAAGTATTTGTTTTATACATAAGCGTTTGTACTGATAGAAAATTCATAAACACTGCAATGGGAAAATAATTTGTTTTAACAAACGATTAAAATTAATTCCTATTTTTTGGAGTCTAGCAATGTTCAGTATTCATCCTGTAATTTTAAATAATATTAAAAGTTTCTGAAATATAAAAATAGGATTTACCTTCATTTTGTTTTCTTGTTTATTTCTTTGTCACTTGTCGCTAAATATTTAACACGCAAAATTACATAATTAAA
The DNA here is from genome assembly GCA_964019185.1 of Maratus speculifer. NCBI lineage: Eukaryota > Metazoa > Arthropoda > Arachnida > Araneae > Salticidae > Maratus > Maratus speculifer. The sequence continues at coordinate 1,039,930 of CAXHSM010000009.1, read as the reverse complement.
ATTGTGCTTATATTTTTTAAAACATATATTTAAGGTATTTTTTTGCAAGTTTCAATAATTATGTGTGTAATATATGTTTTTCAATTGTGATTCTAAGATAATTGATGAAAATAAGAGTCTTTCTGTGATTCGAACGCAAAGAAAAAAAAAATCTTGGAATACAGGCGATGCCAACTACACTACTTGAGTCGCTTTCCAAGAGAAGTAATTTATCCAATTATAAACTGTTACTTTAAACTTGTAGCGCAGTTTCCCATGATCTTTGAGATAACGCGTTTAGAGGTTGTCATGTATTTATACACAAACTGAACTCTATCGATAAACAAACGTTTACTGATTTATATACAAATAGACTGCAAGGTGGATGCCCTGAAAATTGAGGCTGAAATTCTAGAATAATTAAACTTCTTTTGTATATAAAAATGTGATCGGTCTGTTAAGTGATATCTTGGAAGAAAACGACTTAAAAACAATTTTTGTAATTGACTCCTAGGTTTACCGTAGTTCTTTCCTACACCTAAATATCTGAAAACAGGTAAAACTGGGAAAAAAAAAAAAAAAAAACCGCAGCTGTAATTCTGCAAATCAACCACTAAAATAGGGTTTTCAAGTATTTTGAATCAAGATATGACTGAACTGACCGATTGCGTTTTAAAATCTGAATCGAGTTTTAACTAATTCTGAAATTTAAACCGTGAACTCGAGGAAGTGATTGTCCATGCTGCCGCCTCCCGATTTATACTGTAATACTTTATCGGTACATAAACATTTATTCTTTGTTCCTGACTTCGGAATCTCCGGATATCATAACAGTTCATGACTCCTAAAACGTCAGACAGAGTGGATTATCCTTACGCGGCGATGGACATAAAACGATAGGTTTTATACCAATGAATGTGTAAAGGTGATCTACTCCATGTGACGTTTTAAACGTTTTGGAACCATTGTAGATCGTTGGTTCTGAATTTTTCCTTATTAACCTGTCGTCATAAGACGTCATAAGATTACGTTCTTAAAAATACGCTCAATTAAAACACCCCGTTAATGTGGGTTTTTTTTAAAAATCTTTTTTCATATAATTATTAATGACTTTATTTAGCATTTGCGTACAGTGCTTTTTATATTATTTATAATGAGAAATCCTTATTTATATGTTAATTTCATATTTTTATTAGTTATTTTAGTATAAAGTATTAAAAAATATTTATTTATTTTCTGTGTTCCAAATAATTTTTTGGACCCAAATCCGTCACCGGAATCGGCGAAACCCAGCAAGTTAAAAAAAAAAAAGTAATCCTATTCCGTCCCAGTATGTATGCAATTGAAATGGAATTGTAATGAATTTTAATGTAATTTGTATCTAATTCGTCATGAAAATATTTATTTTCTGGATAATATGATAAAAATAATGAAAAATAAGAATCTGTTTCAATCTTTCAAAGTTATATTCAGAATAATAGAGAGTTAGACGGGAAAATATCACAAATTGTTTTTCTAATATATGTCACACAAAAGGGAAATGTAATAAAGAACGTAAGGAAGAATATAGTTTTCTTAATATTACGATTATATTAAAAGAAGGAAAAGCATATATCACACTTAAATAACGAAAGACTTTTTCATCTCCATTATAAGATAAATTTTAAGATTTAGGGCATCTAAATATCTCTTTATCTTTTCCGGTTTTCAAAAATAGCAGTAATGCTCTATTGTGCATGAAATAAAAAATAAACCTTCTTCGGATGTAGTTCCGCTTCTGAAAAGAATCAACCGGTAAACGTATTTCGCATTATATTTTAAAGTACATGCTTCTTCACGAATACATCCAAAGTCTTCCACAGCATTTTAAAAGTACATGAAATACGCTACAAATTTATGTAATAAACAAAGTATTTTCTGATAAATATATAGTCTTCTCATCACAGTATTTATTGTGCAAATTTTAGATCGGGTATTAACACTTGCGTGCTTCTTTCAGCGATAAGATCTACAAATGGAGTAAAGGAGATGGGTCAATAAGGGCTATTTTTCGCCCATCATATACCCGGAAAAAAGTTTCGAATTCAGATGATTGTTCTATGGCTTTGTATAGTTAAATATATGTATTTTTATTTAATATAAGTTTTACGTGATAAATAAAATAGTAAGTCATGGAAATTATAGCCCGAAAGTAGAGTGTTTTGGCTTTTTTCTGTATTTTTGGCGTTTTTTGTGTCTTTGCATTAATTTTTCATTAAGAAGCGCTCGATGAACCCAATTAATTTTGACATGCAATGATTCTACTCTTTATAAGCTTTTATATAAGCATTACTTTATTTGGGTTCAGCGTGCGCTTTTACCTGTAAAAGAAAAAAATGTATCATGTGAGAGAATCAAATGCACTACTATCGTAGCGCGTTCAGACTTCTTTTGCCGTACTTAAAAAGTATTAACATTGTTCATATGTCAATGTTGTTTTCTAAAATTGTTTTCGTAAATATTTACTAAAGAAATTATTAATAAATAATGCTTGGATGCCAATGTCATTGTTCTAAAGTCTCGCAGAAAACTTTTCGTATCTTTCCTAAAAGAAAAGTTATATTGATACTTAGATGTTCGAAAAACTGAGATTTACAGAGTGGTTCTAAATATTGCTCTAAATGTAAATAATGCGTATTCCGTGCTCTCAAGGCTCTGAATACTTCTTATTCTTCTTCTGATGTAACAATAAAAGATTATGCGTCAACGATTACTGTCGATGAGACCACAAAAAAGAAACCTAATATACATTTATCAATATCTCATTTTCACAACTCTAACACTTGTTGTATATCATGTAAAGGTAAAAGCTGCTTCGTTATTGTAGAAAAAGCTATTGAAACTCAAGACTTTATAGAAACTAATATCTATATTTTGTCGCGAAAACGATGTTGTAAAACTCATATTACTTGATTGGTAAATTGACTGTGCAAGATTTAAGTCCTGTAAGTGATAATACATCGATGTATGATATGCGATGCATGAAAATATTTAAATCAATATCAGAAATGTAGCAAAGAAGACCTCGATTTTGATACTCTGGGACTCATTTCCGAAATCTACTATTATATTCTTATGGGTATATTTATGTCTGATTTTAACTATATCTTTAAACTTTTAAATTCCAAAATACGTTCCTCAATAAAGAGGTCATCTCGTACTTACTTTGCAATGTTACTTGTAAAACTTAGAACTGGTCTCTATCATGGTGTTGTGTTTACACTGTTCAATATAAGAAAAATAATATCTTCTGTAAAATATGAAAACCAGACTTTGATTGAGAACGTTGTTCTAAAACAAAGTAGAATGGAACACATCACCAGAATACAAGTTTTTGAAAAATATATGAGGGCTTCAGCAGGAAGATTGTTTATTCCGGATGACAATAATGATACTGTGATGACTGCTTTCGATAGCACGTACGTTTATATCACGAAGAGTCTGAACTATTCTTTTCAGAGACATTCCTTCTGGCTATACAAAGGAAGACCTTTTGTTAAGCATATGGTATTAGTCATTACTTCAAATTACTTTTGGTTGTCTTCCTTCCTTACTTCGCGGAAGCAAAGAACAATTACGCTAACATACTTACAAACACATTAAAAAATATTCATATAATATCAGACAGTGACTGAAGCCAAATGATGTTGAGAGTATTGACAGATTTTACAGGGAGTGTTTTAAACTTATGCAAGAAATTGATATTGAACATGAAAGGCCAAGATTCTTAATTAAGCAGCAACAATTTTCAACAGATGATACTAAGAGACACCTCTCGTAACCAAAATTTGATTTTTCAGCGAACAATTTCTAAAACCTATAATATTTGGAATAAAAACACAGCGAAATATTATAACATAATGGTAATGTCAGTGTAAAGTACACGAAAGTGTCGTAGAGTGCTGAGGTGCATGTTGTTTTCATATTATGGTTTCTGGCTCACAATTCTACTGTAATGTACCATCGCTCAATCAAAATTAAAAAAAAAACAAATATCGAAAATGTTCATATACTGTACAAGACGCGGCCGCTGGATGTTCCATTAGTGATTCTAATAATAATCTAAAACACATTGTCCAAAACGTCTGAAACTGTATGATTATTATTACTATTATTATTATTTGTTATTTATTATTTCCGATATTTCATGTATTGAAATAATAAATTTAGTAATCTCCATTTATCTTAATTTTACACTTATTGTTGTATTTACTATTGATTATATGGATTAAAACTAATGACAATTGTGTTTATGCTCATTAATACATATAATATTTACTTAAATCTATATTTTATTTTTCCATCAATTATTAAACTGTCATTCAAGATATTATTATTTTCTTACTTGTTATGAGTTATACTAATGAAAAAAAATGTATGTCAGGTCTAGGTGCTGATGGGCGAAAAATGGTCCTTATTAGCCCACCTCCTTAACTTTTAGGCGTTATTTGTAATCGAGATGAAGCAGAATCCTTCTGCACAGAGCCCGCAGTGTATTCTTCCGAACTTCCTCACAATTGCCTGCAATATTAACTCTTGGCATTATAACCCACTCTGGCATTATTACTCCAAGTTGTTTAATTTTAACTAGTTTTGAATCATTATTAATATGACTGAAGTTGATTGCTACAGAAATTTTTTTACTATATTTACAAAAGGAGGAAATCTTCTTTTTTATTTATCCGTTTAGCAATCTATTTTTTACGGATCATATTTTTTAAACCCGTTGAAAGTGTCTTAATAAATAGAATACGAAATATTCGGCGCATGAGATACGAACACATTTACTTTGCAAGTGTAACATATTTCAATCTCCTTTACTTCTAAAACTACTTCTTAAACTATGGTTTAAGAAACTTTTTATTCTTTGAATATTTGGTAAAAGAAAAGAAAAGAAATAATAGGTTTCAATCTTTCTAAATGATCTTCTCAACAATAATAATTTTCATGGGAAATGTTACAAAGCTTGTTTCCTAATATGCGAAAGTAAAATTTAATAAAGTATGCAAATAAATTTGAATTGCGAATACTATTTACTTTACTTTCTAAATATATTTATAAAAAATATTTAGCAACAAAAGCATTGTAAAAAAGATGTTGATTTTATAGAAAAAAAGTAATGTTAGCTAGGTCGTAAATGCAAAATTGTCTATTTTACCTAAATAATCTGCATTTATTACGAAATTTCACCCGTATTTATTACCAACTTTCACCGGTAATTGCATAAGAAATATAAATTAATTAATAGTAAATTAATCGTAAGATAAACAATATTTTATAATCCATCTTGAATGATAGTTTTTTTTTTTTTTAATTAATGGATTTTTTTTTATTGTGTGAAGAAAAAATTACTTTTGTTTTTTATTTATTTGTTTCTTTTTAAAAATTATTCGTGCATTATATATCTTTAGAGTATCTTTAAAATATTATGGCAAACACCTAACGGTGTTAAATTAATGTCAAGAAAAAAAAATTGAAAAATTAAACTAGTGTTGAAATTCCTGAATCAAGCAAAAAATACGGGTTGTCTCAAGCTGGACTCAAATTTTACCCTAGACTAAACCTTGTAACATATTTTTGAGTTACTTAAAGACTTACAATGCGTTGCTTTTGAGTATTTTATATTATTAAATACAAGGTGTAACCCGTCAAATTTCGCCGAAAGAAAATGTTTAAGAATGACCTGTTCCATTGATTTATAAAAAACCTATACAAAATTGATTACAATAAAAAATGCATGTTACAATGATCAGCTAAGCTCTCAAACAAATATTATTTAACCCTTTGTTGCATACTGTCCACTAGAGTGGACGAAAATTCATTCCCAAATGCTAATGAATTTAATTCCCAAATATCACATTGGCACCGGAATTTTGGTTTAAAAAAATTCGGTTTATTAAATTCCTGCAAAATAGCCTTTCTTCTTTACAAATAAAGCTGTTTTCAAATTCCGGGGTCAGTCATCAATTTCAACACTTAAGCAATTAATTTTTTAGTGTTAAGCCTATGCAACAAAGGGTTAAAGCCAAAATTAAGAAAAAAAAATACTATTTCTATAAAACTCAGTTGTCCAAATTATTAAAATTCAACTTTAATCGCATATATATTATATAATCAGCAAAATATAATAAACATCAGTAATTATGATGAAGTTATCAATTGAGGTTCTTATGTTGGTATAAATGGATATGAAATAAAAATTATACGATTTTAGGATTTCACGGGAAATCTAAACCCGTCATAATTTTCATCTTCTTCAAATTTACATGTGTACATTTCAATTTTTATCAATTTTAAGAGAAAATGGCGTTTTTCTGTTGCCACAATTACAAAGTTCGTACTAAAAACTAAAAAAAAAATAATATGTCAAGATTAAATAAGGGAACCGTTTTCAAACAAATTGCATTTAAACGTACATTTTTTTCCCTATACGATGGTGTAAAATTTGAAAATGAACGGTGCTTAGAAATATAAAATTTGCCGTACCGAAAATTGCAAAACCAAATTACATGTGAAAGTGTTGCCATTCGCAAAATGACGTATGCGTTACTCACAGATACGTTTGGGCTTTATAATATAGATACAAGGTCCTGTAACTTGGCCACCGCGCTCGCCAGATCTTTCATGTCACGATTTTTTTTTTTTTTTTTTTTTTTTTTTTTTTTTTTTTTTTTTTGTTGGGACAGCGAAAGGCTCTTGTGTATGAGACTCCCATTGAATCCGCAGAAGCACTTGTCGCCAAGCTTTCGGCTGCTGTAGGGGAAGTTCGCGATATGCCTGGTGTGTTTCAGAAAATTCGCCAATCTGTTTTTCGCCGTTGTACTGCGTGCATAACAGCTGCCAGTCAATGTTTTGAGCCCTTATTGTAATCAAATGCCATTAAATTTGTTTTCGTAACTTAATTTAATCGTTCATTGTGTGTTTTTGCCTCGTATAAGAACATAACTATTAGCTCCCTCTAACTTTTTTATGTTTAGTTTTCGACCATGCATTCTTTGATACAAAATGTTTGTTTGGGTGTGTACTATCACATCTTAAAATTTGTCCCATCTTTTTTTGAATCACCCTGTATATAAACTCCATGATTATATCTCTTTTAAATCTAATGTATTTTTTTAATAAATAAAATAATGTGCATTTGCAGTTTACACGTATCTGCATTTCAAATACAAAGAATTTTAATTTATTGTTGAACTTGTGTGTGAAAATTCTAGTTCACTTTATTTTATGAAATACCATTATTCTTTGAATAGTGAGAAACAAGAAATGAAAATAACAGTGATTTACAATCTTTCTAAATTACATCCAGAGCATGTAATCCTGATTTTCAAAGGGAAATGACACAAACCTTCATTTTTAATATTTGTCACGCGAATGTGAAATGCAATAAAGGACCCAACGAAGTATTCCCGATGGATGAAATTCTTTTAATATTCTTATGCGTCAAGAAAGTTTTTCAAGACAACTAATATTTCTAGAATATATATATCTATATACCGGGTGATCCAGAAGTTTCGGGAGTTTTGAAGTGTTAATAATTTGAAAATTATGCATAATACAAAGGTCCGGTTTTCAGATATATGCTCAGAAACATCTGGGATTTTTGTTTAGAATGAAAATTTTTTTAAATATGTATAGTTACAATTTTTAGCAACAGGTGGCGCTGCTGTACAAGACTAAATGCACCTATACCATGCGTTATATAGACACATGAGTTTATTGTGAAACATCTTTTTTAGGATATTGATGAAATTTCGTTTTAAGGGTATAGTTTATGTTCAAACACTTTTTTTTAAGAAGTTGAAATTGCATTGAAAGGGAATTTTGATACAAAATTTGATGAGTTACTGCTATGTTTGACATGCTTTCTTTACATGTTATGTTGTGTTCTTCTTATCGTACAATACGTGAAGTTAAAACCGCAAAAGATTTTATGGCTATTACTATTATTTATTGAAATGCTATGGTAAGCAAGGTTTGAAAAAAGGGTTCATTGGAAGATCGTAATAAAAGCACGAGATCCCAAATGTCTGTTGCACCCACAAATGAGGTAGAATTCGATGCCAATACTCAGTGGAAACCATCAGCTCATGGTCAATGCAGTACACTTATAATATCACGATAAACTGAAATTTCTTTCTGCTCTGAGGATACTGTGCAAGCTGTTTTGCTTCGGCTCACGGTGGTACTTATAAGCTATGGTCGTCATAATGAAAATTTGTTATCCTTAGACACTAATTCTTCCTATTTAGTAAGCTGTATCATACCATAAAAAATAATGCTATCAATTTTAGCGCCACCTGTTGGTAAAAACTGTAACTAACATAATATGTTTGTTTCATCGAAAAAACAAATCCCATAAGTTTCTAAGCATTTCTGTGAAAACCGCATACTTCTACTGTTTATAGTTTGCTAATTATTAGCATTTATAAACTCCCGGAACTTCTGGATCACCCGGTATATATGTTTTACTGTAGCGGATGAAAGAAATGATTTAGACGCTAGAAAATGAAATCATACTGGAATCCGAACTAATCCGAATACTCTGTAAAAAAACGGCCGATTTTACGGGCCAGGATCAGGCAATCAGAATGCCATGAATACACAAATTTCTAACGAAAAAATTCCGGAATTTTTTCCGCTTTTTCTTGAAAAAAAAAAACGGAAAAATTTCTGAAATTTAGGGAAATTTTTGCGTTAAAAAACAGTGAATTTGTACTGTATGTCGTCATGATTGACAGTTCAGTCTCCGTAAAATCATCTTTTTTTTTTCTTAGAGTGTAGTTTTTTATATTATTAAATATACCTGGAAGGCATAATTAAACTTATAGTGTTCAGAGTATTCTGTAGCAAGATATAATTGAGGGTATGACGCCAATTTTTTTTAAGAATATGAAGATGTTTGAAGAAGGATTTCGAAAAAAAAAGTTTCAAAAATCTGCGCAAGGGAAATATGTGGTGGTGTGCAACACAAAGAAAGTTTTTAAAAATACACAATCAGTACTGAACTAAAATTACATTTTATTTAGCACACTTAGCGATTTTCATATTGGTTATATATTTTTTGAAAGTCTGTTTTTTTATATACAGTATCACATAATCCCCTAGTAATGAATTTTGGAACTAATTTTTTTCTTCTCGGAGTCCTTCCTTGTTTAATCTTGTTACAAAATTTGGCGCCATTTTCTCTTATAGATCGAGCTACAGAATACTCTGAGTACTATCAATTTAATTATTATCACCTTGTATACATATATATGTGTATACCAAAAAACTCCATATTTATTACCTTTTTAAATATAATGTTAATTTTTTAATAAATAAAACAATGTGCATTTACAGCTTATGCGTAGCTGCATTTCAAATAGCAAAAATTTTAATTTATCATTTAACTCGTGTATAAAAACTCTAGTTGAATGCATTTTATGAAAGTCATAATTCTTTGAAGAGTGAGAAAAAAGAAATGAAATTAACAATGGCTAGCAATCTTTCTAAATTACCAAGAAGTCCGCAGATAAAGGCAGTTCCAAAAGTCTCCGCTAGGAAAACATGTGGCGCTGTGTAGCAGAAAAGAGTTTTTAAAAATACAGATTCGGTACTGAAATAAAATTACCTTTAATTTAGCACATTTAACCCTGTTCTTATTAATTCTGCATTTTTTAAAAGCTTCTTTTCTGTTACACAGCGCCACATGATCCCCTAGAGGTGACTTTCGGTACCATTTTTTTTCATGGAATGCTTCGCCCGCCTTCTTGTTAATCTTGTTACAAAATGTGGCATTATTCTCTCTCTTAGAGCGCGCTATAGAATACTTTGAATAGTGTCAATTTAATTATGGCCATCTGGTACAGATATGCATATATTTATAAACTCCATATTTATTTCTTATATAAATCTAATGTAAAAATTTTAATAAAAAAAAACAACGTGAATGTACAGCTTACACTTAGCTGCATATCAAATATAAAGAATTTTAATTTATCATTTAACTTGTGCGTAAAAATACTGGCTGACTGTGTTTTATGAAATATCATTATTCTTCGAAGAATGAGAAAAAAATGAAAATAACAATGGCTCTCAATCTTTCTAAATTACATCCAGAACATGCAATCATGTTTTCCAAAGGGAAACGATACAAACCTTCATTTTTAATATTGTCACGCGAATGTGAAATGCAATAAAGGACGCGATGAAGTTTTCACGATTGATGCAATTCTTTTTAATATTCATATGTGTAAAGTAAGTTTCATTAGACGACTACTATTTCTTGAATATATATATATATATATATATATATATTTGTATATACTTTAGCTGATGAATCAGATGATTAGGCGCTAGAAAATGAAATCATACTCGAACTCGAACTAATCCTTGTAACATATTTTTTCCAGTTGCTATACAATGTAAAAAAACGGATGCTTTTATGATGATTGTAGTGGTAATCGCAATTCACGGCTTTTTAAAGGAAAAATTTACCGAAAATTCCATATATATTTTTTTTCCTAAGAAAACGGAAAATTTTCTGAAATATCGGAAAATTTTTTCGTTAAAAAGCAGCGAATTGTACTGACCCAATATAATCATGAGATTGCTAGTGTAATTTATGTAAAATCGTCTTTTTTTTACAGTGGAGTGTTCTATACTATTAAATTTATAAGGTGGCCATAATTAAAGGGACAGTGCTCAGAGTTATTTGTACCAAGATTTATTACGGGAATGATGCTAATTTTTGTAAGAAGATTAAACAAGACGAAAGAAGAAATATTCCGAAAAAAAACTGCATTTTTAATTTTTTTTCTGTTATATAGCGCCACGTATTCCATTAGCGATGACTTTTAGAACTTTTTTTTTTTCGTGGAATCCTTTGTTTCCCGTCTTGCTTAGTATTGTTACAAAGTTTGACGTCATTCATTCTATTAAATCATCTGCTGAATACTTTGAGTACTGTCAATTTAATCCACCTTGTATATATATACATATATATACTAATAAACACAATATTTATTTCATTTTAAATCTAATGTTAATTTATTAATAAGTAAAATAATGTGCATTTGCAGTTTGCGCGTAACTATATTTCAAATATGAAAATTTTTAATTTATCATTTAACTTGTGTGTGAAAAGCCTAGCAGATTGCGTTTTATGAAATATCATAATTCTTTGAAGGCTGGGAAATAAGAAATGAAAATAACAATGGCTTTCAATCTTTCTAAATTGCATCCAGAACATTTAATTCTGATTTTCAAAGGGAAATGACACAAACCTTTATTTTTAATATTGTCACGAGAATGTGAAATGCAATAAAGGACTCAACGAAGTTTTCACAATGGAAGGAATTCTTTTAACATTCTTATGTGTCAAGAAAGTTTCTCTAGCCGACTAATATTTCTTGAATATATATATATGCTAATATATATATACATACATATATATCACTTTAGCTGATGAATCGGATGATCAGGCGCTAGAAGATGGAATCATACTCGAACTTGAACTAATCTTTGTAGCATGATTTTTCCAGTTGAGATGCAATGTAAAAAAGCGGATGATTTTATGATGATTGTACTGGTAATCGGGACGCTACCAATACAATTCATGGCTTTTTACAGAAAAAAATTACGAACATTCTAGAAAAAATTCCGCTTTTTTCGAAGAAAGCGGAAAATTTACTGAAATATAGAGAATTTTTCCGTTAAAAAGCAGTAAATTGTACTGGCCCAATATAGGATTGCCTGTAAAATCGTCTTTTTTTTCAGTTGAGTTTTCTATATTATTAAATTTATAAAGTGGCCATAGTTAAACAGACAGTGCTGAGAGTAATTTATAGCAAAATTTATTAAGGGAATGGCGCTAAATCTTGTATCAATATTAAATAAGACATTCGAAAAAGAATTCCGCGGAAAAAAAAAACTGCTTTTTTAAGTCTTTTTTCTGTTACAAAGAGCTACTTATTCCTCTAGCGATGGTATTTAGCACTTTTTTTTTCGCGGAATCCTTTGTTTCCCGTCTTCTTTAGTATTGTTACAAAGTTTGACGTCATTCGTTCTGTAATATCGTCTACAGAATACTCTGAGAACAGTCAATTTAATCCACCTTGTATATATATATATATATATATATATATATATATATATATATATATATATATATATATATATATAAACTTATATATATAAACTTCACATTTATTTCTCTTTTAAATCTGATGAAAATGTTTTAATGAATAAAACAATGTGATTTTACAGTTTGCGTATAACTGTATTTCAAATATGAAGAATTTTAATTTATCATTTAACTTATGTGTGAAAACCCTAGCTTATTGCGTTTTATGAAATATCGTTATTCTTTGAAGAGTGAGAAAAAAGAAATGAAAATAACAATGGCTTTCAATCTTTCTAAATTACATCTAGAATATGTAATCCCGATTTTCAAAGGGAAATGACACAAACTTCATTTTGAATACTGTCACGCGAATGTGAAATGCAATACAGGACGCGACGAAGTTTCCACGATGGATGTAATTCTTTTAATATTCTTATGCGTCAAGAAAGTTTCTCCAGACAACTATTATTTCTTGAATAAATATACACTCCTGGACAAAATTATAAACTCAGAAAATTTTTAATTTGTTTATATCATAATATAAATAAACTTAGGTTTACATTAATAAAACAATGATGAATATTCATAATAAGACATCTAAATTTAATATAATTTATTCAAATTACTTACTCCATATTATTTATAAGAATATACATAACTTAAAAAAATAACATTATGTGAGACCTGGACAAAAATATAAACTCAAAGTTATAAATCTCTATATTCTGGTACATTTGATATAAATAAATGCATTTTATGATAAAAAACTAATAAATGGAGTCATTATGGATCAATACATTTCAATATATCAATACATGTTTTATTTTTTCTCATAAAATAACATTATGTGAGACCTGGACAAAATTATAAACTCAAAGTTATGAATTTCCATACTCTGGTTATGGCCCAGATAGCATAAGATACTACTGGTACGATATCAAATATGAAGAACGGCTTATCTTTAGTCGAAACTTTGGTGGAAGATCCGTGATGGTGTAGGTAAGATTTTTTCTCAGAATGGCAAAACTGCTCTGGCTTTTCTTAATAGAAAACAAAAAGCAGAAGACAACCAGTTAATGCTAGAAGATAATCTTTTGCCATATGGACCGTTGATCACTGGAATATTGTGTGTTTCAGCAAAATAATGCAGTAATGCACTTTGCAAAAAGTACAAAAGACTGGCTAAGCGCTGAGATGTAAATGTCTTGAATTGGCCAGCCCGAAGACCTGATCTAAACCCCATTGAAAATTACTGGGGTGCAATGGTTCAAATAATCTATCGCAATGGACGTCAATATCAAAACACAAATGATTTATATATGGCTATACATTCAGCCTGGAATCAGTTGGAAAAACTTGTTCAATTTATGCCGAATCGCATGTTTGAAGTCATAGAAAAATGACGGTTTAACACATTTTTAGCTCACAGGCTATCATAGCCTGAGAGCTTATGTGCCCGCCCGTTCTGTATGTATGTGCGTATGTGCGTAACGCGATAACTCATGATAAAAATATCCGATCCTCTTAAAATTTTGTATGTAGGTATATCCTGACAAGGCGCTTCCCTGATTAGTTTTTGAAGTTCATTCGATATGTATAAGAGGGGGAACGGGGGGCTCATGCCCCCCGTTAGTTGATATAAATGGGATTTTCATGCAGAATTAAGTTTTCAAAATTTGGATTAGGATCATTCTGATGAGGCGATTCCATGACTGTTATTAGGTGTTCATTGAATAAGTATAAATAGGGGGAACAGGGGTTCTAATCCCCCCCCCCGTTAGTTGATATAAATGGGATTTTCATGCAGAATTAAGTTTTCGATCAAAATTTAGATTAGGATCATTCTGATGAGGCGATTCCGTGACTGTTATTAGGTGTTCATTGAATAAGTATAAATAGGGGGACAGGGGTTCTAATGCCCCCCCCCGTTTGTTGATATAAATGGGATTTTCATGCATAATTAAGTTTTCGTTCAAAATTTAGATTAGGATCATTCTGATGAGGCGATTCCGTGGCTGTTATTAGGTGTTCATTAAATAAGTATAAATAGGGGGAACAGGGGTTCTAATGCCCCCCCCCCGTTAGTTGATATAAATGGGATTTTCATGCAGAATTAAGTTTTCGTTCAAAATTTAGATTAGGATCATTCTGATGAGGCGATTCCGTGGCTGTTATTAGGTGTTCATTGAATAAGTATAAATAGGAGGAACAGGGGTTCTAATGCCCCCCCCCCGTTAGTTGATATAAATGGGATTTTCATGCAGAATTAAGTTTTCGTTCAAAATTTAGATTAGGATCATTCTGATGAGGCGATTCCGTGACTGCTATTAGGTGTTCATTGAATAAGTATAAATAGGGGCAACAGGGGTTCTAATGCCTCCCCCCCCCTCTTAATTTATATAAATAGGTTTTTCAAGCAGAATTTTCAGATTTCGTTCAAATCTCTGAATAGTTTTGGAAGTTTAATGGTTAAGTATAAAAGAAGGGGATAACTCCTTTTAAATTATATAAATGCTAAATGGGTTTTTATTAAGAATTATCTAATTTGCTCTGAATTTTGGATATAGATTTTTTATATGATAAAGCATGTCTTTGATAGTATAGGAGGTTCAATGATTAAGTATAAAAAAAGAGGAAAGGGGAGAGCTGTTTCCCCTTCTTAATTTTTTTTTCGAACGGAATTAACCCTTGAAAATATAAGGCTTTAATGTACAATTAGTATTTGTAGCCTGTGAGCTCAATGCCATCAGTTTAACTGGGCAGTATTCTTTATTAGCTCACAGGCTATCATAGCCTGAGAGCTTATGTGCCCGCCCGTTCTGTATGTTCGTTCGTATGTGCGTAACGCGATAACTCATGATAAAAATATCCGATCCTCTTAAAATTTTGTATGTAGGTATATCCTGACAAGGCGCTTCCCTGATTAGTTTTTGAAGTTCATTGGATATGTATAAGAAGGGGAACGGGGGGCTCATGCCCCCGTTAGTTGATAGAAATGGGATTTTCATGCAGAATTAAGTTTTCAAAATTTGGATTAGGATCATTCTGATGAGGCGATTCCGTGACTGTTATTAGGTGTTCATTGAATAAGAATAAATAGGGGGAACAGGGGTTCTAATCCCCCCCCCCCGTTAGTTGATATAAATGGGATTTTCATGCAGAATTAAGTTTTCGTTCAAAATTTAGATTAGGATCATTCTGATGAGGCGATTCCGTGACTGCTATTAGGTGTTCATTGAATAAGTATAAATAGGGGCAACAGGGGTTCTAATGCCTCCCCCCCCTCTTAATTTATATAAATAGGTTTTTCAAGCAGAATTTTCAGATTTCGATCAAATCTCTGAATAGTTTTGGAAGTTTAATGGTTAAGTATAAAAGAAGGGGATAACTCCTTTTAAATTATATAAATGCTAAATGGGTTTTTATTAAGAATTATCTAATTTGCTCTGAATTTTGGATATAGATTTTTTATATGATAAAGCATGTCTTTGATAGTATAGGAGGTTCAATGATTAAGTATAAAAAAAGAGGAAAGGGGAGAGCTGTTTCCCCTTCTTAATTTTTTTTTCGAACGGAATTAACCCTTGAAAATATAAGGCTTTAATGTACAATTAGTATTTGTAGCCTGTGAGCTCAATGCCATCAGTTTAACTGGGCAGTATTCTTTATTGAATGTATGCATTAATACTTTGCTCCAGAATTCAAAAGTACGTTCACTTCTTAAAATCTATAATTTTATGTTTTCAATTTATACATGTACTATATTTATACTATTCATCTTTTTTGAAAAAAAAATTATAAAAATGCATGGATGTACTGAAATTTAATCATCCTAATAACTTCATTTATTAGTTTTTTATCACAAAATGCATTTATTTATATCAAAAATACCAAAGTGTAGAAATTCATAACTTTGAGTTTATAATTTTGTCCAAATCTCACATAATGTTATTTTATGAGAAAAATGAAAATATGTATTGAAATATTGAAAAGTATTGATCCATAATGACTCCATTTATTAGTTTTTTGTCATAAAATGCATTTATTCATATCAAATATGCCAGAATATTGAAATTCATAACTTTGAGTTTATAATTTTGTCCAGGTCTCACATAATGTTATTTTTTTTAAGTAATGTATTTTCTTATTTAAATTATTTGCTCCATTTTATTTATGAGTTATATTAAATTTAGATGTCTTATTATAAATATTCATCTTTATTTTATTAATTTAAAGCTAAGTTTATTTATATTACGATTTAAACAAATTAAAAATTTTCTGAGTTTATAATTTTGTCCAGGAGTGTATATATACGCATACATGCATATATATTACTTTAGCTGATGAATTAGATGATTTAGACGCTTGAAAATGAAATCATACTGGAACCCGAGCTAATCCTTGTAACACATTTTTTCCAATTGCTATACAATGTAAAAAAAAAAAAAAAAAAAAAAAAAAAAAAAAAAAAAAAAGCGGATGATTCTACGATGATTGTACTGGTAATTGAGACTCTACCAGTACAGTTCACAGCTGCTTTTAAAGGAAAAGTTTACCGAAAATTCCGGAAGAAATTCCGCTTTTTCCCGAAGAAAATTGAAAAATTTCAGAAATATAGGGAAAAGTTTTCAGTTAAAAAGAACCGAATTATATTGGCCCAACAATTGCCACAGGATTGCCAGTACAATCTCTCTAAAATCGTCTTTTTTTATAGAGCAGCTTTCTATATTATTAAATTTAAAAAGTGACCATAATTAAACGAACAATGCTCAGAGTAATTTGTAGCAAAATTTATTAAGGTAATGACGCCACATTTTGTAAGAAGATTAAACAAAACAGGAGAAGTACTCCGCGAAAAAGAAAATTGCATTTTTTTTAGTCTCTATTCTGTTACATAGCACTACGTATTCCCCTAGCGATGATTTTTGGAGCTTTTTTTTTTTCGCGGATTCTTTTGCTTCCCTTCTTGTTTAGTGTTGTTACAAAGACTGACGTCATTCTTTTTATTGAATCGTCTAAAGAATACTCTGAGTACTGTCAATTTTAACCACCTTGTATACATATATATACACTTATGTATATAAACTTCACAGTAATTTCGCTTTTAAATTTGATGAAAATGTTTTAATAAATAAAATTATGTGCATTTACAGTTTGCGTGTAACTGTTTAAAATATGAGGAATTTTAATTTATCATTTAACTTGTGTGTGAAATTCCTTGCTGATTGCGTTTTATGAAGGCTATTATACTTTGAAGAGTGAGAAAACAGAAATGAAAATAACAATGGTTTTTAATCATTGTAAATTACATACAGAACATGAATCATGATTTTCAAAGGGAAATGACACAAACCTTCATTTTTAATATTGTCACGAGAATGTGAAGTGCAACGAAGTTTTCACGATGGAAGTAATTCTTAACCCTTTCCAGCACACTGTGCCCGGTCTGGGATACCTAATTTTAATTTCAAACTTGAAAACGGCACCAATAATATTTTAGTAAAATTCTGCTTTTGCAATAAAGGCTTAAATTAAGGAATTCAAAGTATCTAAAAGTGAATTCCGGTGTCTGTCGATAATTTCTCATTTTACTACAGATTTTGCCCGTGCCGGAAAGGGTTAGTACCGAATCGATAAAACGTATAATTATGCTTCATTCACATAAGGATTAAGTTACAAAAGGTTAATGGGAGAGAAGTGTGTAAAAAAAAAAGTAATACTAACAAGTAAAGTTTTTGAAAGAGATGCTGGTCCGGAAGTCATCAGAGAAGTTAGATATAAGCAAGGTCGATAAGCATTAGAACATAGCCACATTTGTTATATGAAACGAAATTTTAACCAAGTATTTATATATACTTCAATTTATGTGTTTGGGCTATGCATATATAACATTATCATTTTAGGGGGAGGGGGGAAGGTCTGGCTTATGCTATTGTAAGAAATCTCTTGGGGTTAGGGATTTTGTCTTTTGATATCAATATAATTTTTGATAAAGTCGAAATCCTCTTTTTATTTTTAACATGGTATTTGATTTAAAAAAAGTTATGTTTATTTAGTCGATCATCTATTTTTATAAGAATAAAAGTTATTATTAAAATCACTAAATTATTATAAAATTATTTAATTCTAAATCGGGACGCAAGTACAATTTATTGTTTTTAATGGAAAAGAATTTTCCGTAAATTCCAGGAAAAACGGTAAAAGCGGAAAAATGTCTGGAATTAACGGAAATTTTTCCGTTAAAAAACAATAAATGTATTGGCGTCCTGATTACCAATCAATTTCCACAAAACCGTTCGTTTTTTTCTTTTTTTTTTCCACAGTGTTTAATATTTTAACATTTGAAATTCCTAATCCTCTTCATACGTGTATGAATATAATCAAGTTTGGAGAAACCATACGTGAAATACATTTGAAATGAAGTTTGTGTTTACTAATAAATATAAGAGAAAAAATGGTGTTTACTTGTTTTGTTAATAAGAATTTCTATATGCCCTCCACCCTTCCTCCGCTCAGGATAAGTGCAACAATGCATTGTTACTGTTGAATACATTATGTAAAAAAAAGCTGTTATAAAATACTTTTAAGTAATAACTATTTCTTTTAAGTGTTATTTGATACAAAATAATATTGCATTGGCTTCTTTTCATTTGAATCAATAAAGTATTCGAAAAATAAATGTAATCAGTTTTATATAATGTCAGTTATTATAACGTTCAGTGTTCTCGCTGTCGCTCGCCAATGCGCCAAATTGCGACTAAATTCTTCATTTGGCGAGTATACATATTTTTTATTTGTAGCGGATAGTTGAAATTAGATTAATAACAATCGCTGTCACAGTTTTAAAACTTGGGTTTTTTTTAAAACATATTGAAAAAAAAATACATTAAAAAATAATTTTTTTTTTTTGTTATTCGGCGAATCTATTTTGCTAATACTTTGTTCATTTGGCGAATGTTTTTTATTTTTAATTAGCCAAATTACCAACGTTGGTCAAATCTCAGCGAGAACACTGATAACGTTATATTTGCGCAGCGCCTTTGATAAAATAGTGCAAGAACTTCACGTGAGTTAGAAGTGTCTAAATATTTTTCAGTCACCTAACAAATTGTACTTTCTAGGTGAAAAACCCACTATATATATATTTATGTCTGTTATAGAGCATAAATATAAAATCATGTAGATCAGAAAGTTTTAAAAAATCTTTTATTAATTCAGAAAAAAAATCTAAAAAATGAAAATTTTCTGCAAAATTGTCTCTGTGACTTAAATATCTTGAGCATAATCCAGAGAATATGGATTAAATCTCACCATATAATTGGTCGGATAATTTTCGAAGAAACAGGTCTTAAATATTTCATATTTTCCATAGATTTGCGTTAAGTCTTATTTTACTTTTTTTAAAAAAAATCAACTGATTGTCCAGTTTTAGTCAAGAATAACAGACCTGCATCCACTTAGGTTACTCGAAGTCAGAAAATGCTTTTTGCTAATTCTCGGATTCGTATCGGGTGATTTTAGCGAAAAGAAGTCTTATAGCTTTCATACTTTCCTTATAATTGCTTTCTTCAATTGTATTCAGTTCCGAGTAGCTTCGGTCGGAATTTTGATTTTTGCGGTTTCAATAGTATAAGATATTTGAGAAGATCGAATTCGAAATTCATATTCCAACTGCATTAAAACAGATTCATTTTTAACCTTTGGGGTCATTTTTTCAGTCCAACAAAACATATTTAGATGGTTAGCGTTCTGCACTGCCATCGAAATACTCAAGGCCATAGAAAAAGAGTGTGGCATCGATGTAAACTATATGACGTATGTAATCGTTTGAATTTCCTCTAGTGTTGGAATTCACAGCGGTAAATTGTGAAATATAGTAATTTTCTCTTTTTTTATTTGCGGAATATCTATCATCTTGTAAAAAAATAATAACTATTTAAAGTTATTGGTGAGAATTTTGGAACCCCCAATAAGAAATCAGCCAGATTCACTAATACTGTGGTATTTCGCATGCTGTTGATCTTTTTAGGTATTTTGTATCAATGCAGTGTCTTTTTTCAGACAGTACATTTATGTTTGTGCATCTTAAAATTTACATCTATCTCTTTCATCTACACACAATATTTACACATCTGCACATTTATATATACATTTGTCTTTCAATCTCCACAACTACTGAATTACACAGTTACACCTGCACTTATACTGTAAAAAAATATTTAAGGTTACTAAAAGTTTTCTAGGAAATTGGGACTCCTAGAACTTTTATTTAATGGCCACAATAAACATTCATATAATAGATACATGTATGCTTCTTAAATTAAAAAATCTGAAAAGGTTTCTAAGAACGCATTAGGAATTTGAGATTTCTAGAACTTTTCGTGTAGGAGAAACCCGAGTTACGGACAACATTTTAGTAAAATTACTGTAATTTCAGTAGAACCTTTTGTAAAATTACATATTTCTGTTGTTTAAGGAAAAATTTGTTTTTCAGATGTACAAATATATTTGTACAGTGTACAGATAAAATTTTAGTAAGCAAACAGATTTCTGTAAATTGACATTTGTAGAATTACAGATTTTTTGTAACAGTGTACACATTTACATAGCTGCAATTAAAGGATTTATAAATCGCCTACTTTTTTAGATTTAATTTTTATTCATAAAAATTTAGTAAATATAACTCTTTAGATAATGAAATAAATATTTTATATTTGAAATTCAAATACATGAACAGTATTTATATAATCTCCACGAACACGGTTCTTCTTCGTCCCTTTTAAAACGTCCATTTACTTTTGTAAATTATCTTTCAAAAGCCCTGTTGAATTTCTAATTTAAAAAATGCACATCGAAAGTATTGTTGAGGGATATTTCAAAACTTCAATATTTGTATTTCAAATACATCTGTTGAAATTTTGTATTCGTCCAACAAACCGAATAAAAGGAATCTATAATGGAATTTCAATAAGCATAGCATGCTGAATACGGATTAGGAGAAGATTTTGTACCCTTCGGAAAAACCCGATATATTTTTATTTAATTGGGGAAGATTTTGATGTGATTTAAATCAAACTTAAGGTATTTCTATGGATGAAATTTGTGAACTTCGTAGGAGCTTTGAATTCAGAATTATTTTTGCTAAACATGAAAAATATTTAATGAAAGATTTGAACCGAAAAATGGGTATTTTTAAGCATTTTGTTTTTATTTACCTATTATACATAATAATCTTGTAACTTTTTTAAAAATTGAAGAACTTTTTCTTTTTTAGCGAATTTACAAGTTTCTGAGACTGGAGATTCCAAAAGACATATTTTTAGGGAAATAAATTGCCGTCCGTCTGTCTGTGTTTCTGTAAGTGCGCTATCTTCCGAATAAACTGAGATTGAGACTCGAAATTTGGTAAATAGTTAGTATGTAATAGTGGGATGAAGCTTATTAAATAAGAGTAACCTCGATTAATCGGAAATACTTTTTTTGGACTCCCGAAATATTCATCTTGATCATAGGTAGATAAAATTTTTCGACATTGTTTAAGTTCAGAAGAAACTAAGAAGAAAAAGAAGTTTACTAAGAAGAAAATTAAAGAAAAAGTTTTGCTAAGAAACTTTTAGGAAACTGAGATTTCTAGAACTTTTTGTGTAACTGCAAGTCGAGTTACAGATAGCATTTTAGAAATATTAATGTAATTCCAGCGGATACTTTTGTAAAATTACTAATTTTTGTAGCTTTACAAAAACTACTTTTGCAGATGTACATCTTTTTTTGAAGAGAGTACAGATAAAATTTTAAATCAATAAACAGATTTCTGTAAATTTACATTTGTAGCGATAAATTTTTTTTTAATATAGTGTACACAATTATATAACTATAATTAAATGTTTTATATATTGTCTATTCTTTTTTAGAATACAGTGGATTTAATTTACATACATCAAAAATGTAATAAATGTAACTTTTTAGATAATGAAATATATATTCTATCTTTGAAATTCAAAAATATGAACAATATTTATTTGATCTCCACGAACACGGTTTTTTTTTCTAATTAAAAATTTCCATTTAGTTTTGCAAATACTTTTAAAAAACACTGTTGGATATTTAGTTTTAGAAATGTACATCGAAAGGATTTTTGAACGATATTTTAAAACTTAGTATTTGAATTTCAAATACATCTGTTGAAATTTTGCTTTCGTGCAACAAACAGAATAAAAAGAATCTATATCGAAATTTGAAAAAGCATTGTATGCTGAGTATGGATTAGGAGAAGACTGTGTACTTTAATGCAAGAACTTGATATATTTTTATTTATTTGGAGAAGATTTTGATGCGATTGAAATTTAAGGTATTTCAACAGATGAAATTTGTGAGCTTCGTAGGAACTTTTAACATCAGAATTATTTTTGCTATACACGATGAATATTTAACCCCTTCGCGACGGGACCCTTTTACGAAATTTTTAATGTATTGTCACTAGTTTTTAAATTAGTGCTTTATTAAAATGCCAGAAATTTTTGCTTTATTAAATCGAGAATATGCTGCGATTAAATAAGGGAAATTACACAGTAAAATTCTTATGCTGGAAATTAATAAGAATTCTTAAGCCTTTTTACGGCAAGTATACGTGTCGCTCGACCTCAAAGAGTCAATCTGGGGATTTGCCTCTAGAAGGCAAAGACTATAATCTGCCTCTAGAATCTTTTAACATTTGGTAAGCGAAATTTAACTTCGATAGGACACTTGAAATTGAGTTAAATTTCGAGTACAAAGTTTAAACTGGAAAAACAATCGTTGCAAGTTAATTAAAACCTTATAAAAATAACATAATTTTTGTCAACAGATATCAGAGGCTCAAGTGTTATAAAATAAAACATATTTTAAAATGCAATTATTTTAACAAATCTGAAACTTAACTAATAAAAGTTATCTCAATCGTAATAGTTGTACGATTTTTTCGAAGCGCAGATGCCTTGAAATAAGTTTATGTACTTTATCCCTGAAATCATAGCAAAAATCTTCTGTTTGAAAATGAAAAAAAGTGGTATAAGTCATCCATATTAAAGTTTAATAACTCGGTCAATTTCAATGTTAGAGAAATGGACTTTTTTAGGCTTACTTGTTAGTGTCACAGTGAATTTTTACTAAACATAACTTGTAGGACCGGGGGATCATATAATATTTTAAAATTCGAATTTTTTTAATAAATGTTTTTCCTCAGCTAAATTGGTTTAAAAATAACTCTTTAGCTTATGTACTAGTATTCAACAGTTGCGAAAAAAATATAATAAGGTTATACGTGGATACCCTGTATAATAGCTATACTTTTTAGAATAGTTTAAATAGATTTTTTTATGCTTATAAATTTAGAGTGGATTAAATTTATATGCATAAAAAATTAATAAATGTAACATTTTATATTATGAAAAATATATTCTGAGATTGAAGTTCAAAATTATGAGCAACATTTATTTAATCTCCACGAATACGGTTTTTTTTCTCTTTTAAAACGCCGATTTACTTCTGCAAATATTTTTCAAGAACTCTGTTGGATATTTAGTTTAAAAAATGTACATGGAAATGATTTTTGAGTGATATTTCAAAACTTCAATATTGAATTTCAAATACATCTGTTGAGAATTCGTTCTGATAAAAAGTAGATAAAAAATTCCAAAAATGTTTATTTTAAGTTCAGAAGAATACTAAGAAAAATTAAAAAACTGGGATTTAAGGAACTTTTTGTGTAACTGTAACCCGAATTTCAGATAATATTTTAGTATGATTACTGTAACTTCAGCTTTTGTAAAAATCAGATTTCTGTAGTTTTAGAATGCATGCTGAATGTGGATTAGGAGAAGATTTTGTATCTTTCTGCAAGAAACAGATATTTTTATTTATTTAGAGACGATTCTGATGCGATTAAAATCAAATTTAAAGTATTTCTATAGATGAAATTTGTGAACTTCGTAAGAGCTTTAACATCAGAATTATTTTTGCTTCACCCGAAGAATTTTTAACTCCTTGGGGACGAGCGACACGTATACGTGGCGCAAAATTTCTTAAGAATCTTTGTTTATTCCCATCAATAATATTTGCTTTATTTAATCGGAGCATTTTTTCGATTTAATAAGACACAAATTTCTTTTTTTAAAAACCGGTGACAAAACATTAAAAATTTCGTAAAAGGCTCCCGTCGCAAACAGGTTAATGAGGGAATTTGACTTTAGAAGGCTGAAGAAAGTATCTTTTAAAATTTAGTGTGTAAAATTTAAATTCGATCGGGCATTTGAAAGTGAGTTACACTGTTGAAAATCTTGTCCTAGTTTTAACCAAATTTTGGTGTTCAATAGCTGCTACTGTAAGATGGTGAAATCTTGAACCAATATTTGGAGCTTCTGCTGAAGAATTGTTTCAATTGTTGGAACGAGGCTGAAATAGGAAGCTCCAAATATTGATACAATATATTACCATCTTATGGTGACAACAGCTGAGCACCAAAGTTTGGTTCAACGTGGAGCAATATTTTTAAAAGTGTTGAGTTCGAATAGAAATTTTAAATTGGATAAACGATCTTTGCAAGTTAAATAAAACTTTATGAAAATAACATCATTTTTGTTAAAACAAAACGTAGGCTTAAGTCCTTGAAAAATAAAACATATGTTGAAATGCTATTATTTTGACAAATCTGCAATTTACATAACAATAGCTAACTCAGTCGTAGTATTTTTACGATTTCTTTCAAATGGCAGATACTTTAAAATAAGTTTGAGTACTTCATATATGACCCTTGAAAGGATGGCCGAAATCATCTGTTTTCAGATGTAAAAAAGTGGTATAAGTCATACATTTCAAATTTGCATAACTCGGTCAGTTTTAATGTTAGATGAATGAATTTTGTTTGGTCTTACTTTTTAATGTCACAGTAAATTTTTACTAATATAACTTGTAGAACCGGGGTACGGTATAAAAATTTTAATTTTGTAATTTTTAATATATGTTTTTCTTGACCAATATCGATTTATATACACTCATGTCCATAAATTAAGGATAATGCAGAATCACATGGAAATCAAACACTAAACTAAAAATTTCGCTTGCAGAATTACAACACACATCTTCCAGACTAATATGAAAATTCCAGAAAGCACTAGATGGCGCCAATAGTACGTCACAATGACGAAAGTATGAGAGAAGCATGTATAAAGAACGGTGGAAAAGAAGTAAAACTGTTAACAAGTATTTTCTAAGCCTCTCAGTTCCAAAACTGAACAGTTATGACACAGAGGACACACGTGGATGATATTTTATGTGGTAGAATTATCGGCCGTATGGAATGTGGGCGTATTCAGATGGAAGTATCCGAGGAACTTGGAATCGCCCAAAGTGTAATCTCTAGAGTTTAGAAACTATTCCAAGATAATGGAGATGTCAGTAGACATTACAGTATAGGTCATCCCCGAGTCACAACCACGAATGAAGACCGTTATTTGGCATTAACTGCCAAAAGAATCAGACAGAGCATAGCATCAGACCTGTCTCGTCAGCTATCTTCAGCCTCGAGTGCGAATTTTTCAAGGTAAACCTTGTACAGATGTTTGGAAAATATTGGTCTATGTGGTCGCAAACCTGTTAGATGTGTTCCGCTCACGGTAACTTAGTGTCACCTGCCTGGAGTAGAAAACATGCAATGTGGACATCGTCACAGTGGGCTTATGTAATGTTTTCCGACGAGTCCAGGGTTAGTTTGAAATCTGATTCACGTCGAACTTTCATATGGAGAGCACCAGGCACCCGTTACCATCAAGACAACATCATTGAATGACAACGTTGCAGTGGTGCAGGATTGCTCGTTTGGGGTGGAATTATTCTGGGCTCCAGAACAGATCTACATCTTCAAACCGGAACCTTGACAGGCCAAATTTATCGGGACATCATTCTGGAACAACATGTACATATGTTTAAGGGTGCTATGGGCTCAGAATTATTTGTGTTTATGGATGATAACGCTCGTCCTCACCGAGCAAACATCGTAAATGGATGCCTTCAAGCTGAGAATATCACCCGTATGGATTCGCCAGCATTTTCGCCTGACTTGAATCCCATAAAGCATGTATGGGATATGCTTTGCCGACGGGTTGCAGCCAACCAACCACCTCCTACATGTATGCCGGAACTTCGGAGAAAATTGCTTGCTGAGTGTAGTAATCTTCCCCAAGATCAGCTTGATAATTTGATACTCAGCATGCATAGGCGTTGTGCGGACTGTACTTCATCTTCTCGGAGACATACAATTTATTAACCATCATACCAACCATATAATGTTAAGTTTTTTTTTTTTTAAGGGGGTACTTTTTGTAATTGCTCTAGGGAACAACAGTTGTAGATTTTATTAATGTTATCATACATATACCATCGTTTTTGTACCTTTTCTTTTGTTTAATAAATGGGCTTGACAAATACACTACTGGCCATTAAAATTGCTACACCAGGAAAAAATGCAGATAACAAAATTATATTTATTGATAAATGATTATTTATACATTATTATTACCGTCCTGAATTCATAAATTCCATATTCTGCGAACAGTCATTGGATCTGGACCAATGCGTGCAGCCATACTGCGATACGATGCAGATAACAAAATGATATTTATTGGACAAATACATTATGATAGAAATAACAAGTGATTAAATTTTCAAGAAATTTGGGTGCATAGATCCCGAGAAATCAGTACCCAGAACAACCACCTTGGGAAGTAATAACAGCACTTATATACCTCGGCTGCTAGTGATAGGGGGCTGTTGAGATCCCGAACGGCGTTCCGTATTACCGTCCTGAATTCATAAATTCCATATTCTGCGAACAGTCATTGGATCTTGACCAATGCGTGCAGCCATACTGCGATACGATGCAGATAACAAAATGATATTTATTGGACAAATACATTATGATAGAAATAACAAGTGATTAAATTTTCAAGAAATTTGGGTGCATAGATCCCGAGAAATCAGTACCCAGAACAACCACCTTGGGAAGTAATAACAGCACTTATATACCTCGGCTGCTAGTGATAGGGGGCTGTTGAGATCCCGAACGGCGTTCCGTATTACCGTCCTGAATTCATAAATTCCATATTCTGCGAACAGTCATTGAATCTCGACCAATGCGTGCAGCCATACTGCGATACGATGCAGATAACAAAATGATATTTATTGGACAAATACATTATGATAGGGGGCTGTTGAGATTCCGAACGGCGTTCCGTATTACCGTCCTGAATTCATAAATTCCATATTCTGCGAACAGTCATTGGATCTCGACCAATGCGTGCAGCCATACTGCGATACGATGCAGATAACAAAATGATATTTATTAGACAAATACATTATGATAGAAATAACAAGTGATTAAATTTTCAAGAAATTTGGGTGCATAGATCCCGAGAAATCAGTACCCAGAACAACCACCTTGGGAAGTAATAACAGCACTTATATACCTCGGCTGCTAGTGATAGGGGGCTGTTGAGATCCCGAACGGCGTTCCGTATTACCATCCTGAATTCATAAATTTCATATTCTGCGAACAGTCATTGGATCTCGACCAATGCGTGCAGCCATACTGCGCTACGATGCAGATAACAAAATTATATTTATTGGACAAATACATTATGATTTACCGTCCTGAATTCATAAATTCCATATTCTGCAAACAGTCATTGGATCTCGATCGATGGCTGCACGCATTGGTCGAGATCCAATGACTGTTCGCAGAATATGGAATTTATGAATTCAGGACGGTAATACGGAACGCCGTTCGGGATCTCAACAGCCCCCTATCACAAGCAGCCGAGGTATATAAGTGCTGTTATTACTTCCCAAGGTGGTTGTTCTGGGTACTGATTTCTCGGGATCTATGCAACCAAATTTCTTGAAAATTTAATCACTTGTTATTTCTATCATAATGTATTTGTCCAATAAATATCATTTTGTTATCTGCATCGTATCGCAGTATGGCTGCACGCATTGGTCGAGATCCAATGACTGTTCGCAGAATATGGAAATTATGAATTCAGGACGGTAATACGGAACGCCGTTCGGGATCTCAACAGCCCCCTATCACTAACAGCCGATCGGGATTGCGATAAATCGCAATCCCGATAGACTACAATTCGACCTTTATCAAGGTCAGAAACATGCTGGTACGCATTTCTCCTTCTTACACGAGGTATCACAACAATTTTCACCAGGCAACAATGCTCAAATGCAATTTCTGTGTGAGAAATCGGCTGAAATTTTCTTCATTTTTACACATTGTAGGTGTCTCTAACGGCACTTGCTTTGTCAGAATGCGTTGAAAAGCTAATCATTTCCATATTACAGCATCGTCTTCCTGTCGTTTAAATTTCCCGTCTGTAACATGACGCTTTCATGGTGTAGCAATTTTAATGGCCAGTAGTGTAAGTCACGTTTGTTTTGTTTCCGTACCTTAATTTGCTGGAACTGGTATTATCCTTAATTTATGGACATGAGTGTATAATTATTTACCTTATTTAAACCATTTTTGTAATTGGAATTATGCATTTAGGATCAACGTTTACGAAATTAAAGGTAGGTCAGTTTATACGTAGACACCCTGCATATTGTCTATACTTTATAGAATACTATGGATTAAAGTTGTATGCACCAAAAATTTAATAAATGTAACTCTTTATATTATGAAAATTATGTATATATTTTTAATTCAAATACATGAACAATACTTCTTTAATCTCCACGAACACGATTTTTTTCTTCTCTTTTAAAACGTCGATTTGCTTTTGCAAATATTTTTCAAGAACCCTGTTGGATTTTTGTTTAAAAAATGTGCATCGAAAGGATTTTTCAGCGATATTTGATAAATTCAACACTTCAATTTCAAATACATCTGCTGAAATTTTGTATTCGTCATCAAACTGAATAAAAGGAATCTCTATTGGTATTTGAATAAGCGTAGCATGCTGAATAAGGATTAGGAGAAAATTTCGTGCATTTCTGCAAAAACGTGATATTTATTATTTATACACGATTTTGATGGTATTTAAATCAAGTTTAAGGTATTTTTATAGATGAAATTCGTGAATTTCGTCGGAACTAGAACATCAGAATTATTTTTGTTACACACGAGGAATATTTAATGAGAAATTTGCTTAAGGCCGAAAAATTGGCAATTTTTATCATTTAGTTTTTACTAACCCATCTTTGGTAGTAGTCTTGTACCTTTTTTAATACAATTTTACACGATTAAACACTGGAGATTCCTAAAAGCATATTTAAAAAAACAAAAATTTGCCGTCCACCTGTCTGGATGTTTGTAAGTGCTCTATCTTCCGAACAAGCTGAAGTAGAGACTTGAAATCTGGTATGTACTTAGTATGTAATAATGAAAAGAAGTCTATTATGTAATGAAAAGAAGTCTGTATATCAGTAACCTTAATGATCTGGAATTATTTTTTTCAGACCCTCGAATTTCTACCTCTAATAAAAATGGCATAAAATTATTCGAAATTGCTTAGTTTAAGTTCAGAGTGTTACAAAGAAATTTTTTGAAAACTGAAATTTCTAAAATTTTTTGTGCAACTGCAACCCGACTTATAAATAACACTATAGTAAGATCACTGTAATTTTAGTAGTTAGCAACAAAAATCTATAACTTTACAGAAGCTAGTTTTGTGCAATGTACATATACAATTTTACTAAGCAAACATATTTCTGTAAATTTACGTCTGCAGAATTACAGTTATTTTAAAAGTGTATACATTCACATAAGTTATTTTAAATAACTTATACAGTGAAACCTCCAAATAAGGGACACCTCTATTTAAGGGACAAAACTTCCGGTCCCAGTCCCTTTGTATAGGACGTGTAATGTATTTACCTCTGAATAAGGGACACTCGATTTAAGGGACACTTGAAAATGAGATTAAAAGAACTGGCTATTGAATTTCAGATAATGAAGTAGTCTGAGCTGACAATGAAAAGACAGATTTTTGTGAACTTATTAAACTGACAGACAGTCATGTTGAAACAAAGGCATACGACACAATTGACAAGCATTTATTTATCCACAATTTTGATTCGGATTCAGTGTGTTTATCCTTTGTGAAAGTAATGCTGAAAATTATGAGGATGATTCTGAAAGTGGAGAATAAAAGAAAATTGTGAAATAAAGAGCTTCACAGATGCTTTAAGGCTATTTTCAAATCCAAAATGGCAAATTTTGGGACAAAAGTTTTAATTTATTTTTATTCAGAAATGCCTGAAACTAGCAGGCATTATTGTTCAGTGTCAATTATGTAATCAAAAAGTTTTTCTATTCTTTTTTTTTTTTTTTTCATAAAAAACCGCAATATATCTTTTAGGCAATATTGTCAACATAGGTGTTTTGAACCGAATTTATACGCGAAAGAAGAATTAGTATTCAAGAAGGTGTGAAAAATGTCTGTCACATGATCAAAGTCATTTATAACTCAATAGGTAATTTATTCAAAACTTGAAAATACAGTTCAATTCCAAATCACTTCCGTAGTCAGAAGTTGCAATTTTATACCTTTCCGTTAAAAAAGGAATTTGCAAATGTGTCAAAATGTTTTCTGCTTATTGAGCTGAGTAGTTGTGATTTGTTGCCTTAAAATACGCAAAGCAGTTGAATATTTTTTTTTCTTTTGTAAATACTGCTGATTTTGAAAAACTAAAATTTATAAGTAAGGTAATTGATCACTTGAAAAATTTATAGTGAAAAATTTAAATTTGCAAAACAATAATTTTTGATTAATTACTTCAAGTATAATTCTTTTAAATGTTTTTATACTTTTTGTAAGATAACAGTTTGCATAAAAAATACAAATCAATAATTCTACAAATCATTTAATGATTTAGTAATCAATTAAAAGTTTTAATTAATTCTCTATACTTTTTGTGTCTGAATAACGTAATTTATACACTTTAAATCCATTTAAACTTCACCTTTAATGCATTGTTATTTTCATATCCTTCAGGACGATTAATTTTTTAAAAAATGATAAAAACTCCGAATAAGGGACACCTCTATTTAAGGGACAAAATTCCCGGTCTCATAGGTGTCCCTTATTTGGAGGTTTCACTGTATATTGTCTAATCTTTTTAGAATACAGTGGATTTAATTTATGTACATAAAAATATATAATAAATGTAACTTTTTAGGTTATGAACTGTAAATGTTATTCTAGAACTTCAAAAATATGAACATTATTTATTTAATTTTCACGAACACGGTTTTTTTCTTCTTTTTTAAAACGTCCATTTACTTTTGCAAATATTTTTCAACAACCCTGTTGGATTCTTAGTTTTTAAAATGTACATCGTAAGAATTGTTGAGCGACATTTGAAAACTTCAATATTTGAATTTTCAAATATGTCTGTTGAAATTTTGTATTCGTCCAACAAATCAAATAAAATAAATCTATATTAGAATTTGAATAAGCATACTATGCTCAATACGGATTAGAGATACGGATTTACGTCCATTTGCTTTTGCAAATATTTTTCAAGAACCCTGTTGGATTTTTAGTTTAAAAAAGGTACATCAAAAGGATTTTTGAGGGATTTTTCCAAGCATCAATATTTGAATTTCAAATACATCTGTTGAAATTTTGTATTTGTTCAACAAACCGAATACTACAAGAAATCTTTTATAGCATTTCTATAAGCATAGCATGCTGAATACGGATTGGAAGAAGATTTTGTACCTTTCTGCAAGAACTTGATATTTTTATTTATTTAGAGGAGAATTTGATGCGATTTACATCAAATTTAAGGTATTTCTATAGATAAAATTTTTGAACTGCGTAGAAGCTTTAAAATCAGAGTTATTTTTGCTACACACGTAGAATATTTAATGAGGGATTTGCCTGAGGCCGAATAATCTACATTTTTTAGCATTTTGTTTTTACTTACCTATCATACGTCGTAATCTTGTAATTGTTTTAAAAATTGAAGAACTTTTTTTTTTTACGAATTACATGTTTCAGACACTGGAGATTCCAAAAAACATGTGTTTAGGAAAAAACAAAAATAACCATCTGTCTGTCTTTAAGCACGTTACCTTCCAAATACACTGACTGAAATGTAACTAATAAATGTTACTCAATCGTAGTACTTGTACGATTTCTTTCAAAGCGTAGATAATTTGAAATAATTTTAAGTACTTTATAAACGACCATTAAAAGCATGGCCGTGAATCATATGTTTTGGGATGCAAAAAAGTAGCATAAGTCATCCATTTCAAAGTCTAATAACTCAGTCAATTTTAATGTTAGATGAAAGGGACTGTGTCTTTGTGTCTTACTTGTGTCACCGTACATTTTTCCTAAAAATGACTTATAGTACTGGTGGACCGTATAACAATTTAAGTTTCGTAATTTTTTATTAAAGGCTTTTCTTCACCCAAATCACGTTTAATTTTTTTTTTTATTTAACCATTTTTGTAATTGGAAGTAATTTATCGAAAATCAACGGTTGCGAAAATAATGGTCGACCAACTAGTACATTGACACCCTGCATATAGTCTATAATTTTTAGAATACAATAGATTAAATTTGTATGCATCAAAATTTTAATAAATGTAACTTTTTATATTATGTAAAATATATTTTAAGGTTTAAATTAAAAAATATGAGCAATGTTCATTTAATATCCACGAACACGAATCTTCTTCTTTTCTTTTAAAACGTCTATTTATTATTTCAAGTATTTTTCAACAACCCTGTTAGATTTTTACACACGAAGAATATTTAATGAGGGATTTTCCTGACGCCAAATAATCTATGTTTTTTAACATTTTGCTTTTACTTATCCATCATACGTTGTAGTCTTGTAATTGTTTTAAAAATCTAAGAACATTATTATAGGAATTTACACATTTCAGACACAGAAGGTTTCAAAAAACATGTTTTTATGAAGAAATAAAAATATTCATATGTCTGTGTGTATGTCTGTAAGCACTCTGCTTTCCGAATAAACTGACTGAAATTTAAATAATAAAAAATAACTCAATCGTAGTAGTTGTAATTTTCTTTCAAAGTGTAGATAATTTGAAATAAGTTTAAGTACTTTACATACGACCTTTAAAAGCAAGGTCGAAATCACATGTTTTGGGATGCAAAAAGTGGTATAGGTAAAGCATTTCAAAGTTTTAGAACTCAGTCAATTTCAATGTTAGATGAATGGGACTCTTTGTGTCTTACTTATTAGTGTCACAGTAACTTTTTACTAAAAATTACTTATAGTACTGGGGGACCGTATAACAATTTAAGTTTAGTAATTTTTTATTAAATTTTTTTTCTTGACACAAACCGCTTAAATTTTTTTAACCTAATTTAAACCATTTTTGTAATTACAAGTAATGCATCTAAGATCAACGGTTGCGAAAATAATGGTCAATCGGGTTGTACGTTGCATATAGTCTATAATTTTTAGAATATAATGGATTATATTTGTATGCATTATTGTATGCAAAATTTTAATAAATGTAAGTCTTTAAATAATGAAAAATATACTTTAAGATTTAAATTAAAAAATATGAGCAATATTTATTTAATCTCCACGAACACAGTTCTTCTTCTCCTTTAAAACGTCCTTTACTTTTGCCAATGTTTTTTAACAATCCTTTTAGATTTTTAGTTGAAAAAATGTAATTAATAAATTTAACTTTTTATATTATGAAAAATACATTTTAAGTTTCAAATTCAAAAATATGAGCAATATTTATTTAATCTCCACGATCACGGTTCTTCTTCTTCTCTTTTAAAATGTCCATTTACTTTTGCAAATATTATTAAAGAACCCTGTTGAATTTCTGGTTTAAAAAATGTACATCGAAAGGATTGTTGAGCGATATTTCAAAATTTCAATATTTGTATTTCAAATGCATCTGTTGAAAGTTTCCATTCGCCCAACAAACCGAATAAAAGGAATCTGCATTAGAATTTAAATAAGTATAGCATGCTGAATAGGTCTAGGCAAAATTTTGTTCCTTAGTGCAAGAACCTGATATTCCTATTCGTTTGGAGAAGATTTTGATATGATTTAAATCAAATTAAAAGTATTTTAATGTATGAAATTTGTGAACTTCGTAGTAACTGTAACTTGCGAATTTTGTATATTTGCTACACAGGAATAATATTTAATGGGAGATTTGCCTCTATAAGGCTGAAAAAGAGATATATTTTAGCATTTAATATGTAAAGTTTAACTTCGATCGGACATTTGAAAGTGAGTTAAAGTTCGAGTACAAATTTTAAACTGGAAAAATGGTCGCTGCAAGTTAAATAAAACCTTATGAAAGTAACATAACTTTTGTTAAAAGAAATAACAGGCTGAAGACTTTGCAAAATAAATCCCACGTTAAAATGCAATTATTTTAACAAATCTGGAACTTAACTAATAAAAGTTAACTCAGTCGTAATACTTGTACGATTTCTTTCAAAGCACAGATACTTTGAAATAAGTTAAAGTGCTTCATATATGACCTCTGAAAGCATAGCCAAAATCCTCTATTTTGAGATGCAAAAAAGTGTTTTAAGTCATGTATTTCAGTTTCATAGTACCATTTCAATTTTAATGTTAGATGAATGGAATTTTATGGTCTTACTTGTTAGTATCACAGTAAATTTTTACTAAACTCGTAGGACCGGAGGGCCGTATAAAATTTTAAATTTCGTAATTTTTTTAATAAATATCTTTCTTGACCTAAATTGCTTTAAAAATAACTCTTTAAATTATTTAAGCCATTTTTTTAAATGGAAGTATGCATCTAGGATCAACGGTTGCGAAAATAAAAATCGATGAGGTTTCTCATGGACACTCTACATATTGTCTATTCTTTTTAGAATACGATGGAATAAATCTGCATGTAGCAAAAAATTAAAAAATGTAACTTTTATGTTATGAAAAATATATTTTAAGTTTAAAATTAAAAAATATGAAAAATACTTATTTAATCTCCAGGAACACTTTTTTTCTTCTCTATTAAAACTTTTGCAAATACTTTTCAAAAACTCTGTTGGATTTTATGTCTAAAAATAGTACATAGAAAGGAATTGTTGAACGATATTTCGAAACTTCAATGTTTGATTTAAAATACATCTGTTGCAACAAACAAACCTAACAAAAGGAATCTATATTGGAATTTGAATAAGCATAACATGCTGAATACGGATTAGGGGAAGATTCTGTATACCTTTCTGCAGGAACTTGATATTTTTATTTATTTTGAGAAGATTTTGATGCGATTTAAATCAAATTTAAGATACTTCTATAGATGAAATTTGTGAACTTTGTAGGAGCTTTAACATCAGAATTACTTTTGATACACATTAAGAATATTTAATAAGGGATTTGCTTATGGCTGAAAAATAGCCTTTTTCAGAATTTTGTTTTTACTTTACCCATCATAGGTTGCATTCTTGTAAACATTTTAAAAATCGAAGAATCTTTTTTACGCATTTAATTGTTTCAGGCACTAGCGATCGCGAAAAAGATACTTTTAGGAAGAAAAAAATGCCGTCCGTCTCTCTGTGTATCCATAAGCGCTCTAAAATCCAAATAATCTGAGATAGAGACTTGAATTTTGGTAAGTACTTAATATGTAATAATGGGAAGAAGCTTATTAAATATCAGTAACCTCAATTATTTGGAACTACTTCTTTCGGATACTCAAAATATTCGTTCAGATAAAAGGTAGATAAAAATTTTCGAAATTGTTTATTTAAGTTCAGATGGTTACTAAGAAACTTTTATAAAACTGGATTTCTAGAACTTTTTGTTACTGCAACCCGAGTTTCAGGTAATATTTTTGTTGATTACGGTAACTTTAGCAGATACTTTTCTAAAATCAGATTTCTGTCGTTTTACTAAAATTACTTTACTTTTGTAGATGTACATCTTTTTTTGAACAGTGTACTGATAAAATTGTAAATAAGCAAGCAAATTTCTGTAACCATCAAGAAGGAGTGGTCAGAAATTTTGCAAATTTTAGAGCAGATGCACTTCACTGAGTTTTGTGAATGATGTGAAATGCGCAGGTCTCCGACGCACGTGATGTAAGGTATAAGGGAAGGAATTTGCAGAATGGGCAATATTCGTGTCGTTATTTCTGCCAGACAAGTTATCGAAGAAATTTTGTTTTAGTCTCGGAGGATATGTGTATAGAAGAGAATGCCAGGCCGCTGCAACGAAGGCACTTCCAGGAGATAGAAGATTTTACGAAAGGTATGATGATCGACTGAGAAGCCGACGATTACTGAGCCGAGGCCATTCTCGTTCTGTATTCTGATTATTATTTTGAAATAAAGATCACTTAACCCGGGAGAACTCGCGCCGGGCCTTTTAGACATAAAGTGCGTTTTTTTTTTTTTTTTTTTTTTTTAAGTTGCAACCACTAATTTTTTTAAAGTAATCTTCAACTTATTTTATCGCAGAGTTTGTAAGGATTGTCTCCGTTTAAATAAAATGACGGTTATAATCTGATTTTATTGGTGGCAAAGTTAAAACCATTTATACCCTGGGTAAGCGCGCGCTCTCCCGGGTTAATGCTCCTTGCTGTTTCTGTCTTTTCCCCAAATATCATCATTCGCTGACCACTCCTCCTTGGTGTTGCATTTTCATGTCGATCTGTGTACATCTGTTGAAATTTTGTATTCGTCCAGCAAACTGAATAAAAAGAATCTATATTGGAATTTGAATAAGCATAGTATGTTGAATGTGCATTAGTAGAAGATTTTGTACATTTCTGAAAGAACCTGAAATTTTTATTTATTTGGAGTAGATTTTGATGCGATTTAAATAAAACTTCAGGTATTTCTATAGATGAAATTTGTAAACATCGTAAGAATTTTACCTTCAGAATTATTTTTGCTACAAATGAAGAAAGTTTAATGGGGATTTGCCTCTAAAAGGCTGCAAAGCGATATTTTTCAGTATTTAGTATGTAAAATTTAACTTAGATCGGATACTTGACTGTGAATTAAGTTTTGAGTACAAACTTTAAACTGGCGAAACTATCGTTGCAAGTTAAATAAAATTTAAGTAGTACTTAGTATGTAATAATAAGAAGAAGCTTATTAAATATCAGTAACCTCGATTATTCGGTACTACTTTTTTCGCACTCTCAAATTATTCTTTCTGATAAAAGGTATATAAAAATTTTCGAAATAGTTCAGAAGATTACTAAGAATTTTTTAAGAAACTGAGATTTCAAAACTTTAATGTGTAACTGCAACTCGAGTTACAGATAACGGTTTAATATGATTATTATAATTTTAGCGGATGTTTTTGTAAAATTACAGATTTCTGTAGTTTTACAAAAATTATATTTGTAGATGTGTATCTTTTTATGAATGGCATACAGATAAATTTTAAGTAAGTAAACAGATTTTATTTGTTTGTTTGTTTAAAATACAGTGCATTTAATTTGTATACATCAAATATTTAATCAATGTAACTTTTTAGATTACGAAGTACTTTTTTATTTTGGTAATTCAAAACTATGAACAATTTTTATTTAATCTCCACGAACACTGTTTTTCTTTTTAAAACGTGGATTTACTTTTGGAATTATTTTTCAAGAACCCTGTTGGATTACTAGTTTAAAGATACATCGGAAAGATTGTTGAGCGATATTTCGAAGCATCAATATTTGAATTTCAAATACATCTGTTGAAATTTTGTATTTGTCCAACAAACCGAATAAAAGGAATCTCTATTGGAATTTCAATAAGCATAGCAAGCTGAATACGGATTAGGAGAAGATTTTGTACCTTTGTGCAAAAATATGAAATTTTTATTTATTTGAAGAAGATTTTGATGCGATTTAAATAAAACTTAAGGTATTTCTATTGATGAAATTTCTGAACTTCATACGTATATAACTTTAGTACTTTTTTTGCTATACACGATGAATATTTAATGGGGGGATTTGTCTCTAAAAGGCTGAAAAAAAGATATCTTTCAACATTTAGTATCTAAAATATAACTTTGATCAGACGTTTGAAAGTGAGTTAAAGTTTGAGAACAAATTTTAAAGTGGAAGAACGATCATTGAAAATTAAATAAAACCTTATGAAAATAATATAATTTTTGATAAAACAAAACAAAAGCTCAAGTCCTTACAAAATAAAACATATATTTAATGCAATTTTTTTAACAAATCTGAAACTTAACTAATAGTAATTAACTCAATCGTAATAGTTGTACAATTTCTTTCAAAATGCAGATAATTCGAATTAAGTTTAAGTACTCTATATATCACCCCTAAAAGCATGACCGAAAACGCTTTCGGTCGGAAGTATCCTTTAGAAATAATGTTTGCAAAAGTAAATCTCGGTCAGGTTATATGTGGACATCCTACTTATTGTCGATTATTTTTAGAATACAATCGATTAACTTGTAAGTATTATATATATATATATATATTATGTTTGAAATTGAAAAGTATGAATAATATTTATTTAATGTAAAATAACACTTTTTTTCCCTTCCCCTTCCAAACGTCCATTTACAGTTGCAACCCTGTTATAATTTTATTTTTAAAAATGTACATCAAAAGGATTGTTGAGCAATATTTCATAGCTTCAATATTTTTATTTCAAATATAATGAAATTTAGTATTCGTTCAACAACGCGAATCAAAGGATTGGAATTTGAATAGTAAGCATAGCGTAGAGAATACAGATTAGGAGAAGATTTTGTACCTTTCTTTAAGAACGTGATATTTTTATTTATTTGGAGAAGATTTTGATGCGATTTAAATCAAATTTAAGGTATTTCTATATATGACATTTGCGAACTTCGTAGGAGCTTTAACTTCAGAATTATTTTTTGCTACACACGAAGAATATTTAATGAGGTATTTCATAAGTCGTGAAAAATGGTATTTTTGAGCATTTTGTTTTTATTTACCCATCATGTGTAGTAGTCTTTTAATCGTTTTTAATATCGAAACCTTTTTTACGATATTATACGTTTAAAACACTGGAGATTTTGAAAAAAAAAATTGACAGAAACAGCAGATTGCCGGCCGTCTTTCTGTGTGTCTGTAAGTGCTACACTTTCCAAATAAACTGAAATAAAGACATGAAAATTGATAAGTACTTAGTATGTAATAATGGGAAGAAGCTTATTAAATATCAGTAACCTCGATTATTCGGAACTACTTTTTTCGTACTCTCAAATTATTCATTCTGATAAAAGCTATCCAAAAATTTTCGAAATAGTTTATTTTAGGTTCAGAAGGTTACTAAGAAAATTTTAGGAAACTGGGATTTCTAAAACTTTTTGTGTAACTGCAACTTGAGTTACAGATAACAGTTTAGTATGATTATTGTAATTTTAGCGGATGCTTTCGTAAAATTCAGATTTCAGTAGTTTTAGCTTGCATGCTGAATGAGTATTAGAAGATTTTGTATCTTTCTGAAAGAACTGAATTTTTTATTTATTTGGAGGAGATTTTGATGCGATTTAAATCAAATTTTAGGAATCTCTATAGATGAAATTTGTGAACATCGTAAGAATTTTACCTTTAGAATTACTTTTTCTACAAATAAAGATTATTTAATCGAGCATTGCCTCTACGAGGCTCAAAAGAGTAAGTAAGAAGTAAGTAAACTGTAAGTAAGTAAACAAATTTCTACAAATTTACATCTGTAGAATTACGGGTTCTTTTTCACAGCGTACACATTTACATAGCTACTTTTAAATGATATATATATATATATATATATATATATATATATATATATATATATATATATATATATATATATATATATATATATATATATATATATATATATATATACATACATATATATATACTGTTTGATTGTTTAGAAAACAGTGCATTTATTTTGTATACATCAAATATTTAATAAATGTAACTTTTTAGATTATGAAATATTTTTTTTAATTTTTGTAATTCAAAACTATGAATAATTTTTATTTAATCTCCACGAACACAGTTTTTCTTCTTCACTTTTAAGACGTCTATTTACTTTTGTAAATATTTTTCAACAAGTCTGTTGGATTTTTAGTTAAAAAAAAGGTACATCGAAAGGATTGTTGACCGACATTTCCAAGCATGGATATTTGAATTTCAAATACATCAGTTGAAATTTTGTATTTGTCTAACAATCCGAATAAAAGGAATCTATATTGAAATTTGAATAAGCATAGCATGCTGAATACGGATTAGGATAAGACTTTGTACCTTTCTGTAAGGATGTGATATTTTTATTTATTTGAAGAAGATTTTGATGCGATTTAAATCAAATTTAAAGTATTTCTATTGATGAAATTTGTGAACTTTGTAGGAATTTTAACTTCAGAATTATTTTTGCTACACGCGTACAATATATAATAAAACGATTTACCTGAGGCCGAAAAACGGCCATTTTTAAGCATTTTGCTTTTACTTAGCTGTCATAGGTAGTAATCTCGTAATTGTTTAAAAACAAATCAACGATTTATTTTTTATTTTATTTATTTATTTATATATTTATTTACTTTTTTACGAATTTTCAAGTTTTGACAGTGGAGATTCCGAAAAACATATTTTTAGGAGTTAAAATTTGTCGTTTGTGTGTCTGGTGGCGCTTTATCTTCCGATCAAATTGAGATAGAGATTTAAAATTTGGGATGTACTTAATATGTAAAAGCCTATTAGTCTACCAGTAACTTCGATTATCCGACACTATTTTTTTCTTCCTTTTGAATTATTCATTCTGATAAAAGATACATAAAATTATTCGAAATTGATTATTTTAAGGAGTGAATATAAAAACCAATAAAAAATTATAATTTATTCATAAAGAATGAAGTTTTATCGGATAATTAGTTGTTGAAATATTTGTAATCATAGTTTCTACACTACTCGATTTTTCACACCTTTTATTTCTTTCGAGTTTCAGATGAAATGTGAATTTTAATTATAAATGAGATGCTTAATACGACGCGATAATTAGGAAATACAATATTATCTCATACAAAGAAGACATATTTCCTTTAGCTAATCTTTAGCAGTCTTAAGTGTACAAAATCTGCAGTTAAGCTATTTTTTTAATAATTATTTGGTGTGTTTTTGCTGACCTTCTTTTCTGTTTTATATTGTGCTACATTTTCGAATCTTGAGGGCTTTTACATTTTAGATAACTTAGAACTCCTTAAAATAACAAAAGATAAAGACATCTCTTCTGTCATTTATCAATACAATTTTGGAACACAAAACAGCTACTTTCTAATTCTCACTTTATGTCTTAAGTGCTTGTTGAAACATTGGAATTATCGAACAGCGTTTATTTTTATGCATGATGCATTGTTCGATTAAAATTCTCGAAGTTTATGCTCTAGAAACATTTATAAGAATTTAACCGATGACCATCCGACTGATAACAGTGTCGAAAAAAAATGGAGCACTGCAAGAAACTAGATATATTATATTACAGATAACAGCGTGTGAAAACAAATGTGTTAGCTATTTGCTACCATAGTGAATTTTATGTTTTGCTTTCAAAAAAATGTTATCTTAATTCAAAATAAATCTTTAAAAATTATGACTCTACAATCAACAATATTTATTACAAAAGATAAAGGTTAGATAAGGGGAAATCTAGAAATTGCAGATGATTTCCAGTTGGCCAAGTGTCCCAATTTAAAAAGTATGTCCCGATTTTTAGGAATTACGACATCTCTATTGAAAATTCTTCGTGAAGGACATGGGGTTTCAGATACACATCCCTATATATCAGGACATCATGGCTGAAATTTGTAGAAAAAAGGCAAAGTTAGTTAATAACTTAAAAATATAAGGAATTA
Source organism: Maratus speculifer (assembly GCA_964019185.1). Lineage (NCBI taxonomy): Eukaryota > Metazoa > Arthropoda > Arachnida > Araneae > Salticidae > Maratus > Maratus speculifer. Next base: position 997,923 of record CAXHSM010000009.1, on the reverse strand, counting down.
TTTTCTTCATACTTGAGGAATTTTTTTATCCAAACTTCAACGATAATTCATAGGCTCTTTAAAATGGGTCAGTCTCACCGGTAACTTTTAATATGTCATTATTGATAGACCGAGAGGCACATTACAGACAATGCCCTCATGGCTGAAATTCTAGAAATAGTTAAAACTTGATTCGCGTATTAAAATTTAATCGGTCTGCTAACACTGTAAAAAAAAGGTCGATCTACTAAAAAAATTTTAGTAATCCTTGTAATTACTAAAAAATTTTTAGCAATCTTACTTGGTTACAAGGAATCTGTAAGAATTACTAGAAAAAAGCTAGCAACGAATAGAGTTAATAGTTTTGCATTTTTAATAGATATTACTAAATCTCACATGGTGTGGCCGGATAGCCTAGTGGTCATAGCACCGAACTCCAGACTGAAAGTGCCTGGGTTCGATGCTGGCCGCCGCCAAATATGCACCGAATGTAAATAAAGGAATTATGAAAATCCTGTCGTATCAGTTACCGTGGGTAATGATCTCTGAACTTTCCCTCCCCTTTAGAAACATGTCAAAATAGAGTAGGTAGCAATGTTTGGTGCTGCCATCTATTGCGTCTTTACCGAAAATCTTCCGTTTCACAAGTCTGTCTTTTTACCCACTGGATGCAGCTCGAAGGAAGCTCCTGACTTTGGGCACGCGTAATGGTTACTAAAAATAATTTTGGAGCTATTACTAAAATTTGCTTGGTGGCTCATACTAAAAAGTTTTAAGTTAGTTATTCAGTTTACAAAAGAAATGTTTGTTTCACTTGCAAAAAAAAAGTTTGTAATGGTTACTAAAAAATTCTGTGGAATACAAATTTAACAAGAAATTTTTAGCAACCTCTTAATTTTTTTTTTTTTTTTTTTTTTTTTTTTTTTGCAGTGAAGTCATATTTTCTTGGAAAACACCTGAAAACTAGATTTTAGTGATTGACTTGTAGGTTTACCATTGCATTTTCCTGTTCCCAGTCCTCTTTTTGTACCTTTGGGTGCAGAAAATCACAATATAAACCTAGTATTCCATCATTAAATTCGGGTCTTCGTGTGTTTTCTACCAAGATATTACTTGGCAGGCCGATTTCGTTTTAATATGCGAATCAAGTTTTAACTTATTCTTGATTTCAGTCATGAACTCGGCGAGGGAATTATTTGTGGGTGACCGTGCGAGTTCAAATTATCTGTATGAAATTTGGCGAATGAATTTTATACTGTCTGTCTTGTAGTAACACTATTAATTCAATACATAAGAATAACACTATTTTTTTCTTTTTGATACCGTAGTTTCATATAAGAACTCATACTTCATTGATTGTTGAAAAGTCATTTTTTATGCACATAATTTTAAACTTTGGTTATGGAATTTTTTCATTGCTTTGCGTATAAGATAAGGAAGCGGCAGCACAGACAATCACTACATCGTGTTTACCGATGAAATTCTACTATTAGGTAAACTTTGAGTCGCATATTAAAGCGCAATTAGTCTGCTAAGTCATATCTGGGTGAAAAACAGCTTAAAAACCGATTTTGGGCGTTAACTCATAGGTTTACCATTGTGTTTAACTGAACCCAAATGTATGAAAACTTGAAGAACTGGCAGAGCCGTCCTTAGGAGTGTGCGACAGATGCAGCCGCACAGGGCTTCGAATTTAGAAAAGCCTCTGGACACAAAATATTTTTTTTTATAAAAAGAATATGTTATAATAGAAAATCTTCAATATACATTAATGATTTTAATTAATAAAAAATAGTAGTCTTGGCATAAAATATAACCTAGACCTAGAAGAGAGACTTTCATCATCTATTTGCCATAATTATTTTTGAAATTGATTCAGTAGTTCCAGAAATTATTTCTACAAACACACAAACAAATGCTACTCTTTTATACTAGTTAGGGGATCGAATCCTGGCACCCCGTGTCATAGATTTAGGTGAAAACAATTCTTTTTTATTGATAGTATAGTGGATTATTTTGAGAGCTTAATCCCTTAACGCGCAGTGTTGCCAGGTCGGCAACACTTATAGTTCCCCCTGTTTAGAGACACAAAAACTCCGTCAATATTTTAAAATCTACTCTAATGGCTACTTTAAATCTTTCTTATGAGTTCTAGATGGCAGCACCACAGAGATCAAACTCTACCGTTTTTAAATAATAGGTAAAATGTTTTACTGCAATACACGCTTCACAGCAATGCTCTTCTCACTGCGCTTATCAATGCTTTACTTATGAGAGGTTACCACTTCGGCAACAGCTGTATAATTAAAATGGTTAGTGCAATCTTTACAAAACAATACCTGTGTACTCCTCTAGGCCTAAATAGATTGCCTAATTTTTTTTTCTTTAAATTCCAACTTTAAAGAGTAGTGCGCCGGAAAGGGTTAAAAGGAAAGAGCCTCGCAAAATCCTTGCACTGGACCTCGCTTTAAATCGTCCTTCATAGGACGGCTCTGAGAACTGGGAGCAGGAAAACACAATGGTAAAGCTACGAGCCTAATGAGAAACCGCTTAAATGTTTTCCACCAGGATATGACTTGGCAGACCAAAATGCGAGAAACAGTCGACTCTCGTCAATGCGAAATAGGATGATTCGAATCTTCGCTTAATTCGAACTAGACATGAAGTCCCGAAATTTTCAATAGCAGAATAACGTTAAAAAATTTTATTAATTCGAACTCATTTTCTCTTGACTTCGTTTAATTTGAACTAACGAGAATTCCGATTTTTCATTTTTCTTTTCTTTCTCACGGATTTTAGATCATTTGAATAACTTTCTTTTTTTGATTTTTGGGGAAATTGTTCCGAAAGAGTATACATATATTCCAATGCATTTGATATATTTTTCTTAGTGCCCCGACTGTCCATCATGACACTTTAAATTTTTCTTCCATTTTGCTTGTTTCTAATGTTTTAATTAGTTTATGTATTTATACATTCTAATTTAATATGAAGTCATATTCTAATGATAACAGACGAAATAAATTTAAAAACACTATAACATTAATTCGTTTGGAATAGTAACATATTAAGCATGTTTTCATTTCATTTTTTCCATAATTCGAACTTCGGATAATTCGAACATTTCTTGAGGTCCCGACGAGTTCGAATTAACGAGAGCCGACTGTATATGCGTTTCCAGATTTACCTAATATCAAGATTTCATCCATGAACTCGATGAAGTATTTCCTGTGCTGTCGCGTCCCGGTCTATATTTATTAAGTTTTCATTGCACTGCGTTATACATATGTATATGTATAGATAGGTATGTAGATTTGCAGATATGTAAATGTATATGTATAAATTTATAACTAGAGATATGAAATCTTTAAGTTTAAATATGCAGACGTTTAAGAACTGCAAAAGTATATGTGTGCAGATGTAGATCTAGATATTTAAATAAATAGTTGTAATATACTTTGAATTTACATGTATAGGTTTTTATCATTCAGTGTATGTTGCGTAACAGTACGTTATAGTGTAAACAATCTACTTAGAGATGTTTATCTAATTAGTAATAAAAGCAAAATACCATCATAGAGTCAATAAGTCGATTTAAAAATTCTAAATTTTATCATAAGCAAAAACTGTATACATGAATCTATATATCAGAAAAACAGCAAGATGATAAAATAGCAATTGAATTTTTATGTTTATCGAAAATTTTAGAATTAATTGTATATTTCAAATATTTATATTCTTAGCACTTTATTTTATACACATTGTTTTAATCTAAGCAAAATATTACTCTTAAACTTCATTAATTTAAAACTTTTCATTTTACAGTAGAGAATTTCAGCTTATGTAAAAGTAATATATATATATACATATATATATTTCTGAGCTTTTAAATTTCTGTTAGTCGTAACTTTATTTTTTAAAAACTATCATATTTTAAATATAAAGCTTTTAGAAGAAGAAATTGTGTGCAATAATAATTTCCTATTTTTATATATTTTTACTGAATAAAAGTGTTACTGAAATATAATCCAATTGATTATTTCTGTCAAAATTTAGGTGATAAATTGTATTTTGCTATATGTAATTTAAGTTTTAAAAAATGTATTGCATATCTTTATTTATTAAATCTTTTCATTGTAATTATTTTATTTTTCTATTAGATGAAATTCAATTTATTCAGCTTACATCTAGATTAGTTTCTTGTTACACAAGAAATTAAAAAGTAATCTTTTTTTTATTAAAGAAACATGATGCATTAATTAGAAAAATTTATTGTTTTGTATCATTTGATGGTCAAAAGAATCTATGTACGATATTGTACTATATTGAATTATAATGTCGCAATTGCATAAAAATTTTACTTCATAAAAACATAAGCAATTTTTTGTCCATTTTTTTCAATACAAATAAGATAGGGCATATTATGATAACTTCAATTTGAGAATTAAAATGCTAAGAATTTAAAAATGTGAATACATCTTCATTTTTATTTTTAAAGTTAGTTAGTGTCATCTATAAGATTTTCTCTGCAATACGTATGTAATAATACTTTTAATGATATAAACTATGTACATTTCATATTCCATATATCTATACATCTAAATATCTAAGTGTCTACATTTATATCTACGTATATACCCATTTGCACCTACGTGTGTTTATATCTTCATCTACATATTACAATTTGACATTTCTATGTTTGATAATGACTTTCTCTTTAATTAAAAAAAGCACATTTTGTAATAATAAATATTTAAAAAAAATTTTGTGATATTGCTATGCAAATTTATTTTGTTAATTTTACTAAATATAACTTCTGGTTTGCAATGTGTTTATTTTATTTGAAAAACTGAAATGTCATATATATTCATCTGCATCTACACGTTAATATCTGCTTGTCTATCCCTAAATATCTACATGAATATCTTCACATGAGAACATCTTCCCACTGGCATTACCATATAAAACTTGGATCTATATCTGCATCATATTCTTTATTCACATTTACACAACTGCACTTATATTTGTAAAATCTTGCTAATAAATTGAGTTACTTTCCATCATCAGAATAAATATTCTATATCTTTTAATATTGCTTTTCAAAAAAATTCAAATGATATCGACAAGTCATTAGGTGTTTTAGATGTATAGATGTTATGGAATATGTATATGTATTTAGTGCATATCATATAAAGTAATCTTACATACATAAGTAATTACACACAGTGTATTATGCATCCTATACATCTAGGTATTTAAATAATCACATTTATATCTACGTTTATCCATTTGTATGTACATATGTTTAAATCTTCATCTACATATGTTGGTGCAAATGGATGAGAATGGGATGGTGCAAATGGATGCATTTATATATCTTCATCTATTCATTTATCTACATGATGCAAATAGAAACAAATGTGAATATTAAGATATTTCGATGCACGCAACATGTATATATTTACTAATTGTATACAATTACTTACTCATATAAGATTATATAAACTAAATACATTTACATATTCCATGCATACATACATCTAAATATTCATGTTTATATCTACGTGTACTCACTTGTACTATATATGCTCATATCTTCACTGATAACTGAATTTTTTCTTAGAATAAAAGAAAGAAATTAAAAATACATATTTCCATTTTTATGGATGCTAAAAAAATGTATATTACATAATTTTGTTCATAACCAAATCTCTTTAGTGACCGAGTTTGGATTTTGCTTGAATGTAAATAGAAGCATAATCTGATAAAGTGCAGACATTGTTTAGGCAATCACCCTATCTTAAGTTCAAATGTCAATACTGGGTAGATAAAAGAGTCTTGACAACATGTTTTTCTTTTATTATTTAAAATTTTATAATATTAAACATCACATGAACTATAACTCTTTTGCATTTAAAATAGTTTATCAGATGAATCTGATAAAACTTATTATTTCAAAACCTAATTATTTCAAAAAACTTAATTCGAATAAATAATCCAAGACTTTTTAATAACTGCTGCATTCTAGTGTTAAAAAAACAACTGTGTTTGTATTTTGTCCTATTGTTTTGTATGTAGATTTCCTATTTGATATTTATATTAGAATGTTACAAATGAAGTTTTAATCTTCGACTTCCGACATCACATTTATCAAAGCAATTTTCCTTGTTTCAATTATTTATATCCTCTAAATAAGATATGTACAAGGTGTTGCTGAATTCGACCGATTAATTCAGATACAGTATACTTGGCATCAAAAGAAGAGAAAGTTTCCATATAGACCGCGAGGCGACAGCACAGACAATCATCTCAATGAGTTCATGAATGAAAATCAAGGGTTAGTTAAATCTCGATTCACATATCAAAACGCAATCAATCTGCCAAATCACATCTGAATGGAAAACCTCTAAAAGTATTATCTTAGAGATCGGCTCATAGGTTTACCATAGTTTTATTTATCAAAGCAGTTTTCCTTGTTTCAATTATTTATATCCTCTAAATAAGACATGTACAAGGTGTTTCTGAATTCGACCGATTAATTCAGAGGCCGTATAGTTGGCATCAAAAGAAGGGAAAGTTTCCATATAGACCGAGAGGCGACAGCACAGACAATCATCTCAACGTGTTCATGACTGAAAATCAAGGATTAGTTAAATCTCGATTCACATATTAAAACGCAATCGATCTGCCAAATCACATCTGAATGGAAAACCTCTAAAAGTATGATCTTACAAGGAAGGCCTCCATACTGGGCATACTCAGAATTTTTTGAAAAAAATACTGATTAAACTACTCATGTATGTAATAAAGGATCAGTCAAATTTAGCGGCGGAATTACATAAAAAACTCAGTAAAAAAATAAAATACTTTCGAGTATTTGGTATTTTCCCTCGCCAAAAGTAAACGATTTTAACGCACGTGAAAATTTCTTGTCATTTAAATTTTAGAATACGTGTTATTACATTCTGTTGCTTTTGCTGCAGTTATTTAATTTTATCATTTAAAAAAAAAATTCTTATATAAAAATACTTTCATATTGAAAAGTATTTTTTCATATATTTAAGCGTATGACAAAATAAAGGCCAGATGAAGATTGCTACAATAATGCATTTCAATATCTCAGAAGTTTTTGTTTCCATAGCAACAAAATTGAATTGACAGAGATCAATTAGATTGGAGATAATTTTGAGATTGAAACAATTTTAATTAATTTAAATTTTGTTTTAATTCATAAAATTTCACAGTTAATTTTCAATTTAAAAACATTATGACAAAAATATAGTTAAAACAAACTAAAACTGACAAAACTAACGTTATAAAAATAAAATTTCTCTAAACAAATTCAAGATTTAACATTTTTACCTTAAAAAGAATTTGACATAAAAAAGAATTTTTTGAAATGTTATTTCGACGCCAACCGGTGATAAATCGCCAAATAAACGAAATGTTTATTATTTTTTTACGAACATTCTAAAGGGGTTCCGCCAAATTTTTTTTTACAAACATATATATCCACATGAGAAGAACATTCTTTAATTTTTTCAGAATTTTTTGAGTATGCCCGTGTGGAGACCTTCTTTGTTAGAGATCGGCTCATAGGTTTACCATAGTTTTCTTTCTCCCAACTCTCCAAGTTTTCATACTGTTAGGTACAGAAAAGCACAATGATAAACTTATGAGTCAACCGCTAAAATCAGGTTTTTACGTGTTTTCCATCAAGACATGACTTGGCAGACGAATTGCGCTTTATAAGGGAAATACAGTCGACTCTCGTTAATTCGAAATCGAATAATTCGAATCTTCGTTTAATTCGAACTAAACATAAAGACCCGAAATTTTCAATGGCAGAATAACGATAAAAATTTTCATTAATTCGAACTCATTTTCTCTTGACTTCGTTTAATTCGAACTAACGAGAATTCCGAATTTTCATTTTTCTTTTCTTTCTCACGGATTTCACATCATTTGAATAACTTTCTTTCTTTGATTTTTATGAAATTGTTCCGAATGAGTATACATATAATCCAATGCATTTGATATCCACTTTATTAGTGCCCTGTCTGTCCATTATTTACACTTTAATTTTTTCTTCCATTGTGCTTGTTTCTAATCTTTTAATTAAGTTATGTATTTAACGTATGTATTTAATGTAACGTATGTGTTTAACGTAATTTTATGTATTTATGTATTTTTAAGTTATTTATGTATTTATGCATTCTAATTTAATAGTTCTAAGTCATAGTCTAATGATAACAGACGAAATAAATTAAAAAACCCTATAACTTTAATTCTTTTGTGATAAAACCATATTAAGTATGTTTTCATTTCATATTTTCCATAATTAGAGCTTCGGATAATTCGAACATTTCTTGTGGTCCCGACGAGTTCGAATTAACGAGAGCCGACTGTAATTATTTATAATTTAAGCTCTTACCTTTTCATAGTAGAATATATAATATTATTATTAAAATAAACCTTAAAATGTGATTTTAACGGTTGACTCGTAGGTTTACCATTATGTTTAATTGCTTCCCATCCTCTACGTTTTCATATGTTTGGGTGCAGGAAAACACGATGGTAAACTCACGAGTGAACCGCTAAAACCGAGTTCATACACTGTTAAAAATTCCGTGCTACTTTGAACGAAGATTTGGTGCTCGCAGCTCAAATCTTGGAACGAGTTTACATCATATTATTTGAAAAAATGGTACTATGATTCAACCGAAGTTCCAAATCTTGGAACAAGATTTCACCATCTTATGGTGGCAGCTACTAAGCACCAAATTTCGGTTCAAAGTAGCACAAAATATTTAACAGTGTAGGTGTTTTCCACCCAAATGTGACTTGGCAGACCGACTGCGTTTTAACATGGGAACCGACATTTAACTAAACCTAGATTTAAAACCATAAACTCGATAAGGTGATTGTTTGTGCTGCCACTTCCCAGTCTAGGCATGGGAAAAGCAAAACCATTTATTTAATCATAAATAGAATGTTTCACCCAACCTGAATTTTGACAGTACACTGTAAATTCGTGGGACACTTTTGCAGCACAAAATGAATATAATAATTAATATTTCTAACTAAAATCTTTTTCGGTTGTGTTAGAATGTGTTGCGAATTTGCTGTGCAAATAAAAAGATTTTTCTAAATGCGTCGGCAAAAATTACAAGAGAAGAAAATGTGTTTTCAAAACACTCATTTTTAAAATTGTATAATGTAGAAAGCGTTTTGAAAACACTTTACATGTGTTGTTTCATAGTGTTCTAAATTGTGTGGTGTTTACAATGTGTTGTTAATTTGGTAACAAAGTATTATGCAGCACAATACTATTGTAAAAACATATTTTCATCAACACTATTTACAAAAATATTTCAACACAATTAACAAAACAATTTTGAACACATTTTTAGTGCGCATATATCAAAAGCTTCTACCACTTTTTTCGATATTATTACATTTACAACAAAGATGAGAATGTCTATTAAAAGTTTTATCAGAATGTACTTCAGTTTCCTGACATTTAAAACCGCCAAAACAAAGTGAGTTAGAAGAAAAACCCTGTATTTTTTATGAAATACGTGGTTTGTGACCCATGTTCTTTGTGGTAATTTTTTATCTTCTTGATGCCGAGAGTTCGTTTGTTGAATTCGGATTAACCTGTTTTCTGCAGTTAACTTCAAGATGTTTTTTTCGGAGCCCGAATCGAGCGATTTGAAGTCCTACAATCAGGGTTTGAATCATTCAGAGCTAACCTACCCCAAAACTCAAATTATGCAGTAGAAAATTGTTATTACCATAAAAAGATCGACTAAAAATTGCCGTTCGTTCTGCCATTTATTGCAAAAAATTAGTTTGCGGCGAAAATGCTGTCGAAAATTTGGCCGAATCGAAACAATCTATATTCCAAAAATCTCGTTTGCTGTTTCGGAAGTTTCCAACGTGATTCATGGATGTGAGCTGTATCAGTTTAACTCTTTATCTACCGACGGTACTTATTACAGATACATTACTTTATTTTGTTCCAAAAGCATTAATGGTTACACAAAACAAAAATATTTTTAAAAGGATGATTTATTTTGCCTTTGTATCTTTTCAGCTTTCTTGGCGCTCAGGGAGGGGGAGGGGGATTTTTCAATTCGGAAATATTTCTATACTTATACTGTAAGAACATCATATTTGTACATTTTATAATTCTAAAAAATACTAAGAAATCAATTTAAAATAAAATATTTGAGAGGGGTTATGAATATTGCTCAAAATTCCTGTAAATTCAAATTTAATTAATCCTTCAAAACTTCTAAAATCTTTCAAACATTTATTAAATGATTGTGCAATCTTTTAATTTAGTTTAACACGTTCGCTGCCGCTTACGTGAAGATGTAATGATAGTTAATGCCGCACTGTAGAAGTTGGTTTTTCCCTGAAGCCGATTTACTTTTTATAAAAAAGAATCAGTGAAAGATTTTTCCGTGCCAGCGAGTGACTGGCTATTGGACATTACCCCACATCACGCGCTTGCGCGTGATCTGCCCCTTAACGTTGGCGCCCTATCACGCGCTGGCGCGTCTGCAACAGCGAACGTGTTAAACAATTTACGTAAAATGCTTCAAAATGTAAATTTTCATGAATTCATAATTCGGTAGATAAAGGATTAAACGAGTCCCTGTATATTTATTGCTATGAACTTCACTATTAGTCATCATCAGTCCTGACTGATTCATGACGTGAGCGCAAATTATAAAGCAAGCAATGCATGTAGGACTAAACATTGAAAAAGCTTTTTACTTGTCCATTAAAAGCTGCAGCCTTAACAGTAATAGAAAATTTTAGCTCAAAACCTGAGAAGTGTTCCTAATACTCATAGACAACGTACTAGTATTACTGATGATCATTTACAAAAATCATTATAAAAGATAAATCGAGGTATGCATACAAAAAACATTTTTTAATTAGAAAAAATTCGTATAATTAGAAAATCATTCCTTGTCGTTGATGAATTATTTACGTTTTTTTTATAAGAAAATAAGAAGTTTTGTTAGAAGCACGGAGAGCCAACTGGGCCACCCATGTACTTGATTAAGAATTATATGTAATTATGTATGCATTAAATACTTTTAAAAATGGACAGTTTCGTTTCCATTTTTGTTTTCGGCCGGAAACAGAAAAATCACGAAAATTGGTTCCAGTTTCGTATTCGGTCTTAAAAATCTGTTTCGGTCGATCTTCCATTTTAAAATTGTTTAAAGATTAATTTTCTGGTTTAAACACCCATTCTTAGTATTAATCCCTAAAGGTCCCTTATCACAACGTTTGTGATTTTCAAATCTCTGAAAATCTGTTTAAAAAGTAAATTTACTCTTTCTATCCAATAACTGGCAGGTTATTATTTCAAAATGATAATACAACTGTAAGAAAAAGACATTTTTTCTGTTTTCTAGTACTTTTAGAAAGGATTTCAAATAGAAAGAGATGGTAGACAAGGGATATCCCGCGGCTCCAACCTTTTTGCTTTTATGTACTTCTGTCGTTTAATCATCAAGTTTTATAGTTACTTTTAAATCCAGAACTTAAATCTGACTTTGTTTGTTTGTTTCCTTTTATATTAGCACACAAAACTTTCAAATTTATGATTTTTTGAAAATTTCCTGCAGAGATAAAATATGCAGACAGACGCACATATTGATGTTTCAAAATAATTGAAACGATTTCAGCTCTATACATTTTATTCAATGACTAGTTATGTAACAATCTTGCGTATTTCATTTCCGTTGTACGAAATCCTTCCATTTTCAGAGAAAAAAAAGAAGTCGGATTTTATTCTACGGTGAAAAAAATATGTATATAGTACTATTTAAAAATATATGTTATATTCTGTTAAAAATTATATTCACTATGCAGATTAAGGCTCCTGTTCTTGCGAGTTAAGACACTCGCGAGCCAATGCTATTCCTATGGGGAGGATTTTTTATAATAACTCGTTTGCATTTCAATGTTTTTAAATAGTTGTTTTTGCATTGAACATCTGAGGTCTCTCTCCAAATCACTCCTTTTTTACTTTTTCGATTTTGGTAGCAAAAAAAAAAAAAAAAAAAAAAAAAAAATTTAAATGATACTTGTATTTATAATAACAGTTTTATTTTATTTTTGTTTTGAATGCAAATAATCAAATACAAAAATGACTCCTTTTATTGAAATAACACGTTTTATTTACATTAAAAATAGTAATCAAACAATTGTTTACAACAAAGCATTCTACTCGTGCGTTCATTAAAACATTTTCATATACATCATTCTTTTATGGAAAGTACTTCTCAAAGAACTTTTAAACTAAGTACCAAGTGCAAGTTGTCTTCTTTGCCTTATGTGAATATTGATAATTCATGAAACATATCTGTAAACAAAACATGTGGCAATGTCTATAAATCTAGCTCTAATTGAGAAATAATGATAAAATTTAATATTGACAAAAATAAAGTATAAATTATCAGGAATATAAGAGAGTAAATCGAAAAAAAAAATCTCCGTTAGGTTTTCAACGACAGGCACTCGAATATATCAAAAACTCATTATGAATGTTAGAAAATTTCAACATTGCTTTACTTTGTGTCCCAATCGCCATTGTTGTAAGACGCACTTACAACAATAATTTGCTACATTTGAAATACCTTTTATTTAAAAAAATCATATCACATGTGAATGGAGGTATCATTTGAAACGAGCATTTCCAGATGTTTTAGAAGAACGGTAGAGATAATAGCAATTTACTGATAAGAGGTATGGTAATGATATCAGGAATATTGCTATACAAAATAAAAATGTCAACGTGAATTTCAAAGAGGGGTAATATGCCCTTCTAACATGCATGAAAAACTAAATGCCGTGTAGAATGTTAAACAATTTTTGGCGAAATAAATATTACACACTTATATATTTTTATTTATTTATTATATTTATTATATACATCAAAATAAAACAAAGGTCAAACTTTTACGAAACATATGCTAAATGCAAAAGGCATATGGATAAAGTCTAGTCCATTAATTAAAAAAGCAACCTTAAAGTCTGAAAATCATAACCACATCGATTCATTTAAATAATAATAATAATAATAATTAAAAAAAAACAATTTTTTACCATTGATCTGTGCCAAATGAACTGCTGTACACAGTGCCAAATGCGCTATCTCGACCAATATCTTGCGCAATCGGTAACAGAGATTTTCTTTTCGATTTACTCTATTATTAACAAACATTTAGCAATATTTCTATTCTATAACAATTTATAATTTACATATAAAAATATTATGCCATTGGTTGGAGAAAATACGATTTAACATATTTCCAGCAAAACATTAGTTATTTACAAATATTTTATAAATTTCACTTTTTTAATACTGATTGAAACAACAGTTTTGAAAATGCAGATATAACATAAAGTGGTATTTGGAAAAGGTAAGAGAAAAAGAAAATTAATTATTATAATTTTTGTTCATGATAAATTAATTCGGATTACAATTTGTTATATAATTATTAAAATAGTTACAAATGTGATAAAACGGCTTGTAATTCTTTTATATTTTGATGAAGTTAGCAAAAGTTTAAGACTAAATTATTTGAAATTAAATAAAATATACATATACAACATAACTTTAATTTTATTTTTGGATTTATCTATTTGAAGTATAAGCCGGCATAAATATTAATAAATTACTGTACTATCCGGTATAACTGCATTATCCGGTATAAATTAAGTGTAAATCGGCATTAACGAAACACCGCAAGTAAATCAATGTTTGATTTACAAAAAAATTTCAAACGACAATTAATTAGTAGATTTTACTGTAAATAAGTGATATGTGGTTAATATAATTATCCTTTTCAAAGTTCGTATTTTATGAAAAAAGTATGTACAACATAAACATTATAAATACGTTATGGCAAATTTTAATAAGATAATTTTTAATTATAATTTTAATGGTTAATAAAAAAGTTTAAAGTTAAGTTTGATTTTGTATAATCGAATACATGATGCAATGTATTCATGTATATGTCAAGAATATTTTCTCTTATATTCTCGTCAAAAGTCCTACAATATACCTAAATTTTGACATAGTCAAACTTTAGGAGTTAACCATTTGGGATATCATTGAAAATGAAACTCTTGATTATTTTAAAGTAACCGCATTATTTTTACAAAAGCACAACTGAACTCTCGAGTACTGAAAAAAGATTTCATTGTAGTTGTACAAAATCAGAGTTAAACATTTGACCCTTAAAGAATAAAACAAGTGAAATTTGAAGTGGAAGTATTATTATACAATTGTATACGCAGAAAATAATTCATGTTACAGAGAGAAAATCAAAATTAAAAAGTTCAGTTTAAGTTTCAATTATTTGAAGAAAACTTAAATATAAAATAATATTTTTCATAAAATATTTTTGTAAACAAATGATTAGATGTTAAAATGCAGGTATAAACAGAAAACAATAATAATTATTTTAGTTAAATTATTAACATACATATTATTTCCAAACATCAAGCAAATAGATCATTTAACACATTGTTCACTTGATATTTAATGTGAAATTAAAGTTTCTGATACAATAAAATCTCTGCCTTAGCCTTTAAGTTTTTCTAACTTTTTGCATTAGTAAATATTTTGTATGAAATAACTTGCATTTACACCCCATCTTGCTAAAATGTAGAAATAAGGCATTTTTTAAAAGAAGAATTTGATTAATAACATTTTATGCAAGATTACGTATAGGAGAGAAGTTAACATTTCATAAAATACCATTAGTTGATGATTTTTAGTTAAACAAACATGACTTATTTATGATCTATGAACAATGCGTTAAATACAGTAATAAATATGTACGCAGTTCTAGAAACTAGATTAAATCCTTTAGATAACGTTACATTCGTTGGAAAAAAGTAGTGGCAAAAAATCGCTTTGCCGTATATGATGTGTATCAGATGGCATTAGTGCACTCTATAGCTGATCGTAGATGCTACATTGAAAGTCCAGCCTTGTGTTGCGATGGATGAGTATAGTTTAGTTATATTGTGCAGGCAGCATGTTGAAATCAGAAGAAATAATACACAAACATCGTGTTTTCATTGTTGAGAAAAAAAAATCTCGGATAAAATATGAGATGTTTCATTTTCAAAATTACAGGAAACTTGCTAGAATATTGCTTTGACATATCATAACTTGTAAAGATCGTTGATAAAATTCGTTAATAACGGGAGGCGATTCGTTATAGATGTTCACTGAAATTATCGTCTTACATGTTTTATGAATGCTTGCCATTGATTGATAGTACTATTCGTTGCAATACCACAAAATTTAACAGATGCTTAGTTACAATCAGTTTTGAATGTAAATGGGTGTTTTTGTTTATTTGCATTGTAAAGCATCTAGAGATCAGATGTGACGCTACAGAAAGAATGTTGTTAAAGATATGTTGATGAAAGAAAGCCATTTTCAAAATAGATGTTGGCAGAAATTATCTTAAATTCTTACTCCAGCACTTAGGTTTCTTAAATGTTATGCAATGAATGGCAGCGTGACAATAAAATTTAGTAGACGCTTAGTTTACAGCCAGTTTTCAGTGTAAATTGATGTCTTATTTACTTGCATTCTGTAGTATGTTGAGATTGTAGCTGATACTACAGAAAGATCGTTGATTAAGTTCTGTTACTGAAGAAATGGCATTCAATAGAGATGTTGACAGACATGATCCTACATTCTTACTCCATCAATTTAGTTTTTTACATGTTTTGCGAATATTGGCCACTGGACAACATTGTGATTCATTGCGATGCTATAAAAATTCAGTATATGCCTAGTTTACATTAAGCTTTGAATGAAAATGAATGTCGTTTGCCTAGTTTCATCGCACAGGCTCTCTAAATCTGAGGTGACACTGTTGAAAGTTCTACAGGTGTCCAAAAATCACGTTTGGGAAACTGAATAACAGACCCTTAATAAAATATGTAACACATTATTTTCATAGTTACAGGAAAATTGATAGAATATTTATTTAACATACCATACATTGAAAAGATAGTTGATAAAATACTTTTAAAAATGGGATGAAATTCATTATAGATGTTGACTGAAATTATCTTAGATTCCTAATCCATCAGTTACGTTTCTTACATATTTTGTGAATATGGTCATTGAATGACAATGTGATTCATGGTACTGTAAAATTTAGTGAGTCCTTAGTTTACAATCAGCTTTGAATGGAAATGTGTGTCTTTTGCTTAGTTGCAATGTGCAATATCTTGAGAGCCAGAGGTGTCAATAGTGAAAACACTACAAGGGACCAAACATCACGCTTTCAAAAATAAGGAAAAGATCCTGAATAAAACCCGCAACACATTATTTTGAGAATCACAGGAAGTCATCTTGAATAGTTATCTTTATTAAAGTCATTGGTAATATTGATGAAACTGTTCCTTTAAAATATATATAACCTTTAACAACATGCATTCTAGAAATAGAATGCAGACAAATATTCCAGATTGTCAATCAATCATGTCAGCTTGTTCCATATTTGGTAATTATTTACCACTAAACGTGTTACCATGATGAATTCCAAAATCATCAAAAAGGAGTTAATAGCAAATACAAAGACAGCCTTAGGTGAATTTGTTTTAGCAGCATTGTATAGTACTTTTCACGTGTATTTACAGTTTCTTATGTCAAAAACGATTAACAAATGTCATTTTGCATGCGTTGTTTTAGTGTCTCTTAGTGCTACATACGCCAAAATAATATATTTCCAAAACTACAAACGATTCTGAATAAAATCACAAATGAATTTTTTCAGAGTTACAAGGAACTTTATATTATATATATATTTTTTCAATAACACGTATCAACATGATTTGGTATAAAAGTTTCGTTAAATAGAAAATCTATTTAATATAAATTTTGATATAAATGATCTTAGACTGGCAATCAAGATGTAAATTTGCAAGTTTGGTGAAAGTAATAAATTATTTTCAGGGTTGCAGAAATTTAGAAAAATACTGCTTTTCCGTAAAGCAATTTAGAAATATTGAAGTAAATATTTCATTATAGAAAAAATAAATAAAATAGAATTGATTTAGTCAAGTAGTTCTTCTCCCGAATGTTTGCTGAATGTTGATGTATTATTTATAGAATTTGAAGATGCTTCTTGGAATGCTGTTTTTCACAACAAATTTTGCGAAAAATTGTGGAAATTCCCCGTTTAGGAAGAGATACCCTGGAATTTAATGCAGTTGTTTCAGTTAGAAATGATCTTATCTTATAAATCAAGTAATTCAGCGTGTTGGATAACACTTGATGTTGACTATTAATCTACGGCAAAATAGATTTTAATATTGTAAAAAAAAAAAAAAAAAAAAAAAAAAAAAAAAAAAAAAAAAAAAAGATTTGTAAAATAATAAATGTGCTACTAAAAATTCTGTTGGATCACTGAAGGAATATTTTTTTCGTCCTTACATTTTTGTTCACTTATTCGGAATAGATAAAAATTACATCTCCACAATATCTGAGTAAACTATTTGCAAAGACTATAGAATGCGGACAGATATATTATTTATCCTTATTGCATAACTATATAGTTTTCGAAAACATCTAGTTGAAGAATATGGGTCATTGAACTGTCATTTTGGACGATTCCAAGTGTGTAACAAACCATAACAGCTTCTTTCCTCTTACATGGTTTCATAGTGATGAAAACCAACAACATTTTATTTGCTTAATATTAAAAGCTTGCAAAATGGTTAGGAATGGCAGAATCACTGCGATATCTTTATATGCAAAATGCATTTACGAGTAAATACGCATATTACACAGAAATTACCAAATGCATTTTTATTTAAGCATCAGTGAATCAGATTGGTAGTTCTTTGTTGAGTGACAATGAGATGGTTACAAAATTAAAGAGTTATTGTGATGGAACCAGTTTAGTATCACATAGATGAGTATACTTGTTATTGGACGCTCACTACGGAATATCAAGATATCAGTTTCTTTCTTCTTATTTCCATATCGATCACTGAATGTCTGCAGAAAAATGCAAAAATATTTTTACAAAAATGAATATTCGTCCAAAGAGCAACGTTCATGGTGGAGTATCCTTTTTTACAAAACCCTTATTGAAAAATTTGCCAATTCCATTTTTTTTCATCTCGCTTAAATTTGATCACTATTACTGGATGACGAAGAAGTGGTTAGACAATAAAAATATAAATGTGACGGAAATATACAGCAATGCAATATGATTATGTATATTATCGGGAATATTATAGGTAACGTAAAGAAGTATGTACTCAATTTTTAAAACTTATCTTTTAATTACTGAATATTGATTCTCAAAGGAGTCAGATACAATACTTTAAAATAATGGAAAAAAACATTTTCAGGAGAGTTGATGAAACATAAGAGAAGACATTTTCGGAGATGTAGGATGACAGCAGCTGTAAATCAACAGATGTAATCAAGGTAATTGAAAAATTAGTGGAAGATTACTGCGAAGCGTATGTATGGATGAAATGTAGGTGTTAATACATTCTGTAATAACAGATGTTCTACTTACAGAACTATTGAGATATTTACCATTGCTTTTTATCCAACCGTCGTAATTCTAAACTTCGAATGATATCTTGTGCTTTTTTATCACTGTATATTAGGGAAAATTCAGACAGCTTTATTTGGGAACACTTAATGGAAGTCCAAGAATAAGATTTTGATCTTACAACAAAAGCTATACATAATATTTATACATATAGATAGACACAAATATTGCCAGATTTAGAGAATAGATATTATATATAAGAAAATATAATTTTCACAAGTAAAAAAATTAAAATATATATTAGGAATCAAGTTAGAATACATTAATAACATCATACATTAACAACAAATTTTCAATGAAGAAAGAAAAATCCTTGTTAGTCATTTTAGAAAAAAAGTAGCATTCATACAGTAAAAAGGTTGCAAGTAGAGACCGTACCTCTACTTTTCAACCGTACTTAACTTTTAACTAAAACTTTTCAAGCCCCCTCCCAAAAAAAAAATGATTCAATATTATACCACTTCAAGGTCTATGCAAAATACCAAAATAATATAGTCGGACTCCGTTAAAATACTCGTGGTTAAAACATGTTCCCGCTTAATATGCAGATTTTTTTGGGTTCCTTGAATGTCGGCCACTAAAGCTAATGCACAAATATTATACTTAATACATGAGCGGTTATTACGCAATCCCTCTTACAATGCCATAGATCCTCTGTCAAAATCCACAGCTAAGACGCAAATTAATAGTCCTAGGTGTCAATTACCTGTCTCTTTTTTAGTGTTACAAATTTAACAATTTTTCTGTTTAAAAGGAAACTATTGTTTCTGAACAATGATATTGCCTTTGTTTAATAATAAATTACTTAAGATGAATAATACTATTATAAACAAGCGTAAATATTTGATCCGGTAATTAATCAAAGATACTTGAAATTTGGTTATTTAAATTAACATGTATAAAGGAATTATATTTTAAAAAGCTTTTATGTAAATTTATTGATCATTCGTTGGCCAGTTATTAAAAAATCGTTCATTTTGTATAATTTCACTGCATTTTCGTTTAGAATATCAGTCAATATCATGGCTAAAATATTAGATCAGGTACGCACGTCATATATCCTTTGTCCTGGTTTATTATATTAATTAGTCTTTTTGCCATAAAGAATTTTATTTGCTGGGTTATCGTTAATCAAAATGATCTTTTAAAGTTATCAGCCAGTGTTCTGTATTCGCACCGCGACTGTTACGTGTGATATTTAATATGATTATACATCAGACATGACAATATGTAGGACAAAATTTTGCATTGGAAGATATTATATACAAATGGGAAGACAGCGAAGAACAGAAGTTACAATAATAACATTTATTTCTGTTATAATATTTCGAGAGCTTGTGCATACTTTGCAGGTAATATAAGCAGTAAATAAAGCAAAATCTTTAAGTTTTAAAAACAAGCTTTAAAGCAATTACCTGGATTACGTAAAAGTCGCACGAGAATAAAAAATAAAACTGACCAATGTCAGAAAAAGTAAACCAATTCTGCACTAGAAGATGCGGTGAGTCTGCATAAAAATCAACAAACGATTGCGTTGGAATTATAAACAAAGGTCAACTCAACAAATGGACATATCTATATGAGGACCCCAGAAGCCAAGGGGTACAAGTGACAAAATTTCGATTTGGAGTAAATTGAGTTTAAAGATAATTGATGTTAAATTGGAACATCAATAACAATTGAGTGGATTGAAATAGGAAATTTCTGCTTGTTGCATTCTGGTCTTTGAACTCTTATTTCAAACTCTGTTAAAAAATAAAGTACAATTTTCTTTAAATGTATAATTAATCAATATTGTTTGTTTTTCGAAAAAAGTGGTTTGCCTCTATAACTCAGCAAATAATAAGAAAATCACTTATATTTCTTTACCTGAAATGAAAAAAGCATATTTTTAGGTCGTCTGTGTATTTAGTTTATTTTTTTCAATTTTGTCACTTATACCCCTTGGCTTCTGGGGTCCTCATATATATTAAATTATTTACACTATTTGTGAGGTTTCTGGCGCAATAACTCCGCCTGTTTCATTTTTATATTATCTTAACATTTATCTCTGCCTAAGTATTTTTTTTATAATGATATTTATTTTTATACATAAATAACTAACTCAACGAATTAAAACAAATAAATATTCTTCTTTTTTAGAAAATTTACATTAATTTAACACAAGCGAAAACAATTTTCATGTTACCTTAAACATTATTAGCACATAGATCAACTCCCAATGTATTGAAAATATCCATGTTTTAAAGCTAATGTTTTAAAACTAGTCAATATCACAGGATGAAGTATAGAAGTCTAAATAAGTCGATAATTGGAAAATTTCTGTCATCATATGAGGCGTTCAGAACTTAAGTGGATCAAGTCGATTTTTTCAGACTTTTGAGGTACGTCGAGTCAAAGTTTCACCTTGATAGTAAATTTTCCATTTGACTAAAATTTACCATCGTTATTTCTGGATAACCATCACAACTGTGGACTTGATCCAAATACAATTTGAAAATATAGATTTGTAGCAATTCAATTAAATAATCATTCGAATTTAAATCAAGAGTGGATTTGAACCACTTCAACCTTTATCGCCTCATAAGTTATCTTGGTTGATCCGAAAAATAAATCCTCATACCTGCATTTACAATTTAAAAAATAATAATTTTAAATACGAGTTATACCTTATACAAATATATATACATATATAATTTATATTTTTGTGCTCATCTGATACCTACGTGTATTCATAAGAAATTATTTTAGAAGCTGCAATATTATCATTCAAAAATTCAAAACATAATTTATAATTTCTGTCGTAATATCCGCTATTAAATTTATTATAATTCTTTATGCATCATTTATAATTTGAATAAATTCCTTTAATACTTATACATTTGCATAGTCGTTGATAATATGTATCTGTTTACAATTGTTTTATTAACATTCAAATTAATATGCTGTATTCTCAAGTAATTATGAATGCAAGTCAATTATGATAGATTTTGTTATTTTTTCATGATGAATATAAAAAAATGTTAAACTATTTTTTCACATGACTAATAATATTTTATATATTGATAAATATATAAATATGGTAACTAAATGTTTTCAGCAATCTTATAAACATTATATGTTTAGGTCATTGCTGCAATTGCACATTATGTAAGTATATTATCAATATGATTTCTACTTTTGAAGTTATCTAATACTTATTCATGAGACATTTCACTAAATGCAGCAATATTATCGTCTAAAACTATCACTTAAAAATTTAAAACATAATTTATAATTAATATCGCAATATCTGCCATTATATATTTTTTTATAATGGTTCATACATCATTTTTAATGTGAATAAATTTCTTTGAATTTATACATTTACATTATTTGTTGATAATTTGTGTCAATTTATAATGGTTATACACATTTATATACATATAAAGGTAGAAATATTAAAAAACATTAAAAAAAACATTTAACAAAAACTACAAAAATCGAAATCCCTTGTTTTTCTTCTAAATTATAAAAAAATATCCTGCTGTTAAATCAAATAAATAATAAATTCAAAATATTCTTTACAAAAATGACTTGAAACGTTTACAAAGATTAGCACATTGTACCAAAAATCAATACAATTTATATTCCAGTGAACAATTCATGTTCATTTTATAAGGAACATTCGGTAAATCTGGCAATATTACACAAAAAAAGAAGGAATAAAACATTGGCTTTAGAGTCTATTGACACACAAATGCGGCGTCGTCGGTAAGATCCGTTCCGAGCTACAAATTGCGCCCTTCTTCACGTACCTACGTAAGTTGTGTCTCGGACTTATCTCTCGCCAATATAAATTGTGCCCCTTCACAGCGATCGCCAAATACGCTAAATCTCATACCAGGAAAAGCTAGTTAGGGAAATTCCGTTTGGCTTATTTTCTCGTGATGTATTTTCAGTAATTTAGAATAAAATTTTCAAATTTTGACATCATTATAAATAATTTAAATTGATGTTTTATTACTATATAATTTACATATGATTGTTATAAGCTTAATAAATTTATGAGTTTGTTAAACCTAAAAACTACATTAAAAAAGATAGAGTCGTATTAAAGATTTTAAAACACTTTATTGCAATTCAACGAATCTCGCATATTTGCGTGTTTTTATAATAAATATACTTTTAGATTTATATTTATCGCATATACTTAATTCTAAAAATCAATCAAGTCAACGCGAAAATCGTAGCTTGATTACATTCGAGGAATATTGCCGCAACAAATTGTAAATACAATACCGCAGGAAATTAACGTTTTTGATTGAAATAAAGATTTAAAAATCTTTAAAAACAGTTAAAAAGAAATTTAAATTAACTGTCTACATGTTTCGGTTGTTTGAAGCATTTATCGAGACAAATAACCGGTCATCGCCATTCGCAGAACAGCCGTTCCTGTTCAAGATTTAGATTGTTGGGAAGAACGTAGTTCCGAAGCACGGACGATATCGCCGTAAAAGATAAAAGAAAATTTTTTTCAAGTTAAAGACATCCTCCAGCGATTACTACAAAGGTCATATTGATATCAGGTGTTGCAGAGATATTCTTGGTATGAAAACATTTGATCGCCAGTCGATACATATCCAATATTAAGAGGGCTGTGTCATTTAGTGCATCGGATGACCACGGCAGCTTTAAGCCCAGTTTTGTAATTAGTCTTGATAAAGTTTCGGTGAACCTGAAACATGTAGTCAATCTAATAAATTTGTTTATTCCTTTTAAGCTTATATTCGAACATCTTTTAGCATTTAATTAACTCTATTTTGATGCTTTAGATTACATTTATTAATATTTAGAAACAAATTTAGACGGTAAATAATGGAATTTCAACAGGCTTGTATAACGACATAAGAGTATTATTAAAAAAATGTAAGTTTGTGAATAAAATCAATTTGAAAAACACATGCTATAGTTACACCGAAGTATGAGAAATGATTTTTAGTAAATTTAACGAAAAAAATTTTGCTATAAAAATAATAATAACATTTCAGGGACACAATTTACAGCGAGGGTAAAAATATCGGGAACTACATTTAAGTATTTGGGAGATAAAAAGGATGTTTTGGAACACAATTTATATTCAGCTCACAGATGTGCATCAGTTAATGAAATTGTGTCTATCACACAGGAGATGTCGCATGTTCCTCTGGTTCGTCTATGGTGTCATCTGCCGATACATAGTAGTCATCATCCTGCGTATGTTCTAGGGCGTCTTCGCTGCCATCCGATACTGTATCATCTTCGGTGTGGGCTTCCCCTTCCTCTTCGATACCTTCTTCCTGAGAGAGGAGTTTTTTGGCGATCTGTACTTTCATGGCTTCTTGGTGTCTGTTCATTTTTCGCTTCAGTTCAAACTCTTCTCTTCGAGCTGGAAATCAAAAATATAAAATATTGATTAATTGGTGAATATTATTTATTTATAAACTCTAAATAAATGAAATGGAAAATATTATTATGTGGTTAGTCATCATTGATTATTATTTTTAAAATTATGTCGCCTGTAAATTCAAAGTTTTTTAAACCCCTCTGACCGCAGAGCAAACGAGTAAAATTGTAATGTTGCTTTCTCTGTAATTAATTTTTGAATCAAAAAAGAAAAAAAAATGTAATTTAACAAATTACAACGACTATTTAGAAAATGATATTTTCAAAGACTAAAATTTCAAAGACTTATAAATATATTCTGTATTTAAATTATTAATAATAATAAACATCATTTTTATTATGATTCTAACGAGTCATATATTAAGTACTCCATGCATTAAACATTAATAAAAAAGCAGTAGTTTATAGATATACAACTTTAACTGCTTAAAATGTGCATTTTTATTTGATGGAGTTAATCAGACTGACTTCTGAACGCCTCATGTTACACACGACATGGATTAAACATGAATATTCCTGGACCCACCACAAACAAATTTTAAATGAAATTTCAGTTTTACAATTTCGGAACTGCAAATTTTTAAACTTCTAAACATTGCACATTTTAAATTTTTACACCGTTACGTAGATAAAAAATGCACTTTTAAGTGAAATTTGTTTGAAATTTTTATCACAATTTGTTTTCAAATTAGTATTTTTTTAAAAGTTTTTATTACTTTTTTTGTCATTGTGGCAACAAAAGTATTCCATTTTTGGACATTCAACATGGACCAATCAGCAAAAGAATAAATTAAAATAAGTTGCGGAATTCAACCAATAAAAAGATTCAGATATACTTCAAACTTCTCAGTTCTCTACCAAGGACAAAAACTATTAATAATTACATTAAAGGGAGAATATCATAGAATACTAACATTCACAGTCTGCGCAGTAAAATTAGTATTAAATGTTTACAACAAAACCTCAATGGCGGGCATTCCCGAATAATGGAGACCGCTATTTAACGGACATTTTTTCAATCTCCACACTCCGACAACCTAATTTTTTGTATGTTTAACCTCTGAATAACGGACGTTCCAAATAGCGGACAATAAGTTTGGCAATAAAAAGTAAAATATTTCTTAAGGAAAAATAAAAGAGGAAAAAAAGCAAAAATCCTCTAAATTCACTAGGGCAATATGTCACAAATTTTGTGATCACAAATAAATGTAGGAGGTGGGCTGGGGACAATCCTTCCTACAACATCCAGTGTTGAAATAAGGAGGGGGTCAGTGAGTAAATATTCCGGGACCCCTGAAGCAATAAAATGTCCCCCATATGATTTGAGAGTTTATGCTTTTGGTCGAAATGTGCAATTTCTTCCCTGAAACACTATAAGATCCCCCAGGAGCCACAGAGATCCGTTCCGGAGAAAAATGTCTAGATTTAACTATGCTCACATTCTAGAAAGAAAACGTTTCTCTTTGAAAGGTTTGGGATTTTATGCGGATTAATCCTTCAAATTTCTTGATCCACTGAATTGTATTTCAGTTTTATTGCTCAAAAAATTATTTGACTTTCTGATTAATCGCATAATAGATGTTTTAGAATATATAAAAGCCAATTAATGAAGCATTAAACATTTCTTAGTAATTTTTTTATCTTTAAGATTATCCCAATAGCGGACAGTTCCACGTTCCCGAGATGTCCGTTATTTAGAGGCTTTACTGCATAATACAATTTGCTTTTTTTTTATATTTTACTAAAAAGTTTTCTTAGAAGTACTTTGAAGAGACATTACATTTCTAATAACACAAGCAAAGCATTTAAAAGATTCAAAATTTCAGATTGTCATTTTCCTCGCTTGTCATATTTCCTCGCATGTCACAGTAAAGGCTTTCTGCTATACTGCAAAATTGTTATTTTTTTTTAGTTTTTTTAAATTAATATTTATACCTTATAAAATACATATATGCGCAAGTTTACAAATTTTGTACTTTACAAATAATTTTCCTTAATTAAAATGAGGATTTCACTGAAAATGAATGTCACTTTCCTGGCCTGTTCATTTTAGTTCTTTATCAGGTATAAATATGGCGCTTCAGTGTTATTCATCTTATTTTGACATAGTTCAAGTCAGAAGTGTTAAAATCATAGATACCAGCAAGTTCTTTTAAATATTTCTTTGAAAATAATGCATTTAAAGTTTTTGTAAAAATTTAATAAACTTTTATTAGATCATTTTCCTGGCTTCCAAAAAATAACTGGATTTTGTGAAAAATAAAGTATCATTCTCTTAATAATAATAATAATAATAATAATAATAATAATAATAATAATAATAATAATAATAATAATAATAATAATAATAATAATAATAATAATAATAATAATAATGGAATTGCATTATTGCATTTCTACATTTGTGTGTTTTGTACCAACCTTATTGGATTAAATTCATTGATGTTTAATAAAATAAAACTTTATTTTTAAGATATAAACTCAAAGCATCGTTTTCTTATAATAAGCTTTTTATTGTTATTTGAGGATAAAAACTTTTTCTTTTGTTTACGCCATTATCATTCCTTGAGTACCTTAACGATACTAAATCGATACCTCTGCAAATGCAAATGAAAATACATTTTGAAAGCTTCTTCTTGATAAAATTTTCTTCTGATCGATTTTCGAGATTTAGAAAAAGTTAATAATTACGGAAAGGAATTGTTACATATAAAAAATATTTTCATAATATATATTTTCTTAAAATTAACACAAGTACTATAAAAAGATAAAAATGTTTCTGTATATACCAAGAATGTTTCCGAAAATATGATATAACCTGTTCTGACTTAAACAGAATTTCAAAAAAGTATTCCTTTCTCTTCATAAACCTCATAAATCAATAGATTTCTCAGATTCAAATAAGTAATTCTGAAGTAAAATTTTATTTTTCTGTCTGTAGTTATAAAAGATACGAAGTAGTTTTTAGAATTATCAATCCGTTTTCTCACTCCTAATATCAACATGAAATATAGGTTTTTCGAATAATATAAATTGGCAAGAAAATAGTTTCATATTCAACAAACATATTCGGAAGCGAATTTTCTAGAATGTCAGCGTAAAGTGAATCACAGTTATTCCTTAAGGATGTTCTCAACTGCTCCGCTCAACAAGCGCAAAATGTTTTGACTCATTTATAAATTCATTTTTTAATGGAAAGATATAAAATTGGAATGCCTGACTATGGAAGCGATTTCGAGTTGAACTTAATTTTCCATTTATGACAGTTAAATTACCTATCCAGTTCTAAGCTATTTCGATCACGTGATCACCCGTTTTTCTCCTGATTTTCGACCGGTTTTTCTGCTTTCGTCGGAAAATATGCTTAAAAACTTTGAAGGCTTGTTATGAAAAATCTATTGTGTTTCTAAAAAAAAAAACAGAAAATTGAGTGCAATTAGGCAGTTTCTGAATAACAACACCTGCTATTTTCATGCATTTCCGAACAAAAATGAAGCATATGTCACAAAGTGCCCGGATATAACATTCGCGAGTTTTGATTGTTCGCGAAATAAAAATGAAAATTTACCAGTTCTTAGAATTTACCAAATCTAAGAACTACATGATAGTGGACACTTACCGACTATATAGCCTATTGTATTACTGTACGGCCTAAGTTGCGAGAATTTCAGCCCTTGTGTTAAGAGATAATATAGTAATTTCCTTTAATTTTTATGCATATTTTTTTCTATTTAAATTTGAAACTTTCTATATTTTCAAACTTTTATTGCAGGTGGAATATTTTCTGCAAATTATAAAACATCACCAACAACTTGTTGAAAAAGCAATGGACTGCAATTCTTCGCTGATAAGGTATCTTAAATTTTAAATGTAAATCGAAGCTACAACTTTTCTTTCGACGGAAATTCATAAGTAAAAGATCTGTTCTGTCAAACAAACGCACATCACTAAATTTTTTCCACCAAACATTAGCGAATAAATTTTGTACAATGTTTTTATATTATTCAAATTTATTTAAAGCATGTACTTTTAAAATACAGTGCTTAATAAATATATGTTTTAAACTTCATTTACTCTTTTCCATTTTAAAAAAACCTTAAAACGTAACCCCCTTTCATGCACGAGAAGATACTCTCAATATTCGCCATTTTGACATTCGCGAATGTTTTCGGGAACCTAACCATCGCGAAAGTTAAGAGACTACTGTTTTGTTACTCCATCAAGTATGAATTCTCACGCAACATAAAATGCTTCGTGAGAATTGATAGCAACATACAATGTATATTTGTTATAAATTTCGCGTTCAAGAAACTGATAAAAACTACTTCGAAACGTTTTTGAAAATTACGTTCAGAAAAGTTTCTTTAACATTTCAGAAATTATTGGTTTCTAAATTTAAAGTTAAAATAACGCTTCTCGAAAAGTGACTAAATCGAACGAGACCATTCTAGTTTTGAAAACCTTCTTGTCATTAAAAAAAAATTTTTTTTTCAATGAAATTTTCAGATTTTTATCCATGAATGATTTATTTATAAATCTCTAAGTATTATGTTTATGTAAAAATCTTCATATATTATGTACTTATATAAACCTGCGTATGCATCAAGATTTTTAATTTTTTTAATTAATTTAAATTAAATTTTGGGCATGAACTATAGAAAAAGTCAAGCTCAAGAAGAGGGGTTTTTTCTAAACTCAAAGTTTCTAATTTATTCAACTAAATAAAAGTTACATAAACTTCAAAATATTATTTTTTAAAAGTTCACCATTTACTTAAAAAGGTAAAAAAAGGGATTGTATAATTCCTATTTCAAACGAAGTGACGTGAATAAATGGAAGCGCAATTAAGGTAAACTAGTCATTGGAAGCCATCGTAATACTAACCCACATGCTTATGCATAATATAATGATGAAAATAAAACATGTGTAAACATTTATAAAATGCATTGCAATTCCAAAAAAAAATTTAAACATATTTAGATATCTTTAATACATAATAAAGTTCTATTAATGAATTGCGTGTACTACATAATTATCTCATCGACCCAATTTTGACAAATTATATAAATCCACAAACTACTCATAAATTGTATCAATTAGCATATTTTTTTTGAATAACGGAAGAACAAATAAATTAGTAAAAGATTAATAAAAAGTACGATTTAAACATCGAATTAAAAATCACTTTATGACGTAACAAAAACGTGTAATGTGTTTATTGTTAAATCAATGTGACATTTACGATAAAATAGCTTTTAATATTACAGTTTTGCAAAAGTTTTAGGGTCAACGGTAGAATCAAGTAGTACTGAAATGCGTAAAAGAAACATCATTATAACTCCATAAATTATAATAAGACTAATTACAATTAACTGAGTCGGATTAAGCGTCTCTCATCCAATTAAAATGTATCTTTGAATGGAAGTTCGAATGAAATACTAGTTCATGAAAAATCAAAGATTCTAGAAAATGTGATTTTAAATATATAGGCAACTAACTATCCAATCAACATTATTCTTTATGTGAATTTTTTTTTGGTCTTTTATGTACACTCCTTAAAACAAACAATTTCTAAAATTCTTATATGTCTTTCATAAGAAAAAATTTTCGAGAGTCAATAAATAAATAAATAAATAAATAAATAAAAGAACAGTTCCAGATAATTGAGGTTTCTGATATTCAAAAGACATCTTACCAAATTTTAACTCTCTATTTCTATTTGTTCGGAAGGTAGAGCGCTTAGAGACGCACAGACAGAGGGACGACATTTTTTTTTCCTAGAAATATGTTTTTCGGAATCTCCAGCGTTTGAAACGTGTAGATTCGTAACAAAAAGTTATATTTTTAAAATGATTACAAGACTACTACGCATGACGAGTAAGTAAAAACAAAGTCATAAAAAACGCCCATTTTTTAGCCTTAGGCAAATCCCTTATTTAACATTTTTCATGTGTAGCAAAAATAATTCTGAAGTTAAAGCTCCTACGCAGTTCACAAGTTCCATCTATAGAAATACCTTAAATTTGATTTAAGTCGCATCAAAATCTCCTCTAAATAAATAAAAATATCAGGTTCTTGCAGAAAGGTATAGAAAATCTTCTCCTAATCCGTATTCAGCATACAATGCTTATTCAAATTTCGATATAGATTTCTTTTATTCGGTTTGTTGTACGAATACAAAATTTCAACAGATGTATTTGAAATTCAAATACTGAAGTTTTGAAATATCGCTCAACAATCCTTTCGATGTACATTTTTTAAACTAAAAATCCAACAGGGTTATTGAAAAATAAATGGAAGATTTGAAAGAGAAGGAAAAAAAATCGTGTTAGTGAAGATTAAATTAATATAGTTCATATTTTTGAATTTCAAACTTAAAATAATATTTTTTATAGTATAGGAAATTTTTAATGCATTTTATTTTAATGCAACGAACATTTATTAAATTTTTAATGCATACAAATTAAATCCACCGTATTCTAAAAAGATTAGACAATTTATAAATCATTTACGTGTAGCTATGTAAATGTGTACACTGTTAAAAATATTGTTCTAGTTTGAACCAAAAAAATTTGTTTTTTGGTTCTCAATATCTGCCACCGTAAGATGGTGAAATTTCGTACCAACATTTGGAGCTTCCTAGTTCAACCTCGTTCCAAGTATTGGAAATATGCTTCAATGGGAGCTCCAAATTTTTGTTCAAGATTTCACCATCTTACGGTGGCAGATATTGAGCACCAAAAAACAAATTTTTTTGGTTCAAACTAAAACAAGATTTTTAACAGTGTACATAAAAAATCTGTAATTCTGCAGATTTAAATTTACAGAAATCTGTTTGCTGATTCAAAATTGTATCTGTACATTGTAAAAAAAAAAAGATGTACATCTACAAAGCTAGTTTTTGTAAAACTACAAAAATTTTTTATTTTATTTTTTTTAAAAATCTACAGGATATTTTTACTAAAATGCTGTTTGTAACTTGAATTGCAGTTACACAAAAAGTTCTAGGCATCACAATTTCCTAAAACATCCTTAGTAACTTTTGCAGACACGTATTTTGATTTGCGGTATAAACTTGTATCTGTTACAGGAATTTTTGCTGTTGCGGTTACATAAAAAGTTCTAGGATTCCCAGTTTACTAGAAAAATTTTAGTAACATTACAGATTTTTTTTTCCAGTGTAGGTGATGGAGTAACTGTGTAATTGAACAGACGTGGAGATGCAAAGAAAGCGATATATACATATCGTACGCTTCAGGGAATTTTCCAGGACTAATATCGGTTTTTTAGGTGAGTTCGTAATTATGTAAATACGTAGCACCTATAGTTGTCGTTCAGTCCGTCCGTCTGTCTGTCCGCATATAACAGCGCAAAAACTACCCAACCGAATCGTTTGAAATTTAAAATTTGTAATTATTACACAATTTTGTCGAGTCATTTCATATATTATGTAAATCGGATGCATAGATCAATTACAGGGACAATCAAAAGTATTCCGTTACATTACGGTCAATGGGAAAAAATGTTTCAAATGTATTTTAATGGTGCTACACTCATTCGAACATAATAAAATAGGTATGCATCTATAAAGTACATATAATCGTATACATTTTGCATACTCTGTGGTGCAAAGAACATTTGTCATTGATTTACAAGGCCACACAAAAGTATTCATTACATAATGGTTTAGGGAGAACATTGTTTGGTGCGCATTTTAATTGTAATTAACTATTTACAGTTTTATGAGATTGATATATGAGAGTCATATTTTTAAAACTTCGTTATCGTACGAACGCACCTCATTTGCTACGCTTCACGTGCAATTTCCAACTTGTTTTTCATTGAAAAGTATATCTAGGTTAAATGTGCAAATATTCGCCTTATTTAATCGGAAGTTTTCTGTAAGAAATTACTGGCACCGAAAAATTTCCTGCTTGAAAATTCCAGAAGACGTACGAACCTTGTATACATATAGGTATTTATAACTGTGTAGATGTGTAAGCATTGGTAAGATATGTGTAAGAGGTGTAGATGTAGATTTCAAGATGCACAGACTCAAATGTACGATCAGAGAAAAAACACTGCATAGATTTTAATCTCTAAATTGTGCCAGATAAAACCAAAAAATGGCCATTCGAATGGGAGGCATATCTTCTTTGCATTTATTATTAAAATAGAAGCGTAAAAGGGAAATCTCTATATTGATTTTCTGACAAACTTTGAAAAATTCAATATAAACACCTTAAATTGACATCATTTCTAGATTCTTTGGTAAATTTTATCTTTCTTATCAAAATGGAAACACATTCAGTGAAGAAATTTAATAATTATCCAGAAGTATAATTTTGAACGGTTAACGTTGCATTCAATTGCAAAACAATCTATAAAGCGGATAGTTTTTTAACACTTTCCGGCACGGGTAAAATCTGTTAGTAAAATGAGAATTTATTGACTGTCACCGAATTTAAAAAAGAATTTTTTAGATATTTTGAAATAATTAATTTAAGCTTTTATTGTAAAAGCAAAATTCTACTGAAATATTATTGTTGCTGTTTGCAAGTCAGAAATTAAAATTAGGTATCCCAGAGCGGGCACAGTGTGTCAATGAAATATCGTTGCTTTCAACTGCAAAACGATCTATAAAACGGATAGTTTTTTAATCCTTTCCGGCACGGGCAAAATCTGTTTGTAAAATGAGAATTTATCGACTGTCACCGGAATTTAAAAAAGAATTTTTTAGATATTTTGAAATAGTTAGTTTAAGTTTTTCGCGTAAAAGCAAAATTTTACTAAAATATTATTGGTGCTGTTTGCAAGTTAGAAATTAAAATTAGGTATCCCAAACCGGGCACAATGTGCCGGAAAGGGTTAAACACATCTAAAAAAACTATTTTCTGAACGGGATGAAACTTTAGTATATTCGAGATTCTAGAAATACACTTCTGTTAACCCTAGAGGTGACTCTCACTCACCACTAGTGCTGTAAGGTGTCTCTCGTACATTGGGAAGCCAAATGCTGTCCCCCCCCCCCAACCACTAATATCTAATTATGCAAATCACCAAACTACTCATAAATTGTACCAATTAGCATAATGTTTATTTTAAATAACAAAAGAACAAATAAATTAGTAAAAATTTAATAAAAATACAAATTAAACTTTAAATTAAAAATTAATTGATGACGTACCAAACATGTGTAATGTTTGTTGTCAAGTGAATGCAATATTTACGATAAGCCAGCATTTAATCTTCTAGTTTGGCAATAATATTTTGGCATCAATGTAAAAATTAACACTAGTAAGTCTTGATTACGTCCGTTAATAACTATATCGTAATATTAATAATATATATTCCACAACGAAAAAGTAAGAATCTATATTATAAATAAATATTTGCTTATAAGACGCTGTTGTATTAATAAAAACATTTATAAATATATATAGGACAGTTGCACCATAAAATTTAACTAATAATAATACATTGCTCAGTGGTGCACAAAACAGGAATTTTAATATACATTTGTACATATTAAAATAAAATAAAACTTTCAACGTTTCGCACCGTCTTCTGCGGGCGTCTTCAGGAAATTATGATAATGGAAGGACTACGTTTGCTTGAAGATTTTAATTTAGTAGAAATATTATCTCTCGATCAAGATGCAAACGTAGTCCTTCCATTATTATAATTTCCTGAAGACGCCAGCAGAAGACGGCGCGAAACGTTGAAAGTTTTATTTTATTTTAATATGTACTAATATATATTAAAATTCCTGTTTTGTGCACCACTGAGCAATGTGTTATTATTAATTAAAAATATTTACATATTTGAACTCTTCTTAATCGAGTCATCTTCAGAATGTAAATAGAAAATAAAATTGCAAACATAATGAACGTGAAAAACTGGAATAAATAATTAATGAAATTAAATTAAATATATCATGCGCTTTTTAATTTGGATATTGTCCGTGGTCTATCTAAATAATTATCTTGTAAATTGTCCAACCATTCAATACATACACTTAAGATGCGAAAAGATAGTGAATCGTTACGAATATGTGTATTTTTTAAGTAAATTTCAATGGATTCTCTTACGATTAACTTTCAATAAAAATTAGACCAGTAAATTAATCTACACTGTAAAAAAAATCTGTGAAAGTACTAAACATTTTCTAGGAAACTGGGATTCCAAGAACTTTTCATGTAACGATAACAGGGAAAATTCATGTAATCGATTCTGAAACTTGAATTTTTGCTGTTACCGTTACAGGAAAAGCTCTTGGAATCCCAGTTTCCTAGATAAGGTTTAGTACCTTTGCAGATTTTTTTTACAGTGTACTCTCGTTAAAAAGTATGTTAATGTTCCCTTTTGATAGAATCTGCTCTATTTTCGAACGATTAGGCCGACGGGCGCGATTGAGTTCGAATTTAGACCTCCCGCCTTACTGTTTCGAGAACAGAGCCTCTCGACTACTAATGGGCAGCAAATTTCGGTTTATTTAAAAACGAAATGTATGTTATTAATTAAAGATGAAATTTCTATTTTAAATCTCTGGAACGAATACAGAATATGTGATTACAAAAATCCACCAAATTGGGGACACACAACACTGATTGAAGTATAAATGCTACCACAAACGTTAAAATATTACCGCAGAAGGATATCTTACTTAAATATCGCTAAAATAATCAAAATTTAAAATATTTTGGGAAGTCATGAGATTTAAAGCACTTTATATGTACATAGAATTCTAGGTTTTTATAGCCATATGCCTTACCTCTTTCTTCTTCGGTTTCCCCAGGATATTCTTTTGGCGGAGTTTCTAAAGGTTCTACAATGACTTTTGTGGGTTTTTCTGTTTCTAAAGATATCCTGCAAAAGAAAGGCACTATTTTACTATTTACACAGTTTCTAGAGAGAACAAAAATGTATTTAAAGGATATTTTCAACACTTTTATGATAGCCGGACGCAAGTAATAAATCGCTAAGTATTGTTCTAATAGCTCTCATTACATTCATTATATTTAAAATGTAAACTTTTCATTAATTTCATTCCAAATGCATATACAGGGAGAATCTTAGCTCTTGAGAAAAACTTAAAGGGTATAGTACACACCAAGAAAAGCAATATTAATTAGGAAATTAAGGGTCCGAAACGTCTTCCGAAGGAGATAGGTGCCATTAAAATTTATTGTCCAAAATTTTAAATTATTATAAAAAATGGAAAAATTAGTCGATTATTATGCAGATTTCACGAAAACTATTCTTTATGCCAGTATTTTCTTGAAAATAAAATTTACAGATAAAGTATAAAAAAAAATACCGATAGAGGACGCTTGAGACTTTTGAGTAACGAACGATTATTTTTTATCATAATTTTTGTGTATCTCATTAAATGTTTTCAAAAGTTTAGGCTTAAACTTAAATTTTGAGCTCAAATTCTGAACCATTTAAATGAATAAGTAGCTCAAACTGAAATATGTTCAAGAAGGGGGGGGGGGGGGATTCAAATTTCCACAATTCAGTTTTAAGCGTTCCAAATGGTGTGAAGTGTTTCACACCATTATAATTATAATCATTATAATTGTAGTATCATTTACTAACTTCAGTATTTGTTTCAGAATGATGAAATATAACTTTTGTCTTAATGGAGTTAAAAGTTTCTATATTCTAGAAAACGAAAACATTTTCTGTAAAACTGTCTGGGTTATTTCGGTTTTAAAAAAAATAATTATGTTTTTAGTACAAATATTTATGTGGGGGGTGTCTCTTAAGAAAAGAGAAATGTTGTAGTATTCTGTCAAAAGACAGTGTATGCGTTAAAATATTTATTCTGAAATGAGTATTTTATTTGAAACAAATATATAAATAAAGTATAAGAGCGTGCGATTTATCACCCTAAAAAATTAATAAAAAAGTACTCTATCAATTTATAATGTAAACAATATTACAAAACATGGTATAATATTATTGTCAATGTCTGTTGACAACGTTGCTATTAACTACACTTCGTGAAAGAATATATTTATAAAAAATAATAGGACATATTATATATGAAAGTAATTTTAATGTTTATTAAATTTTAAGTTGAATTAGGATTTTAGAAATTTTTTTATTAAGCTCATAGTGGTCAAAAAAAAAAATGTTGCTTACGTTTTAAAGAATGTGTAATGCAAATTGATAGCATTTTCTATTTTTCTTCTTATATTTTTTTATTTAAATATAATTTAAATTTTCGAATAATAACTATGCAAATAACAAAAAGCCTAATAATAGAATTTGAATAAGGAAACAATATAATTCGTAGACATATTGTAATATTAACGATTAATATAGCGTACAAAAGTGCAGTGTGTAACTAATTCAGTATTTGTTCGCTTATGCAAATTGAAACAGACAAAAAATCTATCAATGATTACTGAATAGCATCATTTTCTTTTCCTTTAGAAAAAAAAATTGTTCTTAAATGAAATATTTATTTTTTTATTTCAGTATACTGACAAAATTATATAATATTTTAATTTTAAAAATATTTCTTATAGTTTAGCAAAAAATGTTTTATATAGATAAATTTATTTGTTTACTTATTTGTTTTATTTCATTTAACTTGTTATATAAAGAGAAAAATTCTTTAAAAAAAATCTGATCTTTTCCCCACAATCAAATCTTTTTGATCTTCTATATTTAACAGATGCAGTTTTATTTCTTCAATAAAACTGGTTAATATACTTTGCTAACTATAACTATTACAATTTTTTTACAGCTGAATCATCAAATATTTTTATTTGATTGCAATTGTTTATTTTCTTTCATTTTCTCGTCCAATTTTTTTTTTACTTTTGATAGAAAATTCTTACATAGCAAAAAAAAAAAAATCATCAAACGCTTTATTTTGAAATATAAATTTATGATCTTACAAACAGTACCTCTAAAGCCCTTTTATACCTAAAACAATGTAATATATATATATATATATATATATATATATATATATATATATATATATATATATGAAGACCCCAGAAGCCAAGGGGTACAAATGACAAAATTGAAAAAATTGAGTTAAGTGCACAGGGTATCTGGAAATATGCTTTTCTCATTTCAGGTAAAGAAATATAGGTCATTTTCTTATTATTTGCTGAGTTATAGAGATAAACCACTTTTTTCGAAAAACAAACAATATTGATTAATTATACACTTAAAGAAAATTGTACTCCATTTTTTTAACAGTTATTGAAATGAGAGTTCAAAGATTAGAATGCAACAAGCAGATGTTTCCTATTTCAATTTAATCAATTGTTATTGATGTTCCAATTTAACGTCAATTATCTTTAAACTCAATTTACTGCTAATCGACATTTCGTCACTTGTACCCCTTGGCTTTTGAGGTCGTCATATATTATATCATTCATAAAAAATATTGTAATATTAATGCTTAATAGAGCGTACATTAGTGTGCAATTAATTCGATTTTTTCAAATTTGAACAGACGAGAAACAAGATAAAATTTTAATCAATCATATAAAATATCTTTACCTTTATTCTATTTATTCCTTTAGATAAATAAATCAGCTTTTAAATGAAACAATTTTCTTCGTGTTACTGATAAAAGTATATAATATTTTAGTTGAAAAATATTTCTTATAGTTTTATGATAAATGGCTTAAATATTTTTTCTTTTTATCCTGCTTATTTTATTTGTTAAAATAGGTGGAAAAGTTTATAAAAAGCAACATCAGATTAAAATACCAAATAAAGCCTTTGTGCAAAAATATATAAAGATAGAAAAACAACGTTTACAAATGCACAAATAATGCATGAAAAGATAAGATCTTTTCCTGGCAATCGAATCTTTTAGATTTAATATATCTAATGGATCGAGTTTTATTGCCTCAATAAAACTGGGTGGGATCTTTCCTAACTTCGAAGATTACAATTTCTTTATGGGTAAGTAAACTTATTCACCTTATAAATCAAAAGCAATGATAGATTATTATTTGATTACTATCGTTCATTTGTTTTTATTTTCTCGTCAAAATTTTATTACTTTTGTTAATGGAATATTTACAGAGAAAAAAAAAACATACCGTATTTACTCGTGTATACCGCGCAGGCGTGTATAACGGGTACCCCTTACTTTAGAAGAAAAAATGGCGATTTTTTAAAATCTCGTATATAACGCGCACCATAAATTTGATATGCAAATGAATGAATGGCTAAATGAATTTCGGTAATGAAAGTCGAATCAAACATTACATCATGGCAAAAACAAGTCGAAAATACATTTTTACTTACCCATTATGCGTAGTATAGGGTAAATCTTGCAATCGTTTTGAAAATCGAAAAAAAATTTTTTGACGGATTTACACGTTTTAGACACTGGAGATTTCGAAAAACATATTTTTAGAAAAAAAAAAAAATTGCCGTCCGTCTGTCTGTCTGTAAACACTCTATCTCACGAACAAATTGAGATAGAGACTTGAAATTTCGTATGTACTTAGTATGTAAGAATGGGACGAAGCCTGTTGAATATCAGCAACCTCGATTATCCGGAACTATTTTTTCCGGATTCTTGAAAAATTCGTTCTGATGAAAGGTATATAAAAATTTTCGAATTTTTTTATTTTATGGAATGCATGTAAAAGGCAATAAAAAAACACAAATTTTGCATAAAAAACGAAGTCGATCGGATTATTAGTTGTCGAGATATTTGTAATCCTGTTTTCCACATTCTTCGACTTTTCATGATCCTGTATTTCATTCAAATTTCAATTCAGAGGTATATTTTAATTGAAAATGAGACGCTTAATCCGACGCAGCAAACTGTTAGTTAATATGATTATTATTTTTGAAGTTATAAGAATGTTTCTTTTATGTAGTTTGGTACTTCTTGAGTAGTTTGGCGTTTTATATAATTTGTTGAATTTGGTGCATCAGCAATTCATTAATAGAGTATTACTAAGTGTATTAACAACACTTAA
Organism: Maratus speculifer; assembly: GCA_964019185.1. Classification (NCBI taxonomy): domain Eukaryota; kingdom Metazoa; phylum Arthropoda; class Arachnida; order Araneae; family Salticidae; genus Maratus; species Maratus speculifer. Next base: position 958,901 of record CAXHSM010000009.1, on the reverse strand, counting down.
ATTTAGTTTTGGAATTGAAATATATTGTATAAATAGTTTTCACATATTTTATTTTCATATGCATATAAATGTTGGGTAAGTATTACGGTGGCCTCCAACGACTAGTTATACTTCGCGTAGAAAGTGAGTGATCGTAGTGAGAATTGCTAATTAGCGTTTATATAATATTAACGCATAAAAAGTGCAAGGAGTAAAATAAAAATGCATTAATACTTCAATTAAATAAGATTTTCCGAGTAATTATGTCTTCTATGAATACAATGCTTGATTCATATGTATATCGGGTGATTACATCTAGCAGTAAAAAAAATATTTCATGTATAACGCGCAACTACGAATTTTGCCCTAATTTTTTGAAAAAAAATTGTTATACACGAGTTTACACGTTATACACGAATAAATACTGTAACAATTTAATTTAACAAATTACAACAACCACTTAGAAATATGATTTTTTCAAAGACTGAATTTTTTTGTTTTATAAATAATCTATATAATTTTTATTAAATAGTATTTAACAATCAATTGGTCAACATTATATTGTTAATTTTTCGTGACCGTCGCACATTTTGTATTCGGTGTACTCGATAATCAGGCCACGTTTTTTTTTCTTTCATACGACGTCTTTTTTTTAATTCGGTTTTTCCATATCTGATAATTTGCGCCTACCCATTTTATAACTTTTTTACTTTCTTCTTTATTAACAATGGCATTTTGATTTCCTATTGAAATAAAAATTCTTCTAAATGTAAATAAACGAGAAAAAAAAAATGCATACATCTATTGCCAAAAGCAAAATGATTGACTCTTTCCCATTGTTATTAAAAATCAGTAAAAACATTATTTTTTTGACGATCAAAACTTGGCTTACCTAAGGAGTCATATATTTTGTACACCATAGATTAAACATTACTATTCTTTAACCAATTAAAATAAAGTAAAATGCGGACACCACAATGTCCATTGTTGACCGAAAACAGCAACCATTTTCCAAATGAAAAAAAAAAAAAAAAAAAGAAAAAAAAAGAAAAAAGCACCACGAAAGTTTTGTTTTGTAAATAGAAATTTACGATCTTTATTCAATATCTGCGCTTATCTGCTTTCAATTAAGCTTGATGATTAAGCTTATATATATATATATATTAAAATGTTTACATGATATTCTTTGTTTACAAAATTTAATACTCTATTTAGAGGAATTATATATACATTACTAAACTGTATAAATTATTTGTTTTCTGAGTTATCAGGATCTGTTTTATTTTACAAGATCAAAATTAGAAATTCAAAAATTTAAAGAGGTTTTTTTTTCTTGGACCACTTATTTTTAATGCTCAGATGTTGCATTGGCGCCAGAATATTCAAAAGAGCAGTCCCTCTTAGGCATTAAGTACATGAACAAAAGTTTTTGCCTATTTTGAAATAAATTTGTATATTTTTGTGTCAATTACTAATTTTAGCATTTAATGAATAGAAGTACCATATCTCCGAGAGGCTTAAAGACTGAAATAAAGTTATTGACAGTATGTATAGATAATCGAACAACTTACAACTTACAACTTACAACTTATATTGTTTCGGAAAAGGCCACCAGATGGATTCATATTTTTAAGTCGAATATTATTTCACATTTAAATAGTACCATCATTATACTATTGCGTATAAGATTGTCAGTTTGTTTTTTCCTTATACATTTCACAAATAGATGGCAGAGACTGTTTTGATATAATTCATAATCTAGGACTAAGTGATGTTTCCTGCAGCCTTAAGGGTCCCTATCGCAAAGACCCATATGTTAATTTATCAAGACCCTCAAAAGTATGGCTTTTCATTACCCAATATAATTATCGAAATAAAGTTTTTACCATCATAAAGAAAGTATCACATGCCGATGAGGTATATTTCTAAAAAATACCTCATTCACTGTAAAAAAAAATCTGTAAAGGTACTAGACATTTTCTAGGAAACTGGGATTCCAAGAACTTTTCATGTAATGATAACAGGAAAAATCCATGTAACCGATTCTGAAACTTGATTTTTTGCTGTTACCGTTACAGGAAAAGTTCTAGGAATCCCAGTTTCCTAGAAAATGTCTAGTACCTTTACAGATTTTTTTTTACAGTGTTAAATTTAAATATTTGAAAAGAGAATGATAAATTTCACCATTTCATTTTAGCTTTCTATTTTAAGACAATAAATAAATAGTGATAAACTTAAACATAAGGATTCTTATTCAATTCATTGAAATCAATTTTAAATTGCGAATAAAATGCCCTTTCGAGCTGTTTTAACTGTTAAACTGCAGTAACCGTAGGCTAAAATGCTTAGAATTTTCTTTTGTAATCGACCTTTTGCAACTAACATGTCAGTATGATAGATTATTATTTGCTTTTCTGAAATCAATTTGTCAAAAAACGAATTCAATAAGAATTAATTTTAAAAGTCGAAATAAATAGAAAAATATATAGCTTGATATCGGATAGCGATGAAATTTAACTTATGTTTTCATTTTATTTCTTTAACAAATGTCGTGATCAGATTTAAAAATCAAATTCATTAATATTTATTTAAATGTAGATTTTCTTAAATGTGTCAACTTGATGCAATAATAATAAATAAAATGCAAAGTTACTTTTGCTTGTAGAAGTCACGATGTAGGAATATATTTATTAATACAAGAGTCTGATTTATTTGATCGTCATATCTTATTAATTTTTTAATTTAAGGGGGATTTTAATGATTTTTTCTTCTTTGATAAACTACTGAATAGATAACAAGGACTGCATTTTTTAACAATAGCTGAATTTCCAATTAGACATAAAGAGGTATAAACTCAATCTTTAATAAATGAAATTAAAATTAATAATTATATACATAACAAATATTGCAAATAAATACTTTCATTAATTAGAAGTACACGTAACAGATGGAACAAATATGGCTTTTGTTTCGGTACTAGTAACTAAAAAGAAACTCAGTTCAATACCATAGATTTAAATTGGTGTACACGTGCAAGAAAAACCCATCATGAGCAAAGCAAATATAACTACTTATATATTTTTAATGTTAAGGAATAACCGAACAATATATACGTACATAATGCATCAATACAATTTTAAGAATGACAATTATTTACGCAATTCTCAATGATGTCTCAAATTATTAAATATCAGTGATATTTTATTCACATGTATAGTTTTGAATAGAAAAAAAATTGTTGCCACTTTAATCTTAATTTCAGAATTTGATATCAAACACCCAAAAATAAAAATATTTTCTTTCCCAATTTCTTTTAGTTATAGAATTGCACGTCAAAATATTTTAAAATGGTGAATATGAATATGAAAAGCGAGAATTTACGAGAGGCAGTGTGAAAATAAAATTCCTCTGTCGACTATGGTCAGAGTTGTGTATAGAAGTCAATAAATAGAATGAGACGTTAAAGAAAAGACATATCTTTATTTTCCCCCGTAATTACGAAGTATATTGAGACATTTGCCATACCCCTTCAAAAAGCCTTCTACACTGCAAAACAATCTGTAGTCCTACAGTTGCAAAGTTGCCAAAATCTGTATGGTTACTAACATTTTATCTGTACACTGTACAAGAAAAAATGCAAATATACAAAACTAATTTTTGTAACGTTACAGAAATCTGTAACTTTACAAACGAGTCTACTAAAATTACAGTTATCTTACTAAAATTTTATCTGTAACCTGTGTTGTAGTTACATGAAATATTCTAGGAATCCCAGTTTCCTAGAAAACTTTTAGTAACTTTACAGATTTTTTTTTTTACAGTGTAGTAAAAACGCAGAGCTTTGCATACGGAAGAGGCGCTTAACGGCTTGTCCTTATGCAAAAAGCCCTGATGTTTTTTCTGGAGGGCTTTTTGCAGCTTATGAAACGGTATGACAAATGTCACAACGTTCTTGGTGTCGCATCTTTCATGTCTCATTATATCGTTTGACTTTCATACACACCTGTGTCCATACACTGTAAAAAAAATTCAAGAGGTTACTAAAAATTTTTTAGTAAATTTGTATTCCACAGAATTTTTTAGTAACCATTACAAACTTTTTTTTGCAAGCGAAACAAGCATTTCTTTTGTAAACTGAACAAAAGAATTTTTTGTATTAACTAACTTAAAAATTTTTAGTATGAGCCACCAAGCAAATTTTAGTAATAGCTCCAAAATTATTTTTAATAACCATTACGTGGGCTCGAAGGGCAGGGGCTTCCTTCGAGCTGCATCCAGACTTCTGGAGCGGAAGATTTTCGGCAAAACCGCAATAGATGGTAGCACCAAACATAGCTACTGCTCCGTCAGGATATTCATAATCCCTTTATTAACGAGTACTTACACTGCATACATTCGGGGCGTATTTGGCAGTGGCCAGTATCGAACCCGGGACCTTTTAGCCTGGAGTACGTTACTATAACCACTATGCTATCAAGGCCATACCAAGTGAGTTTTAGTAATAGCTATTAAAAATATAAAATTATTAACTCCATTCGTTGCTAACTTTTTTCTAGTAATTCTTACAGATTTTCTTGTAACCGACTAAGATTACTAAAAATTTTTTAGTAATTAGAAGGATCACTAAAGTTTTTTTTAGTAGATCGACACTTTTTTTTTACAGTGTAGTCGACAGGGGAATCTTATTTTCAGACTCCCCATCGTAATTTTGTGACGGTGAAAACGATATTATTTTTAGATTTCGTTGAAAAGAGAAATTACAATTGTGTCTTAATGGCACATTTTTTGTTTATTTTCATTGCATAATACCAAAGATCAAAGCCACTATTAGAAACATGATAATTGCATTATCTTAAATGTATGTTACTGATTACGTATAAAGAATCAATTTTAATTTTTCATAATTTGAAAAGTTGGCGTTAAACTTTAGTTACAAATAGTATTTACTTTAGGCTAGTCAATATAAGAATGATTCATTACTGCGATTATTTTTATTATTTTACTTATTTTTATATAAATTCAGTCGTTTTTAAACCTTTTCTTTCGCGAAATTCGACAAGCTTCTATTCGTTATTTATAAAATAATAATATTATTGTGCGCATAAAGTATAATTAAGATATTATCCGTAGCAATTTATTTTATTAATAGGTGAGACAAAATATATAAGAAATGTTACATAATGAAAAACTTTCTGTATAATAATAATCCCTTTAATTTATTAATTTATCACAATACATAAATAACGGCGAAACTTAAATATAAGAATTTATTATTAAATTCTTTGAAATCAATTTTGATTTGCGAATAAAATGCCGTCTAGAGCTGTCTGAACTGTTAAACTACAGTAACCTTAGGCTAAAACGTTAAGAATTTTCTTTTAAAACCGACCTCTTGAAACTAATATCTGAGTACGACCGATTTTTTTCTTAAATCAATTTTGAAAAAAAAAAAAAATTCAGTAAGAATTTAATGTTAAAAATTGAACTGAGTTGAAAAATATATAACTTGATATTGGACAGAGATGAAGTTTAACTTTTTCAAAATGTTATGATTTCATTTTTTTTTTATACCATAACGAGTTTTGAAAGTCAGATTGATTAATATTTATTATACAGTATTTTTTTAAGTATGTCAACTTTATGTCATAAAATAAACTGAAAAAATACTTGTTTGTAAAAAGCAGGGTAGAGAAATATTGAGGGTTTTTTTCTTTTATTTTTTTCAAAACTAGAAAAAAATAATTTCTGTAACATAAGTGTAAATAGAGCGCATGTACAAGAAAAAGTATTGCGAACTAAGAAAATATAATTATTTACACCGGTTTAACGTTAAATAATAACTAATATATACATACATAATACGTAAATATATTCTTAAGAATGACAATTACATATATGAAGTCTTCATTAATTTTTCAAAATATTAAATATCTGAGTTGTTTTATTTACATGCATTGTTTTGAATATAAAAAAAAAAGCTTCGCTGCTTGTTCAGTCATAATTTCATAATTTACTATGCAGACATCCAAACGTAATACACATTCTGTTAGATCCTGATGATATAGTATTTTCTCTACTTAGTATATTTGATAAAAACTAATACTTTTTTTTCTCTGAATTCTTCTAAAATAACTGTTCAGTGAATATTATCACAAATCAATTCTGCTCCTTTACATCCAATTTGTTTTTACGTATTTTTCCGTAAAAATCCAATGACAAAACAATAAAATCACTACTAATTCTTTTATCTACATAAATGTATGTCATTTGTTATACAGGGTACTCCAACTAAGATATTACAAATCTCTAGGGAAGGTAGGGTACACATAGACGACTCAGAATCACTCGAGAATGCTGGGTCGGAAACGTCTTCCTGACCGAGTAAGAGCATTGAGTGGCCAATGGGATCCCTTTTTTAAATCACGATTTCTTCATTGGCACCACTCATTTCAAATTGTAAAATTCACTTTGTTTTCAAATTAATTCATAAGTCATTAAACAAGGGAAATTTTATCATTTTGAAATGGTGGTGCCAATCGATCAATTTGAATTAACCCTTACGGGTCTTTTTTTTCAGTTTTTAGAAAAAATTACTTTTACGTGAATATTATTAATACTAACTATCCAAATGAATTAATATGTGTGCTGTTGTTTTGCATACTATCAAGTAATATTCATAAGAAAAAAGGCTGAGGAATTTTTTTTTTTTTTTTTAATATTTAGAAAATATTGTGTTACAACAAGATTTAATTTATATTACAATTTCTAATACTTTTTACGTTTTATTTCACATGATTCTTTCAGGAAAGTAACTTTTTGAAATATATATTTAAAATAAAAGATTCACAAATGGCACAAAGAGAATTAATCAAATAATAAATATTATTATTATTACTAAATGACTAAACATAAATGAAGTCATATATAAAATGCATATGCATATAGTAGCATTGCCACATTTAAATAGAAGCAAAAGTATTTCTTAATACAAAATAATACTTCTTCAAAAGACATGTACTACTAATAGTACACCAGACCCGAAAAGGTTAAAAAAAGGCAGCTCTATAACAACTCTGCCGGCTCCAAATATCAGCTTTTTGTGATCCAGAGTCTTCTATGCCAAGTGTTTGCAGTGGACTACATTTTTTAAATTCAGATTTCTTGATTGCCACCAGTTTTTTGAAATAGTGAAATTCAATGACATATTATTTTAAGCGAAAAGATGAGTGAAAGTTTCAGAAAAGTTGTGTGAATCATGAAATAAGAGGAAAATAAATTTGAAATGGTGATAATCAATCGAACTATTATAAAAGTTTCTTGAAAACACCACAAAATATACTAGAACACGCTAGGCCTTTCGAAAGAATTTATTTTTTCTTCGTCAGGTGCAAAGAAGACGTCCGTCTACTTAGAAACAGTGAATACTATACAGCGAAACAGTACTTCTATGAAGGAGGTCGTGCCACTGCTTTCATAGTAGACGGACGTCTTTTTTGAGCCTGACGAAGAAAGACTCAATTCTTTCGAAAGGCTTAACGTATTTTATGGTGTTTCTAAGAAGTTTGTATATGAGTTCAAGAAATGTGATTAAAAAAAACTTAATTCATTGTTCACATTATTAATATCCTTACTGAGTCAGGAATACATTTCCGACCCGGCATTCTTATGATTCCAAGTCGTCTAAGTTTACCCTAACTCTTCTCGAAGTTTGTAACATTTGAGCTGGGGCATAAAGAATTTATATTATATAGTTGAACAATCTGATTATTCAAATGACATTTAGAACATACATGTAAATTATAATATATGTAATAGAACATCGCATTTAAGTAAAATTACTTTTTTACGTGATCAAAAATGTTTCTAAATTTTAAATAATTAAGCCTATGAAATGTTTTTTGAATCTATTATTATTGCTGTTATTATTATTCAGTAATTAAAATATGTGTAGATTTATTACAAATTACCTTCAACCTCATTTTTAATACTTTTTATACTTTTTCATATCATTTTCAAAATATATGAGAAGATGCTTTTTTTTAAATGATTTCTTTTAAAAAGTCATCTGATTAAATTCTCAGTTTAAATCATTAAATTTAACTAATTAATATTTTGAAGTCTCAAATAAAAATAATTTAATACTTTCTAGACACGGTGCTCCTATAAGCATAAAAAAGATATTTTATTTATGAAGATATTTTTTGTTTGATAATTATTTATTAAGAAATTTTATTGTTTAATATTTAAAATTTTGCTTACACCTTAATAGCTCTTAAACAGAAGATTGTTTTTATCATTTATGCTAAAAATAAAATCTATTCTCTAGCAGAGATGAAATAATAATAAAATATGTAAAGCTTTTTTCATAACTCTTTTGTTGATTCTTTTAAAGATCAATTCTGAACGGCAAATCAGATTTCATCTGGAAACATTTTGCCAGTTATGTTGCAGCAGTATCTCCAGGCTATAAAATCCATCTTAAAATTTCTGCCAGTATTGCATTTCATACAGTTTTCGAATATAGTATAAATTTATATTTTATTCTAAATTTAGGAAAAACGATATTCGATAAACATTATATTTTAAATAATATAAGTAACTTAAAGTTTATTTAATATCATATCGATTGTAGAAGAAGATTATTTCACTAATATTATATTTTAAATAATATAAATAACTTAAAATATATTTAATATCATATGGATTGTAGAAGAAGATTTTTTCAATAATATTATATTTCAATTTTCTACAAAACATCATGATCAAATTAAGATTAAACTTTAAAGCACAACAAGTTCATTCACAATAAAATCGGAAAAAGACAAATAAACTTGTTAAGAAATTGAGAACAAATGCACCTCTATATTATATCTCTTAGAAATTTCTTTATTTTTTTTTTCTTCTTATTTCGTTTCTTTTATTCTTAGATTATTTTTAAAATACATTCTGAACGGCAAATCAAATTTCATCTGGAAATTTTTTACCAGTTATGCTGCAGTAGAATCCTTAGGCTATAATCCAAGTTACTATCTTAGAATTTTTGCCAGCAATCAATTTCATGCATCCGATATTAGATTATTATTTTTCAGTTAAATTTAGCTAGATTCGATAAGTATTACATTTTAAAAATCAAAGTAACTTGAAGTTTATTAAACATCATATCGATTAAGGAAGAAGTGTATCTTTCTCAAAGATATTGTATTTTAGATGTAAATTTTCCATTTTTTGGGTGAAAAAAGTTCGGGCCAGGATTCAAACCAGGGATGTATTGGCTGAAGCCGCCAATGCTCTTTCAACTGAGCCATCCTGGATACGAACACTGGAGGAGTATTTCGCCCAATTAACCTCAACGATCACTTTATCTGGTCTGATACTCTGGATCAGCTCAACAGAATAAATCGAAGGTCAATATATGGAACTGCAGAAAATCGCTGCATACGAAATTACATGAGATTAATTTTAAACGCGATCATTCAATCGGTAAATTAATTATAACAGATGTAAATTTTAGGTGAAAATTGGGTGAAATAGTCCCTAGTAATAGTAATATAAAGGTAATAAGTAAAATTCAGGGCAGTACAAAAGTAGCAAAGTATGTTTCCGTCTATTGATACAAATTGCTGAAAATGAGATTTTAATCTATTATGTGTTTATCTGCTAAATTAAATTCGCATTCTAGAAGAATATCTATCAATCTGTAGATCAAATACAGGACTGTATAAAAGAATCAGAATTCATATTCGGCTATGAATGTTAAGTGCTGAAATCAGTATTTCAAATGTTCCATGTATTTCCTAAAATGTTTGCCTGGGTTTATTATTTACCTTATTTGTATAAATAATGAAATAGTGTTAAAGTATTCTGAAAAATGTTCCACAATCTATGCGTAACACACTAACACATGACTTTTTTCTTGTTTTTAATAATGTATAAAGTTTTTTTAAAAATCAATTCTGAGCAGCAAATTATATTTCACCGGGAAACATTTTACCACTTATGCTGCAGTAATATCCTTAGGCTATAATCCAAGTTGCTATCTTGGGATTTTCGCCAGCAATCGAATTCAAGCACCTGACTCTTGAGTATTATTTTTTATCGAAATTTAGCGAAAACAAAAATCGATAAGGATTTGATTTTAAAAATGGAAGTAACCTGAAGAATGTATAACTTCATATCGATTGGAGAAAAATTTTTAAATTTTCAAAAATATTATACTTCAGTTTTTAACAAATATCATGACCAACAGTAAATCAATTCTAAACTAAAAAACGTTTCATTAAAATGGAAATCACGGGAAAAGTTTCATAATCTATGCTTAACGCGTGATTTTTCTTTCTAGTTTTTAATATTATATAAAGTTCTTTTAAAAATCAATCCTAAGTAGCAAATCTTTAGACACTGGAAAACATTTTACCACTTATGCTGCACTAATATACTTAGGCTATAATACAAGTTGCTATCTTGGGATTTTCGTCAACAATCGATTTCAAGCACCCGGCACTTGGATATTATTTTTTATTAAAACTTAACAAAAACAAAATTCGATAAGGATTTGATTTTAAAAATCGAAATAACTTGAAAAATATATAACTCCATATCAATTGGAGAAGTTTGAACTTTTCAAAAATATTATACTTCAATTTTCTAACAAATATCATGATCAACTTTACTCAATTCTATACTGAAAAACGTTTCATAAAATTGGAAATCACGGGAAAAGTTTCATAATCTATGCTTAACGCGTGATTTTTCTTTCTTATTTTTAATAATATATAAAGTTCTTTTAAAAATCATATTTCACCGGGAACATTTTACCACGTATGTTGCAGTAATATCCTTAAGCTATAATCCAAGATGCTATTTTGAGATTTTCGTCAGCAATCGATTTCGCGCACCCGACACTTGAGTGTTATTTTTTAACAAAATTTAGCGAAAACAAAATTCGATAAGGATTTGATTTTAAAAATTGAACTAACTTGTATATTTAATAATTAATTTTTGTTAAATTAGTCGATAGTTCCTAAAATGTTTATTTAGATTTATTATTTACCTTATTCACATAAACAATGAATTTATGTTAAAGTATTCATTAAAATGTTTCATAATCTATGCTTAAAGCGTGATTTGTCTTTCTTGTTTTTAATAATTTTAAGATTTAAAGTTCTTTTAAAAATCAATTCTGATCAGCAAATCATAAATCACCAGGAAGCATTTTACCACTTATGTTGCAGTAGTATCCCTAGGCTGTAATCAGAGTTGCTATCTTGGGATTTTAACCGTCAATCGATTTCACGCACCCGACATTTGAGTATTATTTTTTATCTAAATTTAGCGAAAACAAAATTCGATAAGGATTTGATTTTAAAAATCAAAATAACTTGAAGAATGTATAACTTCCTATCGATTGGAGAAGTTTGAAGTTTATATTTTTCAAAAATATTGTACTTCAGTTTTCTATCAAATATCATGATCAACTTTACTCAAATTTGAAGTAAAAAATGTTTCAACGGTTAAACGAAATCAGGACAAAATGTTTTATAATCTATGTTTAACATGTGATTTTTCTTTCTTGTTTTAAATACTATTTAAAGTTCTTTTAAAAATTAATTCTGATCAGCAAGTTATATTTCACCGGGAAGCATTTTACCACTTATGTTGCAGTAACACCCTTAGGCTATAATCCAAGTTGCTGTCTTGGGATTTTCGTCAGCAATCTATTTCATGCAACCGACACTTGAGTATTATTTTTTTATTGAAATTTAGCGAAAACAAAATTCGATAAGGATTTGATTTTAAAAATCAAAGTAACTTGAAGAATGTATAACTTCATATCGATTGGAGAAGAAGTTTAGATTTTTCAAAAATATTATACTTCAGTTTTCTAACAAAATATCATGATCAACTTTACATTCCATTTTAAAGTATGTATGTTACAGTTCTTTATGCCTTCTTCAAGTTTTCTTAACAAACATCATAATCAATTTTAGATTCAGTTTTGAAGTATCTCTATTTCAAGCTTTTTCGCAGTAAAATAAGCAACGCACAAATAACTGAATATGATAAGGATTAGACTTTAAAAATCGAAACAAATTTAAGAATCTGTAATTTCTTGTCAATTGAACTAGAAGGATAACTTATTCATAAATATTATATTTCAGTTTCCGTAAAAACTTTCATAATCATTTATTTGCGGTTAATTTCAACTATTATAAGCTTCCTCATATATATGTGGCTCAGATTGCTAACATTTACTACAAATTTCTTTCTATATAATATGAAGTACATTATCATTTATAGGGACACACGAAAGGTTTCGGATACTATACCGTATATTTTCGATGACTGCTGGAAGTGAAATTTTTAGTTATGATAATCGTTTTTAAGTTTAACTAATTTTTTATACTGGTGTGTATAAATGATAGATTGCATACGGGCTACAAAAAAAAAATAGTAAGTGTTACTGAGTACGAATGTAAATTACTTAAAAGTGTTTTGAAATGAGTTATGTATTTTTAAGCTCAACTACATTTAGTATAGAAAGAGATGTTACTAGAATATATATAAAATGATATGCAGGACTACGCAAAAAATTGGATACATGGTCGTCTATGGATGATAATTTTTGGAAATGTGATTTTACAACTTTTAATCACGTTTTAGTCTGATTGCAAATTTAGCTAGTGGCGTTTGTATAAAAATAGTAAGCAAAATTCAGGGCAGTACAAAAGTAATACGATATCTCCCCGTCTATTGGTACAAATTGCTGAAAATGAGATTTCAAACTAATATGTGTTTTTCTGCTAAACTAAAATTTCGGATACTAGAAGAATATATGTATGAATCTGTAGATCAATTATGTGATTGTACAAAAGAATTGGAACACATATTTCGCTATGGACGTTAACTGCTGAAATCATAGAATAGTTATTATTTTAATAATTTACATAAATAAGGAAGTTTTGTTAAGGTATTCTGGAAAATGCGTTATAATCTACGCTTAACACGTGATTTTTCTTTTTTGTTTTTGATATTATGTATGCTTCTTTTAAAAATCCATCCTGATCAGTAAATCATATTTCACCTGGAAACATTTTACCACTTACGTTGCAGTAATATCCTTGGGCTATAATCTAAGTAAGTTGCTATCTTGGGATTTTCGTCAGCAATCGACACTTGAGTATTAATTTTTATCGAAATTTATCGAAAACAAAATTCGATAAGGATTTGATTTTAAAAATCAAAGTAGCGTCAAGAATGTATAACTTCATATCAATTGGAGAAGAAGTTTAAATTTTTAGAAAATATTATACTTCAGTTTTCTAAACGAATATCATGATCAACTTTACTCAATTTTAAAACTAAAATCGTTTTACAAAAAGGGAAATCACGGAAAAATGTTTCATAATCTATGCTTAACGTTCTATTTTTCTTTCTTGCTTTCAGTAATATATAAAGTTCTTTTAAAAATCAATTCTGATCACAGCAAATCATATTTCACCGGGAGACATTTTATCACTTATGTTGCAGTAACATCCTAAGGCTATAATCCAAGTAGCTATAAAGAGATTTTCGCCATCAATCGATTTTACGCACCCGACACTTGAGCATTATTTTTTATCAAAACTTAGCTGAAACAAAATTCGATAAGGATTTGATTTTAAAAATCAAAGTAACTTGAAGAATGTACAACTTCATATCGATTGGAGAAGAAGTTTATGTTTTTCAAAAACATTATACTTCAGTTTTCTAATAAACGTCATATTCTATATCTCACTCATATCTATTCTCTCATATACTTCAGTTTTCTAATAAACGTTAAAACGTACAACTTCATATCAATTGGAGAAGAAGTTTATGTTTCTCAAAAACATTATACTTCAGTTTTCTAATAAAATATCATGATCAAATTTACATTCAAATTTAAAGTACGTCTATTTCAAGTTCTTTGACTTCTTCAAGTTTTCTTAACAAACATCATGATCAATTTTTAGATTCAATTTTAAAGTATGCATATGATAACTTCTTTCGCAATAAAATAATCAACGCACAAATAACCGTATTGATAAGGATTAGATTTTAACAACCAAAGCAAATTTTAAATGTGTAACTTCTTGTCAATTGGAGTAGAACGATATCTTCTTCATAAATATTGTATTTAAGTTTCTTTAAAAATTATCATAATCAATTTTATATGTAGTTTTAAAGCGTTTGTCCAGTTATTTCAAAGTAAAATCAGGAACTTAAGTGCCGTGCTATTCTAGTGGTCTTTGCACTGAACTCCGCACTGAAAAGTCCCGAGTTCGATGCTCGATATCACCAAAGACCCCCCGAGTGCCTTACAGTGTACGAGATCGTTAAATAAAGGGGTTCTGAAAGTCCTGTGGTCGGTCTTAGCAGTTACCATGGGTATAAATCAATGGAGGAAGCTTCCCTCTCCTTCAGAGACATATCAAAATTTAGTAGGTAGCGATGTTTGGTGCTGCCATCTATTGTGGCTTTGCCGAACATACTCTACTGCAGAAGTCTGACTTCTAATCCTCAGGGTGCAGACCAATGGAAGCTCTAACACCCATCTTGCCATTCGGGCACATTTCAAAAACATCAGAAACTCACAAATAAAGGAATTTGATGTAGATCAGATTCTAAAACTGGAAGGAAAAGAAAAAATGCCTAATTTCATGTCGATTGGAGTAAAAGGATATCTTCTTTATGAATACTACATTTAGGCTTCTCTAAAGACTATTATAATCAATTTTAGATGTAATTTCAAAGTACGTCTCTCACGTTATTTGACAGTAAAGTCAGTAATTGACAAATAACGGAATCTGATCTGGATCAGATTCTAAAAATCGAAGTAAACTGGAGAATACATAACTTTATATCTATTGAAGAAGATGTTTAAAAACTATTATAATCAGCTTTAGATGTAATTTTAAAGCACACCTAACACGCTATTTCACAGTAAAATCAGACACGCATACATTACGATATTCGATATGGATCAGATTCTGAAAATTGAAGTAAATTGGAGAATATATAATTTCATTCAATTGCAGTAGAAGGATATCTTTTTCATGAATATTATATTTCAGTTTCCTAAAAACTATCATAATCAATTTTAGATGCAATTTTAAAGCAGTCTATCACGTTATTTCACAGTACTTACAAATAACGGAAATCGATATGGATAGATTCTGAAAATCGCAGTAAACTGGAGAATGCTTAACTTTATATCTATTGCAGAAGAAGTTTATATTCTTAAAAATATATATTATTTCAGTTTTTCATAGCAAATATTCATAGCTGCTCAAAGTATTCCAATTCTTTTAGAAAATTATTAAGGCTGTCTATTCCCCAATCCCAATAGCTAATGTTAGGGGGGGGGGGGTGTAAATAAAATGTTATCAACTTTTCTGTAATTCTGGACCCCCCTCCTCGTAATAATGTTGTTATCAAAATGTAATTTTTTTTATTTTTTTTCTTTCTTTTGGAGTAACATACAAAACTGGTTAAATTTTTTTTCTCATACTTTATGGATTCAAATGAAAAGAAGTCAATAAAATGTCCCGTTATTCAAATAAAATTTTAAAATGGTTATTTTTCTTAAATATTTTATAATAGCTTTTTGTTACATAATACTAATTATGTATCAGTAGTGTTAGTAAAAACTATCAAAATGCAAAAATATTAAGTCACTATAACCTTAGAATTACCACTTTTTTCCATGTTTACTTTTACAAATAAAAGATATGAAGAAATTATAGAAATTGTATTTACGAAATATTGCGTTTTAAATACTTGATTATTCAAATCGATATTAAATGTCAAATTAATGTTATAGTAATCCATTATTTGAAACATTTAAGTTTTAATTACTTGATTGTTCAAAACCATATTAATCACGTCGATCCCTGGTTCCCTATTCGGGGACCTCTGCTCTTTTTTACATAAAAACTAAAATGGCTGATTTTTTTTCTTTTTTTTTTTTTTTTTTTTTTTTTACATTTTTACATCACTTTTTAACAGCTGAATGTGTTTTGTGTTGAAAGCAAACGGATAAATGCCCGCATCTATGCTGAATCCCACATTAAATAAATGTTATTTTCATCTTTGTTTGCAAAATGCCTAAAAATGTCCAAAAGACAATGTGACCAAGTGATAAAGAGGTAAATTTTCATAAGTATTTAACTTAAAACTTTTTCGATAATTTTTGGGGGGATGAGTAGATTATTTAATTGTTTAAAACTCTTAAACTTGTGATTGCGTTAATTTAGTTTAATGGTTATTAAATTGATGTTTTAAGAAGGTTTGTAGTTTAAGGTCCATATATTTTTAACTTAAATTATAAAATGTCCAAAGGATCAATTTCAGAAAAGATATTTTTTCTTAAATATACAATGTCATGGTGTTTGTAAAAAACAAATGAATAAGTATTTGTATTAGAATTTTAACTTCTGAACTGAAGAGGTTAAGTGTCGTTTAATCAATTCAATAAGAACTGAAAACAATACAGGAATAAAAGAATGCCCCAGTTTATAAATTTTAATACCATCAACTGTGAGTGTTATAGCATATTGGTTCAATATCACAAATAAAGACTAACTCAAACAGTTTTGGATAACTGCATATCTGAGTACTGTTTTGTTATTGACTCGCTTGCAGTACCACCAGGGATATAGTGAAGGGTATGGTATACGCCGTATACCTTCTGGATTTTCTTAAGAAACATCGTTACTCCTTGTTTCTGAAAAAATATATAATACAGGGTGTCCGGCAAATAACAACCTGATTTCAAAATTAAATTTAACAAAACCGAAGATCTAGAAAATAATGCGGTAAGCGGTTTGTTTATTAGGTAAGTTGTAAAAATCTTATATAGAAGTTTCGAACGGTGATATTTTAAAAAGATTGTGTCCTATTTAAAACAATGCATGATTTGACATTTTTCTTGTTTTAGTTTTTTTTTTTTGCAGAGAACAAAATTTTTGGCGTACAGTGCCATATTTTAACGATTTTTGGAAAAAAAGTTTCGAAATTTCAAAAATTATGTTCGAAAAATCGTTAAATATGGCACTGTACAATAAAAAACTCATTCTCTACAAACAATCTAAAAAAAAAAAAAAAAAAATCAACTCCAGTATTCTTTGCAATCAGAACACAATCTTTTCAAAATATTCACTGCTCGAAACTTTTGTATAACATTTTTACAGCTTATCTAATAAACAAACCGTTTATCGCATAATTCTACCGATCTTAGTTTTTGAGAAATTTAATTTTGAAATCAGGGTGTTATTTGCTGGACATCCTGTACATACATTCTAGAGTATACACTATGCCTTGACAGCATATCCTCTGCTTAGAGCGTATGCCCTCTGCTTTTTTTACGAATATACCACTGAGTGCCACATACAGACTTGACTTCGGACTTTTTAAGCGAAGTATAGAGGGGGGGGGTACGTGGCCATGTGATTAAGGCCCCAAGCCGATAGCTTGAGAGCGTAGGAGGTCTGTGGTTTCGACACCCGCTGTCTTCGTTGAACACTCTTTGTGGAGCTCCCAGCTGTAACTATCTTATGTTCTAAACTTCCTTGTGTGCTATCTCGTTCTTGTATATTAACGATGACTTGGGTTTTCATGTCAAGCATATAGTTATATGTATGTGTTCAATGAACAAATAAATGAATAAAATTGAAGTACGGGAAGAATTGCATACCTTCTCGATTTTCTTAAGCAATACCGTATAGCCTTTGTTTCTGAAAAAACTATTGTACATACACTCTAGAGTACACCCTATTTTTAAACGTATACTCTCTGCTTAGAATGTATATCCTCTACTTTTTTTTACGACTAAATCACTGAGTAGCATACGCAGAAAATGGTGACTCAAGGGCGCAGAGCGATATTGTTGGGCTAAAGATTAAAAAACCGTTAAAGTCATGCAATTTTTTCCTTTGGAACTTTATAAAAGATCGCATCTACGTCCCGCCTCAACCTAAAAATTTGCCAAAGTTGACATACAGAATTAAATTGGCTATTGTTTATATAACTTTGGACTTTTTAACTGAAGTACGGAAGGAAGGGGAAGGCTCCGTGGCCGAGTGGTTAAGGCGCCACGCTGCTAATCGCTTGAGAGCGTAAGGGTTCGACTTTTGCTGGCTCCGTTGCACATTCTTTGTCAAGCTCCCAGCCGAAATTTTCTTGTGTTCTAAATTCCTTGTGCTATATCTTCCTTGTATTTTAACGAGGACTTAAACGCGGGCTTTCAAGTCAAGAACACAAGTCAGATGTATGTATTCAATAAATAAATAAAACCGAAGTATGGGAAAAGAATTGGACTTTATGTTAGATGTGTGCCGTATAATGAAATGCGCACATATTGGACATTTGTAAGAGAAACTAGATTACTTTAACTTCAATTTAATGTATGGTTTCTTGCAAGTAGTCTAATTTAAACTGTTATACTAGACAGTTGTAACTGGGACATTCTTTTACAGACATTTTTGATAATAACTCAAGTGTAAAAAAGTTCTCTAATGGCAAATAGATTTCTTTATTACTCTATCAAATTTTATGTGTAACTAGCGAGCTACGCCCGCTAGCTGGGCCACTTTTTCCAAACGAACCTCGGTATTAAGCAATATATAATAAACAAAAAAAAATCATTTAATAAGCAAGTCTTGGTGTTCGAATCCTCAGCACAAAAAAAAAGTAAATTAAAGAGCTATGGTTGTTATGCGCCCATTATCCCGTTAAAAATATGTGATTTCGCACAGTGGGCGGTACGCGCCCACCGGCGCTACGCGCCATGGTCGCCATCGTCCCGTTAAAAATATTTGGTTTTGCACGGTTGGCGCTGCGTGCCCATAATACATTTTCTCGTATTTTTTGGATCAACAGAAGAAGACTTTTACGCAGATTCTGAATATGTAATCAGTTTTTTCTACTTTAAAAACTGTCTGTATGATGGTTTAAGAAAAAACGCGCAAAAAAAAGTTTGTTTATTAAAAACTGCAAAAGACTGCTATTAAAAAAAATAAGTAATTTCATTAATATCACAAACAACATAACTAACAAATAATTTTAGCAGCTCGTTTTCCGTTTGTACTAACAGAAATTAGTATTAATCGCGTAAATCTTAGGGTACACAATATTCGTGTATGATACGAAAAAGAAAAAGTATGAAAATGAGCTACAACGATTAATACTCACATACAGAATAAATATATGAATAGCCAGTTACACCTGAGATCCTCAAAATATTAATTAGCAACACTATTACCTCTTAGTGAACATGTCTTGCTGTCTTAAATAGTTGTACTTATTATATTAATTAAACCGTGTTTAACATTTTTTACCAATCAGTTATTTTTCTCTTATACATTCTTTGACAAAATGACGGGAGAAAAATAGGTTTTCGGCTGCTTCTTCTTTTAGCCAAAGGGGAAAAGTTCCTGTTCTTCACCGCAAGGTAGCGCAGTGTTCTGCCTGAGAGCTCCGTTTGAGACCTGTTTTGGAAATAAGACGTTTTCCGTTCCGATTCCCGACCGGTTTTTAATTCATAACTTTTTTAATTTTGGTTCCACGGTCTCGAAAATGCTCGAAATGACTTTCCCGGAATTTTTCGAATCGAAAGACACCTCTCGCGACTTCGAACTCGCCCGCGTTGCGAACTGTAATCGGCTTCAAGCAGACAGACAGACAGAGGCGCACGGATTTTATTAGTATAGAAGACTATTTAGATACTTAAATAATTTTTAAATGGAGTACTTAAATTGTACTTTTTCTATAATAAACCCAAAATATAATTCAATTCTGTTAATAAATCAATCAAGGATTCACAAAGCTTCTGCTAGCCAATCTAAATTTTGCATTATAGTTTGCTATAAAATAATCAGTTACTATCTAACATTTGCTATTACTAGCTACCTTTTGGATTTAATTAAGCGCTGCATCATTTGAAAAGGCCTGCAACCCTGTGATGCGTTTCAGATTATTTATTATCGTGCATTAGTGAACATAATCCTGATGCATGTTATAACATAGCATCTGTAATAATATACATTAAACTATAATGTCTATCGCGTTGGAATTTCGAAGCTAAATAGAATCACCGTTCAATTTCTCATCAAAGGATAATCAGCCACATTGCAGATAGCAGTACATATAAACAACTCTTATAATTATGAAAGAAAAAAATGTAATTTAACAAATTACAACGACCATTTGGAAAAGGATATTTTCAAAGAAAAGAATTTTAGACTTATAAATAAATTTTATATAAAAAAAATAAACATCATTTTTATGATGACTTAAACGTGGCTTATGTAAAAAAGACTAATTAATTACGTACGATATGGATTAAACATCAATATTCCTGGACCAATCATGAACAAATTTTAAATGAAATTTCAGTTTTACAATTTTCGATACTGAAATTTTTTAAACTCTTAAACATTGCACATTTTCAATTTTTACACCGTCGTACAAGGAAAAAATGTACTTTAAAATGCAATTTGTTTAAAATCTGTATCTTAGTTTTTTTTTCTACTTTTTAATATTCTTTTGTTATCGTGGTAACATATGTATTCCATTAATAAAAGCATCATTTTTATGGTGATCAAAACATGGCTTATGAAATAAAAGAATCATATTACGCAGGCCATGGACAAAACATGGAGTAATCAGGAAACGAATAAGAATCGCCCATCACAAGGATTCAGATATGTCTCAGATATCTCTTGACTGAGAGAACAACCATTTTTCAAATGGTTAAAAATACACTGGTGTGCAAAAATTGAGGACGAGAGGAATTTTTTAATGTTACGTTGCGCAAAAGCTTTCACATCAAAATCACACCATAAAATTTTCAAGATGTGAAAACGAGGGACAAGTGATAAAAATTGCCTAAACAAAGAATCAAAAAGATACAAAAGCACTTTATTAAAAAAGTCACTTGGAGCACAAATGCAGAGAAGACGGAAACATCCATCTTACAGGCACCTGGCAGGAAAAATTCATTTCCTGATAGGGGATATGGTCACCCCTGACTACGAAGGTTGTCTAAGAGTTGATGAGGCATCGAGTCGCATTCCTCTTGTAACGCATATTTTAGCTTTGTAATCGCTGCTGGCACCTGATCACGTGATGCCGAACGTCTCCTGAAAAGGTTCCACATGTGTTCATAGGATTCAGGTCCGGGAACTTCGCAGACCAATCTATGTGTTGAATATCTTCATTCCCCAAGAGCTCTTCGACACCTGCTGTACGATGAGGGAGAACTTTGCCGTCCATGAAAAGGAAGTCCGGACTTTCAGCACCTCTAAACTGACGCAGGTGAGCAGGGAATCTCGGTGCAGTGGCGGGCACTAGAGACTGAACCTCCTTGAAAGATGTGGAGGTCCGTACGGCTACCAAGCATGATAACACTCTAAACAAGAACGCCGGCACCTCCAAAATTGTTTCCTTTCAATAATATTGGAGAGGTGGTTACGTGTTTCCTGATTACTCCAGATGTGTGTATGTCTAGAATCACTCGTCATAATAAATCGGCTCTCATCCGTGAAGAGTACTCGAGCCCAATTTTGTTGTGTCCACTTCATGTGTTCCTGGAACCACAGAAACCGGCATCTACAATGCTCAGGCGTTAACGGTACATACCATACTGGCTGTCTTACGTACAGAACACCTTTCTGCTGCCTCTTTACCGCGTAAAACGTGATATATGACGTCTAGATGCCTGATCCAGATTCCTTGAGATTACTCCGCCTGTCTGGCCTATGTTTTTTTTTTTTTTTTTTTTTTTTGGGTGGGGGCCTGTAGAACAATGTAACGCTCTTCCCTCTTATTGTTGCTCGTGACGACCACTGTTAAATACTCGAGCAGCTATTCCCATCGTTTAGAATGCATTCCAGGCTCGTGCAGTGATGCAGAGCTCTTGTGCCACACTTATCACACTTCGACTTTCGCCCAATTTCAAAATGATTCGACCTCGCATAGTCATCCAGATGATATCTCCTGGATTGCTTCTTAGCCATATCATACAATGGTAAAAAAGAAACATCGTTGAAATCACGTTAAAGAATGCAGTAAATTTCACCAAATTTCTGGACGGCTATCGTTTTTGTTTTTTATACCCTTGCACTTCCACTTTTTGCGTCATGTGCCATACATGGGCATTTTTACTGCATTTGATTAAGGTATCTCTCCTGATTGGTCTTTATTTTCATTCTGTTGTCTTTTTTGGCTTTTATGCTAATTTATCTACTCCGTCTTTAATTTTTGCACATCAGCGTATTTAATACACTCTACATAAGGTAGTGTAAATATGATTAAATAAAAAGATCATTAATTGCTAACCTGGATTTGTTAGTAACTTTCAAAATTAAAAGGAAACAGGTTTAATTCATGTAATAATATCCCATTTTATCTAAACTTCAAAGTACGAAGTTTTAGACTAGGAGACGGATGCACAAAGCATCACAACATCGAGTTTACGGCTGAAATTCTAAGATCAGTTAAAACTCTATTCGCAAATTAAACTGCAAATGGTTTGCCAAGTCTGATTAAAACTGCATTCAAACTAGATTGTTTCTCATGATACCGACGATATGTCCGAAATCATTTTTATTCGAATGCCACTGGCTCCATTGAACGCACTCTTTGTGTGGAACTCCTGGTTGTATATCTCTTGTGTTGTAAAATTTCCTTGTGCTATCTTGTCCCTATATATTGACGATGACTTACAAGCAGGCTTCATGTCGAGCAGACAAGTAAGATGTATGTTGTTCAATAAATAAATAAATAAATAAATCATTTTTAAACACTAATGGCATAAATTTATTTATTTAACAAAACCAATATTATGCCGTTTAAGATTAAAACGGTTTTCATCTGGATAATTTTACATGGTACCAATGCTTTTTCAGGAATCATTTTCGAACACTAATTGCGTGAAATTATTTATTTAATAAAACAAATATCATGACCATTAAAATTATTTTTACGTGTTTTATTTCGTTTTAAATTTGTTTACCTTTAAAAAATACACCCTTTATTTAATTATATCTTGCAATGAAAAACCTGTGTCAAATTATTAATATTTGTATAATAATCGTGCTAATATACTCCAGAGTGAATCATGTAAGACACAATTCAGTTATACGCTACAAATAACTATATTAAAAAAATTGTTAAATTAGCTGATTAGGAAATTATTTTTAATTTAATACTTTTAAAAATCTTACAAATAAATGTTATGCTCTATAAATACTAAGGTTGTAAAATTTTAATTACATTTACATGATAAGTGCTTTTACTTTTAGGAATTTTTTGTCTTTAAAGTTTGCTCTGATTTAATTATTTAGTTAGAAGAAAAATTAATGGTTACAGGCATTCTAAGTATACTCAAATGATTTGATTTCTTTAAGCAACTAATTAATTTCTTAAATGCAGCTCTTGCTTAAGTCAAGAGATTGTAATATTTATTTTTAAAAGGCTACATTTTTTAGAAGATTATTTTCTTTATTTATTTTACTTTACTTTATTTAATTAAGTTGTAATTTCATTTACAGATTTAAAAAAATAGAAATGAAAATAAATAACAAAAAGAATAAAATTACGTTGCATACTTTATTAATATAAAGAAATACCAATTAAAATAAAATAAAATAAACATTAATTATCATGTGAATGTCATTCGGCTCATAAAATATCCATGCATTGTAATTTTATGCGGGAAAAATATAACAAAATTATTCTTTAGATTTTTATATAGCTTAATTGATCTTTAAAATTATTTTTTCTTTACAAACTCAATGCATATAATGATACAAGTCTAATTATAAAAACTGTCAAATCTTATCCATATGTAACAGAACAAAATATAGCTGCAATTACTTTTTCTTTATAAACTCAATGCATATAATGATACAAGTCTAATTAATAAAACTGTCAAATATTATTCATGTATAACAGAACGATATATAACTCTAACAACCGAGTATAGAAAAAGAATTTTACAAAATTCTTGCATTATTTTTTCAGGTACCACATTTAAAAGAATCGCAGAAGTTTCAAAAGAATGTTAATAAATCAATAACTTTTGGATTTCGTACAAAAGAGTGAAAGAAAAAATAAATTATGGTGTCAAATCTTTCCGTAAAAAATGATAAATTAGTCAAATTTTGCTGATTGAAAAAAATCTGCATGATATTAAACGGTCATTTATATTTTTCATTTATAATTTTGTTCAAATAATGCTCATTGCAATGTGTTTCTTAAGAATCTTCTTATTTTTAAGGAAGAATTTTAAATTAAGTAATAATAATAATAATAAATACAATAATTAGTCTATACTTGCAACGACTGTTAATTTTTGTATAGAAAGATTAAAAAACATTTTGTTATTAAATTGTTATTCTTATAAATTGAGCTGATACGTTAATTGAGATATGATTAGTCATTCCGAAACAATGGTACAGAAAAAGAATTTCAAAAAATTCTTGCATTACTTTTTTAGATACAGTCGGCTTTCGTTAATTCGAACTCATCGGGACCACAAGAAATGATCGAATTATGCGGAGTTCGAATTATGAAAAGTATGAGAGGAAAGAGTATTTAAAGGGCTACTATTACAAAGAAATTAATGTTGTAGTATTTTATAAATATATATCGGCCGTTATCATTACAATATGACTTAATATTAAATTGAAAGGCATAAATACATAAACTAATTAAGGGATTAGGAACAAGCAGGGCCTTATTACTAACGGGACAACAACATTTTCTAATAATCTTTTTCTAATCATCAATAAAATTTTATAGAAATTTTCGCTTTGTTTAAATGCCCTTTTCATACAAAATTACTGTCATGAATAAGGGAAAAAATTCTTTTTACTGGTGGTAGAGTGCCCCATTGATAAATAGGCTCTAGGATACAAGCACAAATGAAAATGCGGTGGCAATGTCTTTGATGAACAGACGGAGCATAAAAAAGCGGATATCAAATGCAAGGGACTATATGTATACTTGTTCGGTACAATTCTGACAAAAATGAAAGAAATAAAGTTATTTCAAGCATCTGAAGTCCGGGAGAAAGTAATGAAAAATTAAAAATCGGAATCTCGTCAGTTCAAATTAAATGAAGTTAAGAAAAAATGAGTTCGAATAAACGAAAAATTTTAACGTTATTCTGCTATTGAAAAATTTGGGACTTCATTTTTAGTTCGAATGAAGCGAAAATTCGATTTATCCAATTTCGAATAAACGAGAGCCGACTGTAACACATTCCGGAGGATCGTAGAAGTTACTAAAGAATTTATTAAATTAATAGCCTTTGGATTTCGTACAAAAAGGTGAAGAAAAAAATAAAATCTGATTCCGGTCCAGATCTAATTGGATGTACCAATCTCAACACTTTCTTCTATTTCAAACATGTTAATAATTCCGAATTCGCTATTAATGAACCAAAATTGAACAACAATCTATGTCCATCATGAGGATTCTAAAGAAATGAAATTCGGTGCTTTAATTCTTGAGATATGACTATTGCTAAAATTATATAAATCGTACAAAATGCAGCACAGTATTGTCACCTATTTTGTAATTAATAGCAAAACCTAATCAGCAACAAATTGTGTCAACGGCTAATTAAATTTGAAGTTAGAAAAAAAAATCCTGCATTAGTTCTTGAGATGCAGCTATTGCAGAGATCGTGAAAAATGCAGCATGGCTGTACCACCTATTGAGCGGTTTACACCAAAATAAAATCAGCATCTATAGTTGTCTAAGTAGATTTCGTATGATCAAGGTACTCACCTGAATAGTCACCTGAGTTTGTTGAAAATTCCTGCATTACTTGTTGGGGTAGAGATCTTGCAAAAATCGAGAAAAACTTCAAAATAACTACGATATCCGTGGGCGATCTGACCGAAACGTAATAAGAAACAATTCAAATCAAGAACTAACTGAATCTGAACCTTCATAAAAATCTGTAAATTAGTTCTTGAGATTGGGATATCGCGAAAGCATCACCTGTAGGACGATTTACACTAAGAATTAATTAGCTTCAAAATTTATACCATTTTTTATCAGAAATAACTGAATATAATTTTTTACTAAATTCCGTGCATTAGTAATTGAGATAGAGTGTACAAAAAACAAGTGTCACATAGAGACAGACAGACAGAAAGAGTCTCAGACTCAGACTCACAGACAAGCATTTTGTAAAAACATTTTTCTCGGGATCTGTGCCCCCAAAAAACATGTAAATCCGATAAAAAATTTCATAATAAAAAAAGATAAAAACAATCGTTGTTTAGTGTTAAACTGTCATTTTATTTTTCCCTTGCATTTTCTTTCCCGTAATGCTCATTAAGAATCTTCCCGCATTTAAGAAATAATTTTAAATTAATTAACTAATGAAATAAATCCCATAATTAAGCTATACTTGGAACGTCTGTTAATTTAAGGAATGAAAGGTTCAATAACAAATACATTTATTTTTCCATTGAAAAGCAAAAGTTTATCTCACGCAAAATTAATTTAACTTTACATAATTATTTGTTGAGTTTGACAAGTATAGAATTTCTAAAAATATGCCGATCCATTTTTCTAGATTATTAAACAAGAAAAATTAGTTTCCTAATTAATCTATTAGCATAATTTTAATGAATTTTGTGCTATTTTTAATTTTGGCATGTAATATGCACGGCGTCTTTACTAATTTTGCTAAGCATTTTTTTATTTTTTACTTACCCATCATACATAGTATAGGGTAAGTCTTGCAATCGTTTTGAAAATCGAAAAATATTTTTTGACGGATTTACACGTTTTAGATAGTGGAGATTCAGAAAAACATATTTTTAGAAAAAAAATTTTGCCGTCCGTCCGTCTGTCTGTCTGTCTGTCTGTCTGTAAACGCTCTATCTCCCGAACAAATTGAGATAGAGACTTGAAATTTTGTATGTAGTTAGTATGTAACAATGGGACGAACCCTATTTAATATCAGCAATCTCGATTATCCGGAACTATTTTTTTCGGACTCTCGAAAAATTCGTTCTGATGAAAGGTATATAAAAATTTTCGAATTTTTTTGTTCTAAGAAATGGACGTAAAAGGCAATAAAATAACACACATTTTGCATATAGAACGAAGTCGATCGGATTATTAGTTGCCGAGATATTTGTAATCTTGTTTTCCACATTCTTCGATTTTTCATGACCCTATATTTCATTCAAATTTCAATTCAGAAGTATATTTCAATTGGAAATGAGACGCTTAATCCGACGCAGTTAATTGTTAGTTAATAGTATTATTATTTTTGGAGCTATAAGGATGTTTCTTTTACGCAGTTCAGTACTACTTGAGTAGTTTGGCGTTTTATATAATTTGTCGAAATTGGTACATCAGCAGTTCTTTAATATAGCATTACTATGTATATTAACAATATTTAAATTTTGTTTATGAATTGCAATGCATTGTATAAATAGTTTCACATGTTTTATTTTCATATACATATCCATGATGGGTAAGTATCACGGTGGCCCCCAACGACTAGTTTACTATTATTATACAGAAAATTGCTTTATTCAGCACTTTATCTGTTGTTGGTTTCTAAAATATTTTGGACTCTTGTAACTATATTTAATTCTACTCAGAGCTGCAGAATATATCCGAACCGGCGATCTAGGATCGTGGAAATTTTAACCACCTGGGGAAAATTTTCAGAAACATATAGAATTAATTGCGATTTTAACAACAAGTTCCATAATTTTCTGCGATAGAAAAATTTCACTATAAATTAAAAGATGCACGTGGTGACCTTCACAAAATCGATTTTAGTATAACATCAAGAGTGATTCTCTCCCGAATTTTCCAAAAATCTAAAAAAGTTTGTTATCACTTTGAAAATTCGAACCTAAAAATACCGCAAATTTTATCTAAGAATCACGAAAAAAACCGCGTATTTCAACACAATATCGCAAAATAACCACAAATTTTTTCAAAAGATCATGAAAGAAGTTTCGACAAATGGCGAAAGATGTTTCACCAAATGATCGCGAAATGTACGAAAGTTTTACAAAAGATCGAGCATTAAACGCACATTTCTTCAAAAAATCGCGAAAAAACCGCAACTTTCGTCAAAATTTCTCTCTCGAAGCCCCTCCCCCCTCCCACAAAAAAAACTATATATCAAAAGATCGCGAAACAACCGTGAATTTTTACGAAAGAGATAAAATAACCGAGATTTTTGCCACAGCATGGTGAAACAATCGCGAATTTTCTCAAAGAAAAGCGAAAAACCCGCAAATTTTGTCTATCGATCAAAATCGATCTGAACGAAAATTTTGTTAAAAGATCACGAAATAAATGCAAATTTTGTCAAAAGATTACGAAACAATCGCATATTTTGTCAAAAAGAGTGAAATAACCGCAGTTTTCGTTAAAAGATCGCAAAAAACTGCAAATTTCGTCAAAAAATCACGAAAGAGCCGCACATTTCGTCAATCGATCGCAAAAACTACGAATTTCATCGTAAGAGGACAAAATAAAAGCAAATTTTGAAAAAAAAAAAGCCGGGAAAAATATCTCACTTCAAAACATCGAAAAAAATGCGAAATTTGTCAAAAGATCGCGAAAAACGCAAAATTTGTCAAAAGATCGCGTAAAACGCAAATTTCTTCAAAAGACCACGAAAAAACGTGAGTTTCGTCATAGGGCCACAAAAAACCACATACTGCTGGGAGTAGATTTTCCCCGCTTCCCACACTTTGCTGTAAATTTTCAGAGAATTTCCTGCAAAGAATTTTCTGATTTACAAAAAAATCTTTCAGCATTAGCCCTGCGATATATACTTGCGCGTAAGTTGAGGTATTTTACCTATGGTAATACCGCATTTATATATAACATATCATAAAACTTTGAGGAAATTTTCATGTGGCCTGGGTGAAATGTTGAGAGTAGAAAAATTTTCTGCACTCTTAGTTCTAATATATACAGCCAAACCACGTTATCCCGATACTCTCAGGATCAGAAAAAAGTGTCGTTATAAGCGGAGTGTTACGGTAAGTGGAGTTGGAAATACAGTATATTTGTAAAAAGCTGTTTTTTAAATTAATTTAAGAAAATTTTAAATTCACAACTGTTTTTGCATTTTTAAGCAATAAAACTTTTTTATTAAATAAAATAAACACAAAAAGGGGATTGCAAAGAGTAAAAACCAAATTTCTGATTATTTCTTTCTTTCTTTTCTTTTCTTTTCTTTTTCTTTTTTTTTTTTTTTTTTTTTTTTTTTTTTTTTTGTTACATGAAATGTGGATGAATTAAGGTTTATGTATCATTAGATGTGCTTCCTACAATTCTTTTTCTATATTACACAACGAATTTTGAACAATATCCGTTTCAGAAATGGATTTTAGATAATTTCTCATCATTTCAATGCAGTGCAATGCTTCGATTGTAGTTGGAGGCTTTTGTTATAGCTCCATATCACTTTCGATCACAGAACCTAAGAAATTTCTTTTTATCTTTTACAATTTTATTAATCATTGCATCTGGTGGTGTGATAAAATCCTTATCAAAATTAATGTACATCTGGAAATCCTCCGTTATATCTATTTCACGATATAACAACTTTAAATAATATTGGAAGAAGGGTGTCTTCTTCATTCCTTCTGTGCACTTGAGATCTGATTAACTGGATCATGAAATCAACATGTTTGAAACAATTATGAGCTGTCTTAGACTTTTTTGTCACTTTTCTGTAAACAGTTAAAAAAAACTAAGTATAAAGTATATAAATGAACTGCTTAATATTCCCTGGGTGAATACATATTGCACTCTCACACTGTTAAAAATAAAGGTGACAAAACAGTTGCGTTTGGCGCCCAGGGGTGAAAAAGAGTTACCATTTGACACTCACGAGCTTGAAAATGTGTTTGGGATGCCATGTGATCCCGCACTGAGTGACTCACGCTAATTAGGGTGCCGCGCAATGCATACCGTTGGGAGATTTTCACCCCTTAGTCATTTGCGCATGATCTGTGACGTGTGTCCTTCCCCTTCAACTCCCGTCACTGGTGGCCAAAACAGCCATTTCTCCGTACGAAGACTGTCACGGCGCGTGCGCAATCCCAATTTCGTTTAGAACTTCGGGTGGCTAACTTTTGGCAAGCTTTTTCTATAAAGCGACCTTTGAATTTCAGGACATTTCAACATTTCAAGGCGACTTTGAAGGTGAGCTCGATGGTCGAACGGTTAGAGCGTTGAGCTTGATGTCAGACATTGTGGGTTCGAATCCTTCACGGGCCAAAGTCCTTTTTATAATTTCTTTTTATTATTTGGTACTCTGGATTAAGGGTGCCATCTTTTCATCTTAATTAAAGGTGCTATTCTGACTCCTGTAGGAGTGTCACCAGTGAGACAAGCCTTTCACCCCTAAAAGGTGCAATTTGTCACCTGTAGTTTTAACAGTGCATAGTGAAACACAGTGTTCCAGTAATCGTGGATTGGAGGATAGAGAACGCACAGGGAGAAATCTCTCGTTCACTCATTATGTCATTCATAAGGTGTGGAGTTGTTTATTCAGATAAGCAATTGAAATAAAGTTTCTTTTTTATATCAACGGGCATTTTAGAAACTTCCGTGAAACGTTTGTCTAAGACTTTTCTTATCGCTTAATTTCCGTGCTTGTAAGATGGGTTATGAAAAATGGACAATTTTTCAAAACCTTTGGAGGTATCCGGAGTTGAAAATTAATTAACGACGTAAAATCTGGAGTTTATTTATATTAAAATAGTATACAGAAATCCGGTATTTTGAAAAACAGACGTGATAAACGGTGTGACGTGAAAACCGGATGTAGGGATAGCGAGGTCTGACTGTATATAAAATTCAAATGGGAGTTTCATTCTGGCTGTTCATAACTTGAGTTTGATGGGACTTACGCTGTTAATTAGATAACTTTTCCGAGAAGATTTTAATACGTTGCATATCGTTTTACATTGTTTACTTACAGAATTAAGAGGAATGTTCTACAATCAGATGAACTCGATTATGAGCGATCAGCCTGTTTAAAAGATTCTACATCAAGGATGGCTTTGATATCACGCATATTTATTATGTTTATTAGTTATATAATTATGGGGGAAATTCTTCTGGTTATACTCAGAACAACACAATTATGAAATATTTATTTTTATAAAAAGTTTGACTAGACATATTATAAGGAGACTTGATTGTTAATTAGACAATTTTTCAGATATGGTGTTAGTATTTTTTATACGGAAAAGAATTTCATCATGTTTAGAAGCAGAATAATCTTACCATAATGAAACCGTTGTTCTTCATTTAAAACAAAAGTTTCCCATTTTTCACAAAAGGAAATCTGGTTAAATAGAATAGAATTTTTCTATTGCATATAAGAATAGTCTTTTAATTGGAACTGAATTGTATTAAATCCATTTTTGCTTTCATTACAATCTTTCATAAATTTTCTGATTAATTCAAGTACTGGAACAATGTAATGATTTTCGATGCACCTCCTAGTTGCGTAGCAACTTTCGACCAGGCGACATGTAAGCGACTTGTAGAGACATAAGAAAGTCCTTCAAGAAGTTAAAGTTTGACTAAAGTAAATAAGATTATAAATGAAGGAATAAAAAAATACATTTAAAAGGGAAAAAAATAAATTTATAAAGAATCAAATAAATGAATGAAATAAGAATAAGTAAAAAGCACGAAATAGGAATTCTGCCTTTTCTAAATAAAGTGCTGAACCTGGATGACGAGAAGAAGAAAATATTAGTTTTATTATGAAGACGGACCCGTAGAATTGCGACGAAAGAAAAAAATGAGAAGGATCTGTTTCATAAATTTATAACAAACCTACAAAATTAGTTACAATGAAAAATGCATCTTATATTGGTTAGTCTAAGACTCAAGCAAATTTTATTTTAACCTAAAGGTCACACACTCTGAAATTTCGTAAAACCTTGCTTTTATCAGTATGTGATTTCAATTGCATTGTTTATAAAAGTGAAGGATTTTCACCTATGAAGAATTTTAAAGCTGCAGGAGCAAAAATGAAGCACTTCTGAAAAACCTATTTCAGCTTTAATATCTAAAGAACACGCTTTTATTTTGTATGAAATGTTGTTTGCAACCGCTGAAAATTTTCACATTTACGATCCATTCTTAAACAACATCTATTAATCTATGGAAAATTGTACCCATGACGTACAAAACCCACAAACTCATACTTTATACAAACTCAACACAGAAAAAAGCGATGTTGTAAACTCATTTGCCTTCTTTTTTTATTTATTTTTATTTATTTATTTATTTATTTATTTAAAACATCAATATGGATACTAATACTTAAATATGATTTATAACCATATAGTTCTAACGAAAAAAGGGTAACAAAAAGACGTTGTAATCTACTATTTTCCTGTTATTTTCAACAGAAATAGAATACTTCAGTTGCCTTTTTTACACATAGCACATTAAATGTGCTAATAATGCACATTAAATGTGCACATTAAATGTGCTAAATAAAAAAAAATGAGATGCATTTTTTAAATACATTGCAGTTAAAAGCACATTTTTTTCTATACGAAGATTTAAAAATTGTAAATGAACGATGCTTAGAAATTATAAAAAGACAGTACAGATTTTCAGTATTTAACCTTGCAATGATATATCTGCTTCACTTATCGTCTAGCTTCTACAACTGGATGTTATTTTTAAGGGGAGACAAGAAAAAAATAAGGTTGTGTGAAAGAAAAAGCATATCAGGGGATAAAAAGAAAAAGAAAAAAAATCTCTTATGACTTTAAAAGTTTCCGCAGCAGGTGAAAACGATTACTATTTTGAATAACAGGGCAAAAATATTTGAAAGAAAATTGAGATATTCTGTTAAGCCCAAGGCTAGGGGGTTCGTATCTGGCTCATGATTTTTTTGTTGAATAATTTTACTTGAGTTGTATGCTGAGGATTGTTTTAGGTAGCTTTCATTACAAAAAGTAAAAAGCTACCTATTGCAGCCGTCCGGAGGAAAGCACTTTCAAAAAATTTTGGTATATTTTCACCGATCATGACCCCCAGACCCCAAAACCACCCTCCTTTCAAATGTTGACATATATATATATATATATATATATATATATATATATATATATATATATATATATATATATATAACCATATATATATATATATATATATCTGATTTTTGTCATGCGATAACTAACATATTTATATACCGATTTGAATGAAACTTGGTATGTACATAGTACATACAAATATCTCGACCGAGTTCGTTGGCCAGCACTATCCGCCATCTTGTTTCAAAATGGCGGCCATTTAAAAAATTTTAAAAAATTTAAAATTTAAAATTAAATGCGAAAAAATTAAAAGTTGAAAAATATTTTTATTTTATGTGTTAGATCTTAAAACACCATATCCATAACACTAATTACTTTGTATATAACTTAAATAAGGATTGAGTTATAGCACTTTGAATTTTTCTCATGGCTGACATTTTGAAACGATCTGATTTTTGTTATGCTATAACTAACGTATTTATGAACCGATTTGAATGAAACTTGGTATATACATAGTACATACAAATATATCGACCGAGATCGTTGGCCAGCCTCATCCGCCATCTTGTTTAAAAATAGCGGCAATTTAAAAAAATTTTAAAAATTTAAAATTTAAAATTAAATCCGAAAAAATTAAAAATTGAAAAATATTTTTATTTTATGTGTTAGATCCTAAAACACCGATTGTAAAACACTTTTTACCTTGTCTATATCTTAAAAAATGATTGAGTTATAGCACTTTGAATTTTTCTTATGGCTGACATTTTGAAAGGATCTTATTTTTGTCATGTGATAACACACGTGTTTATAAATCGATTTGAATGTAACTTGGTGTGTACATAGTACATAATAAAGCCTAGACCGAGTTCGTTAACCAGTTCCATCCGCCATCTTGTTTCAAATGGCAGCCATTTATTTTTTTTTTAATTTAAAATTTGAAATTAGGTACAAAAAATTGAGAAATTGAAAAAGATTTTTCTTTTATCCATTTGACCGTGATACAAAGATTCCAAAGCATTTTTTGTTTCGTCTGTATCTTAAAAAATGTCTGAGTTATAGTACTTTTAATTTCTAGTGTTGATCACATTTTGAAATTATCTGTTTTTCGTCACGTGATAACACACGTATTTATACACCGATTTGAATGAAATTTGGTGGGTAGATAGGACATACTGATGCCTGGACCGAGTTCGTTGGCCAGTAACAACCGCCGCCTTGTTTCAAAATGGCGGAATATTATTATTTTTTTTTTATTTTAAAATTAGGTGCAAAAAAGTAAGAAATTGAAAAAGATTTTTCTTTTGTGTTTTGACCTTGATACAAAGATTCCAGAGCATTTTTTGTTTCATCTATATCTTGAAAATTGGCTGAGTTCTATCACTTTCAATTTCCAGTGTGATTGATATTTTGAAACGGTCTGAAATTTATCATGCGTTAATAAGCATATTTATAAACTGATTTCGATATAATTCCGTGTGTTCATGGTACATACCAATGTCTTGACTGAATTCACTGGCCAACTTTATCCACCATCTTGTTTCAAAATGGCGGCTATTTAAATTTGTCAAAAATCTTTTAAATGTATAATGATGTATAAACAAAAAATAAGAAATTGAAAAAAGGTTCTTTCTAAACTATTTATCTTAATAATGAATTCCGGAGCATTTTTTGCTTTGTCTTTACCTTGAAAAATGCCTGGGATATAGCTGTTTGAAATTCTAATGTGGGTGACATTTTTTTTTAAAGTCAATTTGCCCGCGACAGTACTCGTATATGTTAATCAATTTCGATGTGAGTGTGCATGTTCACATGAATTAAGATTTCGTTCAAGCTCATTGGGTTTTTTTTATCCATCATGCTGCTTTAAAATGGATATCGTGGAATTTGGCGACCCCATAAATCGCTTAAAATAAAACCAGATTGAATAAAATATGATAATTATCCTATTAATATTTAGTATTGATAAAAACTAGTATTCAATCTTATAAAATCGGGTTCCAATAATTTGAGCTTCTTGTGTTTGAATAATATAACTTAATTTAAAATAAATAAATATGTATATGAAAGCTACCTCTTCCTCCCGGCATTGCCGGAAGGACTTTTTTAAAGATGATTTGAGAAAAACGAAAAAACATTAATATAATACTCAGAAATGATTTTTTGTTTGTTTTTTTTTTTTCAAATTTTTTTAGGCAGCAGAACATTTATCTTTAATGTTCCTAATTCAACAGAGGTTGTCTAAAAGTGGGGAAAAATATAGATCGGGTAAATTTCAATTGTCGAAATTTCGTCGAATTGTCGAAATGGTCAATAAATGTTTTGGGTTGTATACGACCCTGCGGTCATATTTTGATTAATATTAACTACAATTTGCATAAGCTTTGAGTGTAGAGGGAACTGGAGCACATTGATACAGTTTTTTTCTAAGAATTTTTTTGGTGTCCAGAAAGTAGAAATTTCAAATTATTTTTCCATGTGGTGTCAGCAAAACTTGTGTAGTGTGTTATAAAAATGTACAATCGTTGTTTTATATAGTATTTTTGTATGTAATTTAAATAAAATAAAAAAAAGTCATTTGTATCAATGTGCCCCATCTCCGGGGCAGATTGATACACCTCATGAGGCACTTTGATACGCTTGGGAAAAATGGAGACAAAATAACACCAATGTATATTTTTCATAGAAAATTAGTTAGCAAACCATTCTATGTATATATTTATAGAAATTCAAATCACCCACAATTTGTTTGTAAGTAATATTAAAGCAATAAAAATTAAATGAATTATGACTTGATGTTCTAGCTGTTTCTTGTCTGATTGTTGGCTGTGGTAACTTTGTCATATCTGATACTTCAACCCCAACATTATCTTTTTTCTTAGGAAAGTTGAAAAAAATACCAGGTTTTCTGTTTATAAATTGGTTTGTAACAGAAAATGAAGGATATTTACATTAAAAATTCTGTTTATAATATAATTATCCTTTGGTATTCTGCAGCTTGTTTCTACTACTTAACATTTCTCATCTCGAAAATACATTTTTCTCTAGAAAATCGATATAAATTCGAGATTTGCCACGCTGCCGTCCTTTTCTTTTGTTAGTTCGACTAGCACTAGATGTTGGGTAAATTCTTACGTCTTCTGATAGCAAAAATACTATAAAATGTTCTAGTATAAAAAATTAGAGCTATTTTACTTCAATAAAAACTAATATTAGAAATTTTTGGCGAAAAATGGTTGGATTAAAGAGTTTATGATAAAAAAATAATAAAAGGTAATGAAAAAAATGAATTAGAAAAGGATTTAGCTCCGATATAAACTGTATCAATGTGCCCCATACAGCCATTTTGAATAATATGAGTTTCAAATTCAACACTTCATAATATATCTAACAATAAATAGTGAGGAACTGATAATGAGTAGCTTTACTTGACAGGGAGAGTATTCTTTTTGGTAGAAAATGCTAGAACATTTGTATAATATCATTTCAATTGTACAACTCAAATTTACTTTTGACCTACAAAAACAATAAATCACCCGTCCCATTCCATCAAACTACTGAATAATACCAAGACTATCTGTATGTAGTTGTGTACGCTAGCATCATCTTTTGGAGCTGTTTTGAAACTTCCTGTAAATGACCCTGTGAGCATTAGAGGGGGTGTATCAATGTGCCCCAGTTCCCCTTACTCATAGCCGTGGGAAATAAATAGTAACTAAGAAAACAAGTCGAAAATTGTACTTCAAACGTGGTAAATGAGGTGCATTTGTACTATAACTAGTTTCACAAATACTCAGATCTTGGTGCCATAACTGCTGCGCTCTTACGCAAAAATGCGTGAATACAAAATTTATTACAATTGTTTATATTAAATTCAGTAAGTCGGAAATAATAGGACTCCATCTTAACCCCTTAACTGGTTCTTTTTTTCCGCTGAATAAATTGAAAATAATGGATCTCACACCACTATTTTTTAAATAAAATATTCGTAAGATTTAGTCTAAACATTTCCGCCTTTAAAAAATATGAAATTATTAAAAAAAAAAAAAAAAAAATAGTTGTGTCAAAAATTTTTAAATGGTGAATCGTTTTGCCCGAACAGCGTACGGGCAAATCAGTTAAGGGGTTAGATAAGACATAATTACATTGGTAATCATGAATTGTTTGCTTTCATGGGATTTTACTGAATTAATTACGTTTTACAGGAATTATTAAAATGAAGAAAACTTTTATTAATATCTTTTTAAGCTTTGTTTTGCAAAATTTTGTAACAAATATATACATTAAATTTCAAATCACTCGTCGAATATTTTTTCAGCTGTTATACGTGGACAGACAGACAAATACGGATAAACCAGACGACGACTACAGCTGCTAGATAGATATTTATATGCACTCAAACGCACCTAAAAATGAGTTTCTATTTTTATCATAGCCTAAAGTGGGTTTAAAATGCCACAGAATATCTGTTACGATTTCAGGATTTTTCTTTTCTGTTTACAGTGTATATATGAAAAGTAAAAAGTACATTACAACTTTTTTACAACACATTACTGGATACGGCGTATAGAAGTTCCTAAAAAACTTCATTTTCTGAAGAAGGAAATAAACATAAATCTTATATTTTATGACACCTCTTTTGAGAAATAAATGATCCAAATTGTGACGCTTGGTAGGGAGAAATGTCTCATTATTTTCTGCTTCCATCTATTTTTTTAAACATATTCTTCAAAATCATGACGTCCGAATTGAGGAAATTCGCCCATTAGTAAGATTAATTATTCTCATAAATATTACATGAAAGTTTTTATAGTGAAAGGTTTATATGTAATCTCTTGAAAAATATTTCAGGGATAGAAAGTGATAATTTAATTTAATAAATGATCGGAAAAAGCATTGTGAAGTAACTTAGGGCGGAAACGTGATGAGTACAGCGGCTGCACATTACAGGTTAGTTGCTCCGCAAAAACGAAAGGGCTCGCAATCCTGTGGAACTGAGACAACGATGAAAAAGATATTAAATCCATTAAAAATTAAGACTTTAATGCAAGTTTTAGAACATCTTTAAAAAAATACAAAAGAAAATACTTTCACAAAGATCGGGATGGCCCCGTGAAATCTCTGACATGTTACTAGAACAGCAGTCTGAGCAGAAGTCTGATGCTGAAGTGACGACAAACAGAAGTACCTCTATATGCCAAAAACATCAAAATGTCAGCCATGGCGAGTTGAAAAAAAGCCAATAAAACAAAGAATAAATATCCGTTAAATGAAAAGTCAATCGGATTATTTAAATTTAGATGACCTATGAGAAGGGGCGCAATTCGCCAAATTAATCAGTATTTTAATATACTAACCCTGTCAAAGATGACTCCATAAAGACTACCAACTAAAGATGATTGTTTACATTACATTAGAAAATTATCACTGCTATTGCATTTATCCAAGTAATTTAAGAGCTATAAAATAGATTTCCGCCTTTAATCATAAAATATAAATCAATCGTTAATTTAAATTCTGGACCGAATGTCTGCAAATAAACAAAAAAAAAAGAAGTATAACTGAAAATGATTTTTTTAATGTATTATGTTATCTCGTATCAGTTAATTATTTAGTGAATTTGACAGATAATAAATTAGTAGCATCATTATATTTAATAAAATAAAATAGAAATGATTTATATTGTAACGGCTTTTTCTGTACTCAATAAAATGTAAAATTTGGAAAGGGGATGAAAAAAAGAAAATTAAAGCATTAATATATAACTACGTTATATATTATCACCCCGACAAACGAATAATTAAAAAAATGTCTCGCCATGACTGGATATGCAAAAAAATGTATATAATAATGTATACACACACAACAAAATAATACACGCAACAGAAGAATATGAAACGAAAAGTATATATATAAGAAACCACACAATTACCTTAAGGTTATACAATGTAAAAAAAAAAAAAAAAAAAAAAAAAAATGAAAAAGAAAAATGAGCTCATAAATATATTTATATATATATATATATATAACTGATCAGTTTCAAGGATGCTACCCCATCCAATCATATTCTTACAAACAGTATCGCTGCACTGTATTTTCTTTATATATATATACTATAATGTTTTTACCTAGGATTTTTTAAAGTTTTTTTTTTTTTTTAATAGTCGACTATAATTTTTACCATAAAGTCTTTTTTTCTTTATGAATGTTTCATTATTGGCATTGCCGTTGAACTTGACATTGTTATTTACTTGCGTCACATGTAAATGAATTCACAACTTAATCAAGCTTTATATAGCATAAAATAGAGTTTTGTTCACAACTTCAAATACCAGTATATATATAATTACAGATATAGATAAAGTATAGGCATGAATATAGATATACACACACACATATATGTACATAGGCATAAGCATGGATATTGATATATAGTCCCCTATATATATAATAAAAATACAAAGTAATGATACATATAAAATATAAAAAAAATATAGAAATTATGCATAACATAATAATTCGTGCAACTCGCACAGGAGAGATAAAAAAAAAAAATTGCTTTAATTTTTGCATCGAAGAAAAATATCTATCTCCCCTTAAACTTGTAATACACAATTACAAGAGAATGACCGCAGCTTATGGCTTTGGTCCTTGCGGGACAGGGCGTAAAAAGGAGGAGGACCCACAGACATCAATATTTAATATCTGAAAATCCCCCGCTCCGCACTTAATCAGAGATAGCCTCTGACAAGTTTGGAGCCACGTGGGCTTCAAAACAAAAATATCATAAGGGAAATTGGCGCACCAACTTCCAAGTGTTTGTGAGCTCTCAGTACAATGAAATGAAGATCCCATGTGGGTACTCAATTTTGAACGGATTTCATTTCAGGTAGGGCGAATAAAAAAAATAAAAAAATAATAAAATAAGTCAAAGTTTTCTTTAAAAATATACATTAACATAAATAGACACAAATCTAGAGTACTGAGAGCGAAACAGTCATATCCGAGAATTTCTTTACATAAGTTTATCAACATACAATTCCATAAAATGCAAGCCCACACATCTATCTTTTTAAACAAAAAGTTAAGGACAGTTAGTTATAGTAAAACTTAATGTAAAAAATCAAAATTTAAATTCCCAATTAGGGTGAAAACATGAAATTAAATTGCCTATACACTTTTTTTTTTTTTTTTTTTTTTTTTTTTTTTTTACGATAACCCATTAAATACTGACACTTAAAAAGCTAACAATGCATGGAGCACCTATGCATATATAAACACATGTCATATGGAACCAGCCACATGACAACAACAAAAAAAAAAAAAGCGGAACAAAACGACACATAAGCAGAACAAAAATGCTTAGATACTACATAGCAGTGAAACTTATAAAAAAAACAACAAAATAATGATTTATTTCCTAGGACGCAAATTATAGGGATGGGGTTGATTAAGGATGTAATTATTATTAGAAGAAGAGCTGTTGTTTTTACAATAGCTTAAATCAAATAAATGGCCTTTTCGAGGTGGGGCAAGCAGTAATCTGTCAATATGAACCTTAAATATAGAATTGTTGTGATGAGAATTGACATGTTTGATGGAAAAAGAAACAGGTGAATGTTTTTCTACGATGATGTATGGTCCAGTGTATTTTGGCTTAAATTTATCGACAGATTTTAAATATACAATGTCTTTTTCGCAAATAGGTCTTAATTTTGCTGATTTTTGATGATATTGATTTCTTTTAGCTTGTGAATCTGTAATATTTTCATATGCCATTTTATAATTACCCTTTAAATCATCCAAGAGTTTATGAATTTCAAAAGATCGATTTAAAAATGGCTGATTAGCATTCAAATCGTATGTGTCAAAAATTAAAGAAAGTTCATGTCCAAAGTGCAATAAATTTGGCGTAAAGGACGTGGAAGAATGTTTTGATCCATTATATAGATTTTTGTGAATAGCAATAGAATTTTCAAATGTATGTCCTTCTTGCATTAACATGTTAATAGAATATTTTATCGAACGGTTTTACTCCGAAAGAGCATTACTAGCAGGGTGTCCTACAGAAGAATGACTTATTTTAATACCCAAAGTATCATTAAGTAATTCATAGACTTGTGATGTAAATTGACTACCCAAATCTGACAAAATTCTATAAGGACGACCGAAAGTAGTTATATAAGAAAATAAACACTTACAGTGGCGTAGCTAAGGGGGGGCAAGGGGGGCGTCCGCCCCGGGCGTCGAGGCCTAGGGGCGCCAAATTGAGAGAAATTGTTATATATCTAGATTGGGGTGGGGGCGCAAAATTTCTTGCTGGCCCCGGGCGCCAAAAAACATAGCTACGCCACTGAACACTTAGCAATTTTAGGTGCAGTAGTACTGTATAGCGGATATAATTCTATATGTCGTGAAAAGTGATCAATGACAGTTAAGATAGATTGACCATTAGGAAAAGGACCTACCAAATCCATTGAAATAGTATTAGAAGGACACTTAGGTTTATATGTCTTTTGGAGAGGTGCATTAGGTGTCCTGTGATGTTTAATTTGTAAACATTTGACACAAGAAGAAATAAAATTTAACGTATCTCTGTACATACCTTTCCAGCAGTAACGAGATGAAAGAAAATCATATGTTTTATGTAATCCAAAATGAGAGAAATGTGAAATAGTTAATACTTTAGGCTTAAGAGAATCTGGAACAATAATAGCGTATGAATAAGTATTATTAGCAGCATTGCTTTTCTTTAGCATAAGTACCTTAGAATCTGGATGGATAAAATAAGATGGAAATTTTTTACATGACCCATTTTGAAGAATTTCATTGTAGATACTAGCTAAATGTGGGTCGCTCGATTGTTCTTGTACAAAAGTTTCATTTGATATCTCAAGAAGCGGGTCTTTTTTCTTAGAATTACCTGTCACTAAACAATTGACCATTTTTTGTTGCACATCACTTTCATCAGTGTCATTTTCAATTATAGGCAAAGCCTGATCTACTTCGTGAATAAGTTGAGGGTTAGAATTTAAAGTTTCAATATTGTTTTCATTGAAATTGCATCTAGACAAATAATCTGCCAATACAATTTTGGAACCTGGAATATGTTGAAATGTGAAAGTATATTTTGAAAGATGCATAAGCCATCGAGTAATAATATCAGCAGGATTAGAAATCTTTTTATATTTTTGTAAAGGTGCACTGTCCGAAAGAACCACAAATTCTCGATTAAAAAGATAATAATTAAAAGCATTGATGGATTTAACGATGGCCATCAGTTCCAATTTTAAAGCAGGATATTTTCGCTCAGATGGTTTAAGTGATTTGGAAAAATAAGCAACAAGCAATAATTGATCATTATGTTTTTGAAGCAAAGCACCTGAAATTGCAGTAGCCGAGGCATCAGTGTTTACATAAAAAGTCTTATTCCAGTCAGGTAGTCTAACCATTGGAGGTTGAAAGAAAATTTTTTGAATGTCATTGAATATCTTCTGATGAAAATCAGTCCATTTAAACGTCGTACTAGGCTTAGTTAAATCAATAAGTGGCTGTATGAGCTCGGAAAAGGATGGAATTAAACTTTTGTAAAATGTCGCCAAACCAACAAAACCTTTTACTAGTTTTTTAGTAGTTGGAGCGGGAAACGATTTAATTTTTTGAATATTAGAACTCACAGGGGATATAGAGTGGTTTTCAATATGAAAACCAAGATAGTCTACAGCAGAATTGTGAAATGAACATTTAGATGGTGATAATGTAAGGTTATATTTCTTTAAAATTTGAAGAATTTTTTCTAATTTTTCACAAGTTTCTTCAAAAGAACTAGACCCAAAAATGAGATCATCTTGGTATACGTGTATACCTTCAATTTGCATTTCATCAACCAGCATGTCCATTAAGGTTTGAAAATAAGCGCTAGCATTTTTTAAGCCAAAACATAAACGTTTAAATTTATATGATCCAAACGTACTACAAAAAGTAAGTCTTTCTTGATATTCTTTGGGAGATCAATCTGATGGTACGCTTGTTGGAAATCCAAAGACGTAAAGAATTTATATTTAGAAAGATTTGAAATTATGGTCTGGATTTTGGGAAGTGGGTATGAAGAACTTTGTATAATGGTATTTAGCATTCTTAAATCAAGCGCAAGTCTATATTTTTGTTTTCCGGACCCATCTGGTTTCTTTTTAACCAAAAGGATGGGACATGCCCACTCTGAACAACTTCGCTCAATAATTCCAGCCTCTACTAATTGATTAATCTGTGACTGGGCTTCATGCTGAAGGGCTTGAGGAAACGGAAAAGGTAGAGTCTTTATAGGAAAATCATTGATAAACTTTAAGTTAGGCTTGAATTTGTCAGTATGTCCTAATGTTTTCATGCTCTTAGAAAAAACAGCATAGTGATCTAACAGTAATTTGTTTAGCTTTTCCGCCTTTTGTTTATCAAGATGATTTAGTTTAAAGTCCGATGAAGATAGATCTAATTTTCTCTGTTGAAGTATTTCTTGAGAAGCCTGAATAAAATTAATAAATAATTGAGAATCCTTCTTAAATTCCTCATTAATTTTCTCAAATTCATCAACTTTATCAAATATTTCCTCAATTTGAGTAATACATCCAATGTTTGTGTTTTTGTTCAAATGAATATTTTTTTTAGAAATGTTTT
Organism: Maratus speculifer; assembly: GCA_964019185.1. Classification (NCBI taxonomy): domain Eukaryota; kingdom Metazoa; phylum Arthropoda; class Arachnida; order Araneae; family Salticidae; genus Maratus; species Maratus speculifer. The sequence goes on along the minus strand of CAXHSM010000009.1, from coordinate 915,150 downwards.
TTGCATATATGTTAAATTCATCAGACACATGTTCGATTTTATTCCCTTTATCACTTTTTTTGTTTTGTACCTGAATAATTGAGTCAAAAACAAGAATATCTTTGGAAAAGGCATCACTTTGGAATAAATATGGAGTCTCTTGTAATATGTTATTAGTTTTAAAAGTGATACATTTGACTTCATCCTGTTGTAACATAAGTTTCCTCTTTAAAATTACATTTTCAATAATATGTGTGTCTACTGATATATTATGACATTCCGGTGATGTTTCATTTGATTCTATACACATGAACGGTATATGCAAGTCATTAAGTTGCATAATTTTGTTCGACAAATCTAATGTGATGTTGTATCGTAGTAAAAAATCCAATCCTAAAATTCCATCAAATTTGTATGATTGTGGTATATCTACGACATAGAAACAATGAGAAAAGAATTTATGATTAATTTTAAAAGAAAAACGGATGCATGCAGTAAATTTCAACTCAGAGTTAACCGTTGTCAATGTAACATTAGAACCTAAACGTTTATATTTTAATTTATGTTTAAGACTTTCAAAAAGCTTTAATGAAATTAACGAAGTACTGCTTCCAGTGTCCAATAATAAAAACGCATCTTCCTTAGCAATAGAAGCTTTAACAAGAGGAAGTGTCGGTGAGTCTCTGTTAACATTGAATACATGCTCAAATATATCACTCTCTGTCTGAGTAGCGCAATTGTTTGAGATACATATCGTTGAATCTGTTTGAGAGGAAATAGAATTGACTTTTTTTTGCCGATAATTTTGGTAGATCCTGACAATTTGTGTGAAAAAATATTTGTTTATTTGTTGCTGACCTGTCTTTCATTTGTTGAGATGCAATATCATCAGCGCTATTGCATCTCACTTCGAGTTTAAATCATGGTCTCTAAAATTATCATATTGTTTATAATTATAATTTTGTTGTTGAGATTGTCTTGTGCTAGCACGTTGCCACTTAAAACAATTGGTGGCCACATGGCCAAAACGAAAACAGAGCTGGCAACGTGTATTATTATTTCTTTGAAAATTTTGATACCTGGGGGGTGCATGATAAGTATTACGAGCTTTGTAATTTTTCTTAAACTCTTGCGACTTTCTATTCACTTGTTGACTAACCTCAGGCAATTGTTTGTGTTATTGTGATGATGTATTAGAAAAACTTAATGTATTTATTTTTTCTGATAATTCTAATAGTTTAGTTTGTATATCATCAGTTGCCTGGTAAGAAGTACTATTAGTACTATTAGTGAGAATTTGATCCTGACTAAAAATGTCTTGCAAGGTTTGGGCTCTTTCAACTGCTTTCTCATAATCCTTAATATTTTCTTCTTGAATCTTAATTTTTATTGCCGAGGGCAAACATGCCAATAATTTAACAAATTTTATGTTATCCGTTGCAGTTTTGTCCGAAATATCCGGATAAACCTTTGTTACGAGCACATTTAATCTGTGAGCAAAGTTTCTAATATTTTCATGGGGCAAAAGTGTTAAATTATTCAAATCGTTTAGAGAAGATGCGGTAGAACTCACAGAAAAGAATTTTTTAAATGCCTTCTCAATGAAATCAAAACTAGTTGCTTTATATAAAATGGGATTTTCAATTAAATATTTTCGCGCAGGACCTTTAAATTTAGACTTTAAAAACAGGACCAGTGCCTCTTCATCTAATTTTTTTATCCTGCCATAGGCTGACACTTGATCAAAAAAATACTCGATGAAGGCAGGATCTCCCTCAAATGCATCTACACTAAAATTAAAATTTTGAGCGTCCATTATTTTCAAAATAACACACTATAATATACACCCAAACACTTAAAAAAAAACCCCACAAAACTCTTAAATTAAATGGTATAAAAATAACATATTAATAGTTCAATATATGTCAATTGGAAAGTATCAAATGAATTCAATGAAAAGATATGCACTATAAATATAAAAATAATCACTTACTTTGGGAACATACACATTAACATACCTATGCATTGTTTTATCTTAAAAAAACATTCACTGACTAATCACATAAATAAAAAGTTTTGTTTAGATTTTCTATATTACACATCAAAAATGAATTATATAAAGATTATTCCATGATAAAGATTTTTATCAATTCACTATTTTAAGTACATGGAAGGACAACTTAATACTATCTTAGTCTTTTCTATATGTCAAATATGCAAGAAAATAAATTATCTTTGACTAATGTTGGCGACAATAAAAAAAGCACTCGCCATTTATGAAAAATTGGGAAAATCTATTTTCTTCTCCTCCCCGTAACTTCATACACTTGTTGGTGACAATAAAAAAACACCCACCAACACATATTAAAACACACACAAAAAAAACACCACACCAACACATATTAAAACACACACAAAAGAAAACACCACACCATCACAACTTCGAGACCTTGCACCGTTGAGCGTATTTCACTGCTGGTCGAACTCACAGAAGGAATAGAAAAAAAAAATCCGATATTCAATGAACGGCGACGAATCTCGACTTTCGGAACATCGGTGAACAGCCATGACGAAATTATACCCTCCGGTCGGTCTATCCGGACAAACGTAGCAACGACAGAGCCTCACTTGTTGGGTGAAGGGTCCGAAAGATCCAAGGCAGCATGCGCAGTTTAGAACTTCACTGTCTAAGCCGGAATATCACAGGCACAGAGATGCAATGTCCGAATACGAAAAAAATCTCTCTTGAAACGATATGCTAAATTCAATTTAGAAGAGCACAGAGGTAAATAATTAGTCCATAGTCTGTGACAACATCGAATATTTGAATGTCGTACCTTTAACAGTAAGACAATGGGAGCAGGTGACGAAAATTCGAAGTACAGTTTAGCATAAAACAAAATCGTAATACTTTTTACGAACGGGGGCCATCCCACAAAATTCTGCATCAGTTCCGTTCCAATTTTGATTTTGAAGGCACCAATATTATGTGAAGTAACTTAGGGCGGAAACGTGATGAGTACAGCGGCTGCACATTACAGGTTAGTTGCTCCGCAAAAACGAAAGGGCTCGCAATCCTGTGGAACTGAGACAACGATGAAAAAGATATTAAATCCATTAAAAATTAAGACTTTAATGCAAGTTTTAGAACATCTTTAAAAAAATACAAAAGAAAATACTTTCACAAAGATCGGGATGGCCCCGTGAAATCTCTGACATGTTACTAGAACAGCAGTCTGAGCAGAAGTCTGATGCTGAAGTGACGACAAACAGAAGTACCTCTATATGCCAAAAACATCAAAATGTCAGCCATGGCGAGTTGAAAAAAAGCCAATAAAACAAAGAATAAATATCCGTTAAATGAAAAGTCAATCGGATTATTTAAATTTAGATGACCTATGAGAAGGGGCGCAATTCGCCAAATTAATCAGTATTTTAATATACTAACCCTGTCAAAGATGACTCCATAAAGACTACCAACTAAAGATGATTGTTTACATTACATTAGAAAATTATCACTGCTATTGCATTTATCCAAGTAATTTAAGAGCTATAAAATAGATTTCCGCCTTTAATCATAAAATATAAATCAATCGTTAATTTAAATTCTGGACCGAATGTCTGCAAATAAACAAAAAAAAAAAAAAAGTATAACTGAAAATGATTTTTTTAATGTATTATGTTATCTCGTATCAGTTAATTATTTAGTGAATTTGACAGATAATAAATTAGTAGCATCATTATATTTAATAAAATAAAATAGAAATGATTTATATTGTAACGGCTTTTTCTGTACTCAATAAAATGTAAAATTTGGAAAGGGGATGAAAAAAAGAAAATTAAAGCATTAATATATAACTACGTTATAAGCATACTTACTGGTATTTTTTCTTATATATATAGATAGATAGATAGAAATATATTGGCCATGTTGGCAATATTGTCATATCTCAACAATGAATATTCCAAATGCAGTATTATGTTCTACGTAATACTGCATTAATACAGAAAGAATAATTTCGCTCTTTTTCATTAATAGTATTTCCTAATAAAAGCAAGCATTTTTGAAATAATAGTATTTCATTATAAATACAAGCCACTGGTGACCGGTCACTTGTGGTTTTAGATGTTTTGTTATATTTATAGAAGAATACAAGAGCAAGATTCCTAACATTTCAGGTGTGTAAACAGCATAGTAAATTTCATATATTTTTTACCAAAACCCAACAGTGGCTCGTAAACACGTTGAAGAAAAAAGAATATCTTTTGAATTACCCTGTAAAAACTAATGCCACAAAAGCGTTGAAACTGCAGCACATAATGAGGAGATTTCTTGTTATAAACTCTGTTAGTTTTCATGAGGACAGCATGTATAGTTTTGGAAAAATTAAGGTTTTTATTAAAACACTCCCGAAATTTACCAAGTTTTAAAATTTTCACAAATTTTATTTTGTTAAAAAATATTTCTACTCTCCTAACAGTTTCAAAATTTTTGTAGGTGATGTAAATCTAGTCTATTGAGGTCCTCACAAAAGATAGCGTTAAAATACAGAGGTGTAGTTAGTTACTTTCAGGCATAGAAAATACAAATTTCAACGTCTCCGTAAGACCTTAGTTTGCGTGTGTATTTGAAAAGGATGAAATTTATTTTTCTTTAACCGATTAGACCATCCATACTCAATCTAAGGTTCGAGCGCCGCATGTGGTGAGTGAATTGTGACCTTTAATTAATAAGTCAATTAAATATTATAATTCTAAAATTCTGAGACTCAGGTGCATCAGCAGACACTTTAGGCGAGCCTCACAAAAATTTTCTGTCTCGTACGTGCCGTTGATTTTAACAGCCATCATACACAGACACACAAATAGAGCAAAACTTTCTTTTATCAGCATAGATTCATTCATTTTCTTTTTTTTATATAAAGATGGAATGAGTTTTATAAGGAAAAAAAAACTATTGAAAAATTATAATAATATTTAACTGCTACAAAACAGCAAAATGAAAAAAAAAGAATGAAATAAAAACTGCATTTCTATAAGCGAGACACATACAAATAGAATTTCTTCAACCGTACAAGTTCCTCAAAAATTTTATTCTCTGAAGACACTCTTGAATTCGCAGAAAGACGTGAAAGGGAAAGATTCTCAGCTTTCCTGTTACATCTTTTCAGAAATGACTTATTCGAACATTGACGCTTGGATGAAAAAAAATAATGTTGCATTATTTTCTATTCCAATTTATTTTATTTTCAAAATTATTTATCACAGCATCCAGATAGGGGAAATTCAAGCATGAGTAAAAGTTTTTATGCTAAGTCTTTTTAATATCTAAGAAACATACACGCTTTAAAATTTCTAAGCATTTGGCACATATGTTTTAAATAAGGAAATTTATACTTAATACAGAAAACCTCTAAATAGCGACCACTATTGTGAGCACGATAAAGTGACCATGAGGTTGGAACTGGCCTTAGTTCAGAGGTTCTACATTTTAATAGGTCAAAATTCTTTACATTAAAATCAAAATAACTAGCCAAAATTATTTTATTTTTAAAGTTGAAAAATACATATTGTTATTAAAGCTATTTTTAACGCATGTATGTATATACATATATTTTAATGCATAATCGTTTACACGAATTTTTTGAACAATTCGTTATAATTTTGATTGAGCACAAAATTTTCAATTTCTCAGTTTCGCTGCAATTCCTGGGACACCTTTCTGTAATACTGGTCCAGAACTTGGGAAATTTTTCTCTCAACATTTCGAAAGCCAGTTCAAAAACTACTTAACAATCTTATTATAACTCATTCTTCAACGCTTGCTTTAAGATTATAAATTTACACTATGAAACATCTTTTCTAAATGGGACTGATTTTTTTTCTCATAATCTCATCTCTTTCGGTCTTTCTGAAATTGTACAGCCGCACAGTGGGCAGGAAGCCTCCAAAGTTGGCAAAAAATAAAATTTACTTTGAACAAAAAAAGCACATAACGGATTCTTTTGTAGAAGAAAAGTAGTAAAATTTTAAACTTTTACATAAGCTAAATAGTAATTTATTAATTAATTTACAAACCTTTTTCAATATTTTTTGTAGAAAAATGAGTTAAAAACAAGAATTTAAGATAGTTTTATACGAATTAGATATTTATAAATCATCCATAATATCGCATTAAAAAATGTAAACATAATTAGTAGTTTTAATTATTCTCAAGCAAACCTTATAATGAATATTAGCGACTCGTTTCGAAGGATTGGATCAACCTTTCTCAGGCAAAATGTACGTATTACTATAAAGACAGCAGGAGAAAAACTGTTTCTGTTGTTTTAGTGCTAACACTCACTTTTTGTTTTCCTGTTTTTCAGATCTTAAACTCATACATGTCACGTACATTAACGAATATGTAGAATTAGAATTGTATAACCGTTTTACTCTTGATATTTTTGATCGTCCAGAACAAATTCAGACGAAATATGAAGATGGGCACGTTTGCTTTTCATTACGCTTCTGTTTGTTTTTCAAATCGAGGAAATGAAAGCGATTTGCCAAGCCACTCTTTGTTTATTCTAAAGCATTTCCCTTGTTTCGCCAGGCTTTTGCTCATCGGAATTTATATTAAACTTTAAAACATTTAATCTTCTTTTCATTTAAACTACTTGTTCGTAGTTTCTCCGATTATGGAGCTCTTATACCATAAAATCACATTACTTTTCAAAAGTTTTTTGTTAAAACATTCCATGATAGTCAGTTTCATTTAAATACATTGTTTTGTGATAAACAATGCATTAAAATTTGTATTTAACAAAGAAAATATTTATAATCATGTTTGGCACACCCGTACACTAACAAAAATTTAAGGATGATTAGCTATAAAAATGACCATACAATTAAAAAAAGTGGCAAAAAAGAGCAAGATTTTCTGGCATATTTGTCCTTTTAAAACTCATACTTAGTTGAAAAAATTATAATTAACACTTAATTCGCCTTAATTCATAACTAAAACCTACAATGTTTGTAGACAGTGTTAATTTTTTTTATAAATTTCACCACTATATATTCTAAGCGTCTGTATATCTATAAAAATCGTATTAAACAAATTGAAAGTTAATGAATTACTGTTACATACTTGTAGATAAAGGTTCCATAGTCATAAAAAATTATTTTTTAATTATTATAGCGAAATTAACAAACGAATGTTGAAACAAAATTATTGATTTTTTTTTCACTTATTATCAAAGCACAATATGCAGTTTAACTTCTTTCTCTAGTGACGATCAAAATAACTTTGCACAAATTTTAATACTAGGCAAATGTGTACTGACATCTGCTCTATTAAAGTGACGTATGTCGGTAGTTCAAAATAAAATTTCATTTTTTCGATTTTTTGCCAGTTTTGAAGGCTTTTTGCCCCACTGTGAGCCGTGGGGAAAAAAAAGAAAGAAAGTAAACACTCGCTATTAACTCCTCAAAATTTATCGGAGAAGAAAATTACTGATACCGAAAAAAAAGGATTCGAAATAAACTTTTGGAACTTTTGGAACTTTTATAATGGAACTTTTATATGATGTATATAAAATTTGCTTAGGGGACCATCTACATATTAAAACGAACCCTAACTATTTTTTTTTCAATTGCAATATACAATTTTAACAAGATATTTCAAATCTTCGGTTGAAACTATGACTAAACAACGAATATCAAGTCATTTGAGTGATAAGTTTTTGAATTATAAAAATCCGAAATTTAATGCGTGTAATTTTAAATCATATTTTCATACTTTTATTAATATCGGCTGAAATTACACTCCGAAAGTGCTAATTTTATTAGTGTAGATTGATTTGTTTTTTTATCTTTTTCTTTTTATGTGAATATGGAATGAATTTTGATAGGCAAACAACAAAGAATTGAAAACTATTAATAATATTTGACTGATTCCAAAAAGTAAAAGAAAAAAGAATGAAAGAAAAAGAAAAACTGCATTTCTATAACCAAGACACGCACAAATAGAATTTCTACAATCGTACAAATTCCTCAAAAATTCTATTTCCTGAAGAGACTTTTGAATTTACTCAAAGTCGTGAAAAGGAAAGGTTCTTAGCTTTCCTGTTACATCTTTTCGGAAATGACTGATTCGAATGTTGACGCTTGGATGAAAGAAATAAAATGTTGCATTATTTTCTATTCCAATTTATTTTATTTTTAAAAGCATTCATCAGAATGACATTCATAGTAACACCCAGATAGAGGAAATTCTCCCATACATAAAAGTTTTTATATTCAATCTTTTTTATCTCTAAGAAACATGCACTTCTTAGTATTTCCAAGGAATCTGCCACAGATATTTTAGATAAGGAAATTTATATTCAATACACCTCTATGACACACCTATATCATATATATTTAATGCACACTTATAAAACCTCTGAATAGCGGTCGCCACTGGAAGCACGATAAAGTGAACATATTTTGGAGGTTAACGATATTTAGAGGTTCCCCATTTTAAGAGCTCACAATTAATTACATTAAAATCAAAATTGCTGAACAAAATAATTTTATTTTCTAAGTTGAAAAACAAATATTATTATAAATACTTGAAAAATCCTTTATTCGCAATTTTTTAAGCGGTTGATTGCGGTTTTTTTTTAATGACTACTATATTTCAGACATAGGAGTACGATCTTTCAAAATATATCTCTTTGCTAATATTAATAGGTAGTTTGGCTGTTATAAGTTAATTAATAATAACAAAATACCCCGAAATTTCTGATTTTGATATTTATTTTCAACAATATATAAATAATGGTTGAGAGTGTGCGCTAACGCTTATTCCGATCGAAATGACGGATATCAAATTTGTAATGTCAATGAGCTGTGATTTTTTATTAATAGGTTAACTAAATTTTTAAATTCTGAATCTCAAGATGCATCTTCAGACACTTTGGGCGAGTCTCACAAAAATTTTCTGTCGCGTACTTGCCGCATATTTTGCAAAACATTACACACATGCAGACAAACAGAGCGAAACTTTCTTTGTTTAGTATAGATTTATCATTTCTTCTTTTTATATCACGATGCAAAGAATTTTGCAACAAAGAATTGAAACAACAAAAAATTAAAAATTACTAATAACATTTAACCGCTTCAAAATTGTAAAATAAACAAAAAAAATGAAAGACAAAGAAAAACTGTATTTCTGTAACCAAGACACGCACAAATAGAATTTCTACAATCGTACAAGTTTTTCAAAAATTATATTCTCTGAAGAGATTTTTGAATCCGCTGAAACACGTGAAAGGGAAAAATTCTCAACTTTCCTGTTACATCTTTTCAGAAATGAATGATTCGAATAACGACGCTTAAGATGAAAAATTAATTCATTGCATTATTTTCTATTCCAATTTATTTTATTTTCAAAAGCATTCATCACACTGACGTTCATAGTAATATCCAGATAGGGGAAATTCTCGCATGAATAAAAGTTTTTATGTTCAATCGTTTTAATCTCTAAGAAACATGGGTGATTCTCAAAATAGGGGACTATTTCAAAAATGAAATCTTAAAAAAATTACTGTTAGCAAAATTTCTGAAAAAAATAGGTGTTGTTAATATAGTATTAGGTATACTTTACATGTAGTCAGCAGAGCTAATTATTTAAAAATTAACTTAAAAAAATAATTAGTATTTTTTGAGCCATGCTAATGACAAAACAAGTTGCATGGAATAAATATATTATGAAATTTTTATTTTCTTCCTGTTTAATTTTTACATATATACATATAAGGAGAATAAAAACATTACCAAAGAGCAAACTTTGTTACACGAGCAACATTCTGACACTAACAATGTAAGAAGCTGTCTTAGTGATTTTCCTACAGATTTAATGCATATATTAGGGATAATAAATGTAATACCTAAATTTATACGTAAAATTAAACTTTATAAAGGATACAATATAAGCACTGGTTACATTTATGCACATAGGAGTCTTTAGCATGGACAGAAAAACCATGCTAGTGACACTGATATCTGTCCAAGCTAATGACAAATTTTAATTTAAATAAGATTATGAGCCATAATATAATCACAATGCAATAGTCCTTTCTGGGGCTTTTTAAAACATAAAAGTTCTATGCAAATAAATAAAATAAAATTTTTAACTATAAAATAAACATGAAAATTATTATCCATTCTAATGACATACAATTGATGTACGCCCCTAATATTCAACTTCTATTCTTAAAATACAATAAGTGCTTCTATTTTCAGGCTGGGATAAAATGGCTACTTGTTGCCATGAAGAAACTTTATATTTTCAAACTATTGTCATATGTGAAAATGAAATTTTGATTAATAACCAGCTGTTATAGTATGACCTTGTTTTGAAAATCGAGTATGGAGGACAAACTTTAATTCTTTTTTTATAAACTATAATTTTATTTTTAAAAAGAAATTTATTGGATAAATCCTCTCCTTGATTAATATAAAGAAAGAATAACATTTGTTTATTTTATAAATATGATATTAACTCTTGAAAAATGCTAGTATACACAAGGCACAGCTGTTGTGGACATCCATGCTAATGACATTTTGAATATTTATTATGTTATTTTAAGGTGTTTTTAACTAAAAAGTGAGTAATTCTTGAGTGCAAATAATGAATAATATTAAGAAAAACATATCTAAATATAAAAACATGACAGAAAACCTCTCAATTTTTTTGTTGTATGCCGAAAGACATAAATTGTCCCCTATTTTGAGAATCACCCACATACACTATTTAGCATTTCCATGGTATCTGCCACAGATATTTCAGATAAGGAAATTTATATTTAATACAGTAAAATCTCTGAATACCGGTCGTCACTGGGAGCACGATAAAGTAACCGTACTTCGGAAGTTCTCGTTATTCAAAGATTCAACATTTTAAGAACCCAAATTTTTTATATTAAAATAAAGAAAATTTTTTATATTAAAATCAAAATAACTCACCAAAATTATTTTATTTTTGCAGTTGAAAAATACATACAGTTATTAAACATTTAAAAAAATCCTTTATTTCCAGTTTTCTTTTTCTGTAAATGCATAATTATTTACACAAATTTCTTGTACAATTCGTTATAATTTAGAGTGAGTGCAAACTTTTCCCAGTTTCTGTGTAAATTCTGGGGCATTTTCTAAAAACACGGAACCGGAAATCGGGAAATTTTTCTTTCACCATTTCGATAGCCATTCCAAAAGCAACTTATCAATCTCACCAGAACCAATTTCTTAGCATAGATTTATTTATTTTTTTTTTTATATATAAAAATTGAAGGCATTGAAAACTGCATTTCTATAACCAAGACACGCACAAACAGAATTTCTACAACCGTACAAGGTCCATGAACGTTTTATTCTCTGACGAGATTTTTGAATTCATCCAAAGACGTGAAAGGGAAAAATTCTCAGCTTTCTTATTACATCTTTTCAAAAATATTTGATTCGAACATTGGAGCTTGGTATGAAAAAAAATATATTGCATTATTTTCTATTCCAATTTATTTTATTTTCAAAAGCATTCATCACAATGACGTTCATAGTAATATCCAGATAGCGGAAATTCTCACATGGGTAAAAGTTTTTATGTTCAATCGTTTTAATCTTTAAGAAACATACACTCTCAAAATTTCCAAAGCATCTGCCATAGATGTTTTAGATATAGGAATTTTTATATCTGAATAGTGGCCGCCACTGGGAGTACTATAAATTGACCATACTTCGGAAGTTGCTGTTATTCAGAAATTCCACATATTAAGCGCTCAGAATAATGTACATTAAAATAAAAGTAATTGACTAAAATTATTTTATTTTTACAGTTGAAAAATATACGCTGTTATTAAACACTAAGGAAATTATTTATTATCAGTTACTTACTTATTTATTTATTTATTTATTACGCATATTCTTTTCTTTAAATGCATAAGTGAATCTTATACATATCATTTAAAAGTAAACTTTATTTCCAATCGTTTGGTACCTGTAGCGTTCTTCTACGATTTTTTTTTAAGTGTTAGTAAGGTGTGTTTACTTTTTTTTCTCCATGACTGTACATTTTAGCTATTTTCCATGTACTTATACCTTAACTGTCCTAGAAAACTTTCAATTTATCGCTTAAAACTAAAAACTTTCACTTTGAAGGTTGCCGGTTTTCAACCAGGACAAAAAAAGTGGCTTTTTTGTTTGTTTGTTTGTTTGTTTGTTTGTTTGTTTTTTATCTACATAGAAATACCGGCTTTAATTGAAAAAAAGCCGGCTTTTATTTTTTAAAAGTTAGATTGCTGCTAATTCATATCAAATTTGAATTTATTTATTTTTAATACACTTATAAATATTTTCCACTAAAAAAGTTATAAGTTACTATTAAATTTTTCAAATAAATAAGTCTTTGTACCTTGCTATAAATCAATTGTGATGGCATTATGCTTGAAGAAAAAATTATAAATATTGAAAAGAATATAAACTACGTTCAAAATATGTTATTTGAAATTCTACATTATATTACTCCTTCTCTACTACACAATCTAAAGAATTACATTTAATTGAACAATTACAAAAAGTCATACATAAAAATATTCATGCAATTATTCTTAGATGTCAGTGTGGAAAGATTGTCATAGAATGAACAATGTTGAAAGAGAAATTAGAAAGGATTAATTATTTAAGGAGAGTTTAGTCCATAAGAATATAAAATAAAAAGAGTAATAAAATAAAAAAATGTGTTAAATTAAAATTTTGAAAAGCTCCTTGCCATTAAAACTGTTTATAAACGTTAATTCATATTGGAATACGTTATGAAATATGCTTAATTCATATTGTTTTTTATAGTGAAAAATGGCGTTTTTATTATATGACTTTATGAATGATATAAAATGTTTATGGGAAATAAAATAAGACATATTAATAGCTCTTAAAGTTAGTTAAGTAATAGAACATGTAACTAAGTAACCATTGTCCTCATTAATTTTATACAACTGTAAAAATAGAAAAACAAGTGTGGGATTAAAAAACTGAAAAAAGCAGTTGGTATGGCCATTTTAAAATTTAACTTACAGCTTGCACATTTGCAATTCTGACTACAAATTACTAGCAAATCTATCTATGTGTGTTGTTGTAGTATTAATGTCTTCATTATTGAAAAATTGGGTTATTTATTAAACTCAAAGTCAATTAAACATCATGAAAACCAATTAAAAATTTTTAGTTTCATTAATTAAAAGGCTTTACTCTATAAAAACCAATTATGGTAAAAAAAGGCCAATTTTGGCCAAAAAAAGTCACCTGCCTGATTTTTTATTTTTCATTTTAGCTGAATTTTTTGCAATTCTGCTTCGAACTCAATTTTTTAGTGAAAAACAGATGTTATACAAAGACAAGAAAAATCTTCACACAATTCACAAACAATAAAAATAAGAGTACTGCTTACTTAGATTTAAATTTCATCACATCCACGCCCTTTCGCATCACTCCTAGAGATTGGTAGAGAATTTGTAAGGAAGTCAAATGAAAAAATCCTCCACATTCTTTGCAATCTCAGAAGTAAAAACATAACATTAAAATAAAAAATTTTAAAATGCTGACGGGTGGCCGTTGTTTGGAGGTTTAGTGTAATGTTAGTCCTATGGAAGAGATTTGGTAATACTAAAACATGACCTACTTCTAGAAATTATCGTTGTTTGGATTGATCATTGCTCGCATTTCTGCCATCAGTGTTGTATTGTATGAGTCATGCTCCCGACGATTTTTCCGGAACTGAATAAACTAGTTTTATATTATGTGCCTTTCCTTTTCTCTCTTTATGCTCTAAATTTTGACATATGTTGTATTAAATGCGAAGCAGGGTTTCAGATGTTATAAAACTCTCTAACTCTTTCTCTAACTTTCGTATTCATATTTTCAATAAACCTGGCGATTATCACTTATATTACTGTTCCTTGTATCTATATATCTATACATATTGTAACTATGTGAACAATTCTGATTTCATAGACTTTTGTGAAAATTTTCATTTAATGGATGTGTTACTAAGTATTATGGAAGTTATTAATACAAGGTGGAACCCGTCGAATTTCGACGACAGAAAATGTTTAAGAAGGAACTGCTTCGTTGGTTTATAATAAACCTATAAAATTAGGTACAGTAAAAAATGCATCTTACAATGGTCAGTCTAACTCTCAAACAAATATTGTTTAAAGCTAAAAAAAAAAAAAAAAAAACTATTTTTATAAAATTCAGTTGTCCAAATTATTAGAATTGAACTTTAATCACATATGTAATCAGCAAAATATAATAAAGATCAGTTATTATGATGAAGTTATTAATTTGGGCTCTTATGTTTGGTATAAATGGGTATGAAAAAAAAATACTTTAAATTGACACGATCATAGAATTTCACGTGAAATCTAAATTCGCCATAACTTTCATCCTCTCCAAATTTACATGCGCACATTTCAAATTTTATCAATTTTAAGAGAAAATGGTGTATTTCTGTTGCCACAATTACAAAATGCGTACTAAAAACAATAAAAAAATTAATATGTCAAGATTAAATTGAGGTACATCTTTCAAACAAATTGCATTTAAAAGTAATTTTTTTTCTCTATACGATAGTGTAAAATTTTAAAATGTGCGATGTTTAAAAGCATAAAATTTGCCGTACCGAAAATTACAAAACCGAATTGCATGTGAAAGTGTTGCCATTCGCAAAATGACGTATGCGTTACGCACAGATATGTTTCGGCTTTATAATATAGATATGAAGACCAAACACCTTTTTGCCTATTGGAGCCATTTCCATACCTTTGGTTGCAGGAAAGCACAATGATAAACCTAAAAGTATATCGCTAAAATCGGTTTTTTAGGTGTTTTTCACCAAGATATGATTTGGCAGACCGATTGTGTTCTAATATACGAACCAAGTTTTTACTATTTCCGGGTTTTCAGCCATGAATTCTATGAGGGGATGGTTTGTGCTGTCGTCTCCTTGTCTACACTATATAAATAGTTTCTCATTGGATACAGCTCGAATGAATGAGTAACATTGTAAAATTCTCAAGGATGAAAGAACTTTTTGGGAAAACAGAAAACTTTGGCCGAGTTTCGGTGAAGTTGAATTATCAGCAGCGTTTTCGACGAAATTCAGATTTTGGGCCGAAAACGAGAAAGAAACAGAATTTTCGATTGATTTCCAATTTTTATAACTGCACCTACACTATTAATTATTTTTGTGTGTTTATGGAATTATAGAGAATCTACAGGTAGTCCATTATATTAAGTCATATGTAAAATTACAGAGATTAGAGTAACCGAGATTCTGTTAAATAACTGAGAAGTTATTCGGTAAATTCATAATAGATTCTGTAAATTAACATTGTTAAAAATAAACTAGATTCTGTAAATTTATGTTTTATGATAATAAATTAATTCAGTTTTCAAAATTAGTGAACCACTTAATCTGCATTGGAATTATTATGCCATTTAATTTTTACAGAATTTGTTCCTAACTTTCCTAGGGTTTGAATCTGATATTTCTTGACACTGGGAGAAGGCCTTATTGACTGAAGCATAGAAGCGGCTCTTCTTGAGTACAAAGTATGTCTTTTATGATCCTTTAGGGAACAACGTATTATATTTATGTACTTATGCTAATACAATGCAATTTACTTTTAATATTACCAAGTTTCTGGCTTTTTTAGTTTATTTTATAAGAATACTATAAAAAGAATCTGTCTGAATCGCTGTATCATTTAATTTTCACACAATCAGTTACTAGCCGTACTGAGAACTTCAAAGTGATTATCAATAAAAATACTTAATAAATCTGAGAAGATCATTTTTTCCTTTCTAAATTATCATAAATTTAAAGAAAAAAAAAGATTTTTAAATTAAGTTTTCTTCTTTAATATTGCTAATGTTATTGCAAAAGAATTTTAAATAAGAAGTGTATTTTGTAAAAGAGGTGTATTTTGAATTACAAATTTTAACAAAAATAAAAGTAATTTTAAATAACGGCATGGAAATCCCTACAGGGAATTAGATATAAAATCAGTGAATTGTCAGTAAAATAATGACTGAGAAACTCAATCAAAAGCATTTGACCGAGAACTAGTGTAAATTTACAGAGATTTTCGTTTTTTAGATGCGTTTATAATTATATAAATATGTAGCACCTATAGTTGTCGTTCAGTCCGTCCGTCCATCTGTCCATCTGTCCGCATATAACAACGCAAAAACTACCCAACTGAATCGTTGGAATTTAAAATATATAATTATTACATAATTTTGTCGAGTCATTTAAAATTTTATGAAAGTCGGATGCATAGATCAATTACAGGTACAATTAAAAGTATCCCATTACATTAAGGTCAATGGGGGGGAAAGTTTCAAATGCATTTTAATCGTTTGAAATTTAAAATACATAATTATTACATAATTTTGTCGAGTCATTTCAAATTTTATCAAAATCGGATACATTGTTCAATTACCGGAATAATCAAAAGTATTTCGCTACATTACGGTCAATGAGGAAAAATGTTTCTAATGCATTTTAATGGTGTTACATTCATTCAAACATAATAAAATTGATATGCATCTATAAAGTACATATTATAATATACAATTAGCATAATCTGTGGTGAAAAGAACATTTGTTATTGATTTACAAGGTCATACAAAAGTATTCCATTATATAATGGTATAGGGAGAAGATTGTTTGGCGCGCATTTTAATTGTAATTAACTACTTACAATTTTATGGGATTAATATATGAGAGTGATATTTTTAAAACTTCGTTATTCGTACGGACGGTATTCCAACGGACGTACCTCATTTGCTACGCTTCACGTGCAATTTTCAGCTTGTTTTTCTTTGTTTTTTAGAGACTTTTTTAACAGTGTACATCCTCATATGAAACAAATGTCTGCTTATCTTATGCTCTTTCCACTTTCAAAAAATGGTGTTACTTTTATCTATAAACGCTTTTTATTTACGAAAGATTCTTATTTTCAGTCACAAATAAATTTTCATTGGGAATTAAACAGCTGATCTTAAAAGGTTTTGTCGGTTAATGGAACAAATTATCGGGAAGTTACATAACATGGTTTTTCTGATTTCGGTTATCTTTGATTAAGATTTGAGTGGTCATCTGTTGTTTTCTGTTTAATTCTCACACAGGTGATCGTTTTAACATAGTGTAATCAGGCGTTGAGCGAAGGTTTGAAAGATTAATAAAAAAAATATTGCCCAGTTAAACTGATGGCATTGAGCTCACAGGCTACGCATACTAACTGTACATTACAGCCTTATATTTTCAAGAGTTAATTTCGTTCGAAAAACAAATTAAGGAGGGGGGGACAGCTCCACCATTTCCGTGTTTTATACTTATTCATTGAACCCACTAAACTAATCAGGGACATGCGTTATCATATAAAAAATCTATGTCCAAAATTCAGAGCAAATCGAAAAATTCTTAGTAAAAACTCATTTATATAATTTAAGAGGAGTTATCCCCCTCTTTTATATTTAATTATTATCTTATATTTAATTATTATCCCTTTTATTATAGTTTTCTGCATGAAAAAGACATGTATATAAATTACGGGGAGGGTAATTAGCACCCGCTCCCCCTCTTATACATATCGAATGAACTCCCAAAACTAATCAGGGAAGCGCCTTACCAGAATATATCTATATCCAAAGTTTAAAGTAAATCGGATACTTTTATCATGAGTTATTGCATTACGCACATACGCACGTACATACAGAACGGTCAGGCCTGTGATCTAAAAAAAGAACATCTAATTTTCAAAATGTTCGTGAGACCTCTTTAAAATGTATACTTTTTGCAATATAACAATGACAAATATTTTAATGAAAATATTTAGTCTAAAAAATAAGAGAAATATAAAAACCAAATACTTTAAATAAATTCATCAAAACCTCGATAAGTAATTCCCTTATGATACCCAATGCTAGTGACGCTTTAACGGAATGAATGAATGTAATATTGAAACCGTTTTATGAAATTTAATATCAGTTTATTTTAGAAAAGGTAATTTCTATTTAAAATGTACTTAAAACAAAAACAACATTGAAAGAAAAATTCTGTTAGAAGTTACTAAAATAAAAATTATATTATCGTTAAATTATGCTAAAACAATCCGAATTTAATAAAAAAAAAATGCATATTAACTAAACAATATACCTTATGGGAGTGCTTATAATTATTAGTTATGGCTAACTTAAGACATGAATTCAAATTAAAAAGAAAGAAATGCATATTGACTAAAATTCAAAGGTGCTTTCTTTGTGCTTATTATAAGATATAGACTTAACCGTAATAGAAAGGTTTTACTTTGATACTTCCAGGGGTTTTTCGAATACTCTTTGAGAAATTTCAAACATAACAGATGGTTGTTTACAAAAGTTATTATACGAGATAAATCTAGGGATATATAACTAAAACATTATTTTCATTAGATGGAACTCGTATTGCTAGAAAATCATTTTGAGTCGCTTGATTAATTAATTACATTTTATGTTATGTGAAAAAAAAAATATCATAGACACAGAATCAAATAGGCTACAGTTGTAACTAATCAAAAGTTATTTACATACGCATGTATTAATTATTCACAAAAAAATTTCGGACATTTTTGTTTTCGTTTCCGTTTTCGGTCGAAAATATGAATATTACCGAAATTCGGTTTCGGCTCCAGTTTTGATCTGAAAACCTGTTTAGTTGATCCTTAAGAGAAATTATGTCAACATATAGGACTGTGAACACGTGCTTTATAATGAGACCATTCGCAGCGCCTCTAGCGGTAATAAGTGGAACTCTGAGATCCTATCAGGTAACCAAGAAAGTTCGTGCGGTTTTATCAGACATAAAAAACGACCCACAAAAATCTCAAACACTTATTTTATTCATTAAAATTACCCCCATTGGCTTCAATTACGTGTTCCCAACGAGACACAAGCTTATAAATACCCTTTTTGAAAAAATCTTTTGGTTTAGAGTCCAAAAACTGGGTTATAGTTTTTGTGACATCATCTTAGGTTTGGAATTGCTGTTCCCGCAGGTGATTATCCACGGCCAAAAACAAGTAATAGTCCGATGAGGCGATGTTCGGGGAGTAAGGTGGGTGAGGCAAAACTTCCCAGCCCAATGTTTTTATCACATTCCCTGGTCGCTTTGGCCGTATGAGGTCTGGCGTTATCGTGTAGGACAACTCCTCCTCTCCTGTTGACCAGCGCTGGCTTCTTTTCGAGCAAAGCAGCTGAAACCCTTTTCAACTGCGACGAGTAGACTTCGGCTGTGATTGTTTTCCCGCTTTCTAACAATTCATAATGAACTATATCAGCGCTAGTCCATCAAATACACAACATTATCTTTTTTTGATGGGTGTCCGGTTTAGCAACCAATGAGACGGAACCAGAAGTCGACCAATGATGTTTTCTCTTTCGGTTATCATACATTACCCATTTCTCGTCCCATGCCAATATCTGATCCAGGAAAGAGGTTTTGTTGCAGCGCGACAGC
The DNA here is from genome assembly GCA_964019185.1 of Maratus speculifer. Classification (NCBI taxonomy): domain Eukaryota; kingdom Metazoa; phylum Arthropoda; class Arachnida; order Araneae; family Salticidae; genus Maratus; species Maratus speculifer. The sequence continues at coordinate 895,592 of CAXHSM010000009.1, read as the reverse complement.
AATGGCAAGCAGATGTTCAATCGTTGGAGCTTGTTTTCCTCGGACAGGACATGAGGAACTCACTTACCAAGTTTCCATGACATCCCAAGGCTATGGAGATGCGATCAGATGGTTTCGTCAGATGCTCCAAACATTTGCGCAAGCTTCTGGCATATTAAATCAGGATTCTGTTTGATTTCTTCTTCCATCTGGACTTGATCTAAGATGGATGGACGAACAACACGGGGCTTGTCTTCGCGGCTCTCGTCTCCGGAAAAATATCTGCTGAACCACTTTTGAGCGGTCCGTTCACTCCCTGAAGTCTCTCCAAACACGGAACATATTCTTCTAGAGGCCTCTGCAACATTGTTTCCTAATTGGAACTCGTAAAGCAAAATAGGCCTCAAACTCGCCTTTGTCAACGACAACCTTTGTCAACGATTGTACTTCCTACAAAACTGATAGCGAAACTTGAGATACGTTAAACAACTCTCTATTGATTGCAACTTAAAGGCAATGAACAGAAATGACGTCATCAGAATCAATATGACCACGCCTATGCAACAAAAGTAGCTATTCTCAAAAACCGTACGAACTTTCTTCGTTACCTGATATTTAGTAAGTTATTGGTGCTATAAGAAAAATATCAAATGTAAAGTTTTTCAACATCATCGATATAAATAAGTTAAACACTTTATGGATGCAAAGCCTAACGGAAAAATAAATAGCGCAAATTTAAATCTCTTCGATTCTCGACTATACTGTTTTCACGTTATACAAAAGAACAGTTTAAACAAACACAATCAGAGAATTTTAATCAAAAAATTAACTGCGTGTTTCCTTTGCTTTAAGGAATTGTAAACATTCTTTCTAAAAATTTTAGTTGCAAGACACAGAATAATTAATGTTAAAAATACAGCATAATTATCATGGACTCAAACGATCACTTGTGTGGGAGTTATAAATGAAACGGCAGACGATCACTTAAACCTTAATCAGAGATAATAGGAAAAGAGATAAACAGAAGAAACAAGTCATATAACATTGTGATAATATGCTCTATATATCGGCAACAATGTTAAAGATAAGCTGTGCAGTTTGCCACCAGAATTCATTTGTGATTTAAAAATAATATTTTTCTAAAGAAGAATTAAACTAGATAGTAAAAACATTGTGTTTTATAAAATAATTATGATTTATTGATGTAAGAAATCGTTTTGGAAAAGATTAAAAAAATATGTTACACGATAAATAATAGTTTTACTAGAACTATTTCAAAACAAGTCAGAAATTGTACAGCAAACGTAGCAAATGAGGTGCGTTAGTGCTATAACGAAGTTTTTAAAATATACAGTACTTCAGGTACAGTACAGTATCCGAAATATTTTGTGTGTCCCTGTAAATATTATATATATTCTATTAAACAGGAAGTAACTTGTAGTAAACCTCAGCAACGTATATAAATTCCATAAAATAAAAAATAGTTTACTATAATCAACACGTATTTCAAACAATGTTTCCCCTATACCAATATGTAATAGAATAGTATTGTGTGGCCCTGTAAATTAATAAAAAAAATATTCTTTGCACCAGACTTTTACAAAATGTATATTTCAGTATATATTTGATGGATGCATATCAATTTTATTATGTTCGAAAGCGTGTGACATCATTAAAATGCATTGTAATCTACTTTTTCCCATTGACCGTAATGTAACGGAATACTTTTGATTGTCCCCATAATTGAACTATGCATACGATTATCATAAAATTTGAAATGATTCCACAAAATTATGTAATTATTAGATATTTTAAATTCCAAACGATTCGGTTGGGTAGTTTCTGCGTTGTTATATGCGGACAGACGAACAAACAGACGGACGGACTGAACGACGACTATAAGCACTACGCATTTAAATATTTACGCACCCACCTAAAAAATGATATTTTCTAACGTAGATTATTCCATTTTAAAAATAGTTGTAGGGAAAAGAATAGTCGCCGGTGGCAGCCCTGGGTATGATAATACAAGTCAAAACGACCAAAACTTCAACCAATAATTTTAAATCACCCTGTATTTAGGCAAATCAATAATGAACGATTTAATTAACACATTTTTCCTGATAAATGCAAGTTTAAAAATAATTGCAAAATTTTCTTTTGTATATTTTAAGTAAAAAAAAGACAATAAAGATAAAGATCTTTTTTTTTTCAAAGTAAATTAGTTTATTTAATTAATTTTTATTGGAGAAACTAAAGAAAACTTTTATAAATAAGTTATTACTTAGTAGAATTATTTTATAAACGCTTTAAGATTTATCAAATCTGTTTCTTAAAGCTTTTTTTCTGTCTCATAAAGGAAAGATTTATCTAGCACTTTCAAAGTAAAAACGTAATTTTATGAAAAGTATTTCATTAACATTAATGTCATTTTGGCAGCTTGATCAATGAAATTTTAATCAGTATTAATTACCGCATTCTAATTATCTAGGGCATTTCACATTAGGGTTGTTCTCAATGATTTTCCCTTTATCCTTTATTAGTAAAACGAATCTTTCTGACACATTCAGAAAATCAATATTACATGTAAATGAATGAGTTTTCCAGCATTTTAAACACGATTAAGAAAAAAAAATTGTGTATTTTTCAGAAAAATTTTAATAAAAAACAACTGCGGATTTCCTTTTCTTTAACAATTTGTAAGTATTCTTTCAAAAAATATTCATTGCGAGAGACAAAATGATTAATGTTAATAATACAAAATAATTATCATGCATTCAAATTATCAATAGTGTTGAGGTTATAAATGAAACAACAGACTATTACTTAAACCTTAATAAGAGATAATTGGAAAAAAAAGATAAACAGAAAAAGCAAGTTATATAATATCGCGATAACATGCCCCACATATCGGCAACAACTGTAAAGATCAGCTGTGCAGTTTCCCATCAAAATTTATTAGCGATTTAAAAATAATACTTTTCTAAAGAAGGATTAAACTGTATAAAAAAACATTGTAATTTGTATAATAATTTTGTTTTAAAGAGTATAAGCAATCATTCTGTAAACTATCAAAAATTATGTTACTCGATTTTACTAGCGCTATTTCAGAAAGATATTTTTCAGAGTAGATTTTTTAATTTTAAAAATAGTGATAGCAGAATGTATACAGGGTGGCAAATGTGATCAGGGAAAAACACAGTAGAAAAAGGTGTTAAATATCCGTATTTTGTCAAAGAGAAAGTCGTCTTTTTTAATCCCGTTATATTATGTAAAGGATTTTTTGTAAGAAAATACTTGTGGTTCCCACTTTTTTTTACTGTGTTTTTATCTTACCACTCACCATCCTGGAAGAGTCGTCGGTGGCAGCCCTGTGTATGATAATACAAGTGAAATAAAAAAAAAGGCAATCAATCCTTTTAAATGACCCCGTATTTATGCAAATGCTATAAGGAACGATTTAATTGACACTCTTATCATGATCATCGTAAGTTAAGAAATATTAGCAAAATTTTCTTATGTATATTTTATGTAAGAAAAAGGATAATAATGATTGCTCTTAAGATTTTTTTTTTCATTTTTTGGCAAAGTAAATTGGTTATTTAATTCATCTTTATTGGGAAAGTAAAAGAAAAGTATTTTCTGTAAGAAAATACTGGTAGTTTCTACCTTTTTATACTGTGTTTTTTACTTGACCACTCGCCACCTTAGAATAGTAGCCGGTGGTAGCCCTGGGCATCATAATACAAGTCCCCTGTATTATGATGCCCAGGTGTGATAATACAGGGTGATGCAAATCACCAAGTATTTACGCAAACGCTATAATGAACGGTTTAATTAACACTTTTTTCATGATCAAAATAAGATATAAAATCTTTGCAAAATTTTCTTATGTATAATTAAAGTCAAAAATAAAAATAAAAATAAAAATAAAAATAAAAATAAAAATAAAAATAAAAATAAAGATAAAGTTGTTAAGATTTTCTTTTTTTTTTTGCGGCAAAGTTTATTTAATTAATCTTTATTGAGAAAACTAAAGAAAACGTTTATGAAGAAGATTATCTAGCACTTTCAAAGTAAAAACATAATTTTATGAAAATGATTTCATTAATATTAATGTCATTTTGTCAGTTTGATTAATAAAATTTTAATGAGAATTATTACCGTATTATAATTATCTAGGGCATTTCTCATTATGGTTGTTCTTAATGATTTTCCTTTTATCCCCGATTTGTAAAATGAATCTTTCTGACACATTTAGAAAATCAACTATACATGTAAATGCATGAGATTTTCTAGCATTTTAAAAACGGTAAAAAAAAAAAAAAAATCCTGTTCATTTTAGAGAAAATATGTCAAAAGTTATGTGCTAAAAGTAGCAAATGAGATGCGTTCGTATTATAGCTAGTTTCATAAATATACATATTTGGTACTATAGTTGTTGTACTCGTATGCAAAAATGCATAAATACAAAATTCATTATGATTATATATATATTAAATTCAGTAATACGTAAATAGTAAAATTCCATCTTAAATAGGTTGTCATCATAATGGCAACATATAATCATTACCTATCATGGGCTAGCATTGAATTCCTTTCATATGATGGGATTTAATATAATGAAGGAACTTTTATTGATATCTTTTTAAGTTTTGATTCGATTTTCATAAAAATTCAAAATTACTCGACAAAATTCTGCAACAATTACATATATTAAATTTCAAACCATTGGATTGGGTAGTTTTTGCAGTATTATATGCAGACAGACTGGACCAGACAATGACTACATATTTATACAATTACAAACGCACCTAAAAAGTCAGTCAAGACCGTAGTATTTAAAATATAATTTAATCATAACCTTTCTCTGCACGATTTTTTCTATTTTTATTTAAAAAACAATTGAAATCTATATATATATACGTCTAATAAAAGGGAATGTAGAAAAAATATGAAATATTAAGCTTAAATTTTATATTTTATACCCTATATACACAATTAGGGTTTTTAAATATTGTATTGCTATATTTTGCAATTAAATGGGCCTAAATAATTTTTTTCTATCTCCCTAACTTTCTACAACTTTTTTATTAATATTTTTAATTATTGAATAAAAATAATAAAAGTAAATTTTACCTTAATAACTTTATCGATTTTTTATTTATTTATTTATTTTTTAAAAAATAAATTTTATTTTATTTTATTTTTTTTTTTTGGTCAAATATAACCATCTCACATTGACAACGTAAGTGTTATTTCATTCTTTGGACTGTTCTTGATCAGTAAAAGCGATCCTATTGACCAAATTCATGCACATAATGAAAATTTTAGTGTTTTTAGGTATGTGCCAGATGTGGCACATGGTGCATGGAAGGGTTAAACTTGTTGAACAATCTTTAGATAGAATCTTTCATGATTTTTCGAGTGCTACGTTCCCTGTTTTCTACAGCACATTATAAAGTATATAAAATTAGTGTATTAAATTGTTTTTTAGTGTACAAAAAAAGCCGTTTATTTTATTTTAAAAAAAAAAAGAAAAAAAACAGATTATCATACAGAACGCAAGTAAAAGACTATTTTACGAAAAACATCCATAGTTGTTCTGAATTTTCTTTTATTTTAACAGGTTTTGTGGGAAAAAAAGCATACAGATTTTCTCAGATATAAAATCTACATTTATTACGAACATTCTAATATTTTTATAGATTTTGCAATAAGTAAACGGTTTTCAGAAATATTTATTTATTTATTTATTAGTAAAATACACAGTTTTTAAGATCGTAACTACTGATAGATTTTTTTTTCACTGTATAAATTACAGTTTAAATTTTTTGAAAGTATGATGCAAATTGAATTTTAATTGTGTTTTTTATGACAATGGCCTTTTTTAATTTTAATTACATTGTCTTTGAAGATGATTTTCTTTCTTTCAAGTTTGATTTTTTTTCTTGATAACAATCTTTCATCACTCTACTAACTCTTTCTTGATAAAGGCGATCTTTTTTCAGTTTTAATTGCTTTTTCCTTTATGATGACGGTCTTTCTTTGATTATCGTCGAAAAATCTACTTGAAAGGCCAAATTTGATACAAAATTTTCGAAATTATTCTGTAATTCAATTCTCTAGTATTTCATTAGAATATATAAAAACGACATATTTTTAAGAGTGAAATGTATGATGTCTAACTAAATCAAAATGTTGTCAGTAATATGAGATTTTGTAGTATGAATTACGTTTAGATAAAAAATAAAATACTTAAAGAAACAAACGCTTTTATTTTATTTTTTCTTCATCAAAGAGCAGCTAAACTGCATTTACATGACAAATTTAATTAACGAGTTTTTTTTTAATTATTATTATCATAGAAATAGAAATTCTATCGAATTTATTTCAAATACAAGAACAATAATAAAATAGTAAAACTCTCAAAAAAAAAAATATAAAGTAAAAAGAAAAATATATTAATCTTTATTTAAAAAATGCCTGAAAACTACCATTGTCATCAGTATTTTTAATCAGAATTTACTATTAAGTAAAATTATTTTTATGAGTAGATATCGATATAAAATTCGATTACGTTTCCGTTTTCAGCTGAAAATCTGAGTTTTTGTTTAACATTCGACTATTAATAAACGATTGTTATTAAATAAAATTAGCTACTTATAATTTGATTAATGAATTTGGAACAGTTTTCCAGAGAGGTAAAGATTCATTGTAGGATAAAAATGTGAAATTACATTGAAATTCTATATTTTTGTAATTTAATATTTAATAAAAAAAAGGTAAAGCTTATTATTAAGTTTACGAATTTTTTTTTAAGTAAAAAGTAGTCGCCTGTGGCAATTATCAGTACAATGAAAAATTATTCCTTTTAAAATACAAAACAGCATTGCATAAATAATTCGACTACAATGCATATATAATCGTAAAGTTTTTTTAAGTTGTAGGAAAATTTTACTTAATAACTTTTTATTAATAAACAATTTGATTAACAACTATTGGGTAGTTAAAAACAGATCAAATATGTATCGAAATGGCTTTAAGTTATTTTCCTTTAGTCATATTATCTGATGAAGAAATATATTCGATTTTCTGGTTTATAAGTAAGAAGACAGGAAAATTCTACTTCTCTTAAGAATGAAAATGACATTTTGAGAATGTCAGAAAGTAGCCAGTTTAAATTAAGAAACTGCCATAAACTTCTATATAGGATATCACAAATGACATTTTTATAGTTATTACTTTGCCTGATACTATTTCCAAACATAAATCTTTGTAGCAAATTCCAAGTAGAAATCTACAATTATGATAAGTGTTTGAACATAAAGGTGGTAAAAAATTTTTTAAAAACAGCTGCTTGTTGAAATTATGTGTATAAGAAAAGTAGTTTCTAAATCAACATTTCTTCATAATTTAAATGGAATCCAGAAATAATTACAGATATAATTGCAAGTTTATGCACACATGTATGTGTACATGTACGTGTGTGTGTGTTTCTATTAAGCTGTAGTAAGAACACATTTAAAGACTATTTTAGTGAGCAATTTAATTAGCACCTATTTAATGATTATCGCGAATTAAACATGAGAAAAAATTTCAACTATAATTAAAGTGAAACAGCATTGATGAAAGCGTAAGATTTCCAGACAAATTAAATTACCTAATTAAACTTTAACTTCGGAAAAATATCAGAAAGAAAAGCAAATGCAATTATACAGATTCTAAAAGTTATTATTTAGCTAGATTAATATTTTAATCAATTTAATATTTAATAAATCTCCCTCTAAAATGTTTTTTTTTTTCAGAAATATAATGAAACACCTGTCTACACGTAAAATAAAAATTTGTTTTTAGGAAAAGTGTTTAATTAATATTAATATTATTAATAGCAATCAAATTAAGTCATTTTAGTGAGAATTAATTAACGTATCAGGACTTAGGCCATTTTTATTAAGGGGAGTTGGAACGCGCAATACCTGCTATATTAAGTTAATGGGCCTTTTCTCAGAAATTACTAAAAATATTTATTTAATTTTTTTATATACATAATGAAAATAAATCCTAATAATATAAAGTAAAATTTATAAATAGATACCTTTGATTTATTTTTAAAAAATGGATTAAAAACCAATATAACTAACAAAAATCATGTGTGAAGCTTTGATTATGTAAAGTGGTGGAAAAAAATACACCCCCTGTTAACTCTTCAACAAATTATCGTAGAAGAAAGTTACTGGTACCGAATGGTTGGAAATAAAGTTTACTTTTAAATGATGCATATAACATTTGCTTCGGAGGCTATCTACATATTAAAACTAACCCAAACTTCATTTATTTTAAATTGCAATACTCAATTTTAACAATATATTTCGAATCTTCGATTTAAACTATGGCTAGACATCAAATTTAAAATAATTTGAGTGACAAGTTTTTTAATTTAAACATTCATAATTTAGCGCTTCTAATGCTAAATTACATTTTTCTATTTTTATTGATATCTCCGGAAATTACACCCCTAATGTGTGAATTTTTCATGTAGCAATAATACTACAACACCCAAACATAAATACATTGAATTTGCAACTTTTATATTTTTATCACGCGAATTATGAAAATAGTAAATGTAATAATAGACTTTGTAAAAATCTCCATTAAAAAAAAAAAAAAAAAAAAAAAAAAAAAAAAAAAAAAGCAGGACGCGTTTTGAGCTAAAACAATACAGCTCGTCATCAGCTGAAGCACGTACGGAAGTACATCAGCGCGCACGCAAGGGCACGAGGTCAAAGATGAACTCGGACACCCTTACAAAAACGTGTCCCCTTCAGCTGATGACGAGCTGTATTGTTTTATTCGAAACGCGTCCTGGTTTGTTTTTTGTTTTTTTTTATCCCTCTTTTTACAAAGTCTAATATTACCTTTATTAATTATCGCCAGTGTATTCGGTGTTTTTTGAAATTATCTGTTTGTTTACGTTGTTTATGGAATTAATATTCGAAATAATATATATGTAAATTGCAACCTACAATTTTTTTTATGGATTTAGATTTATTAAGTCCTGCTTTATGGAAACCCAAAATTTCAATTTTTTCTTCTAACAAAGAAGGTCTTCATACAGGAATACTCCGAAAAATCTGAACTAGTCGTTGGGGGCCACCGTAATACTTACCCATCATGGATATGTATATGAAAATAAAACATGTGAAAACTATTTATACAATGCATTGCAATTCATAAACAAAATATAAATATTGTTAATATACATAGTAATGCTATATTAAAGAACTGCTGATGTACCAATTTCGACAAATTATGTAAAACGCCAAACTACTCAAGTAGTACCGAACTGCGTAAAAGAAACATCCTTATAACTCCAAAAATAATAATTCTATTAACTAACAATTAACTGCTTCGGATTAAGCGTCTCATTTCCAATTAAAATATACTTCTGAATTGAAATTTGAATTAAATACAGGGTCATGAAAAATCGAAGAATGTGGAAAACAAGATTACAAATATCTCGGCAACTAATAATCCGATCGACTTTGTTATATATGCAAAATGTGTGTTATTTTATTGCCTTTTACTTCCAATCCTTAGAACAAAAAAATTCGAAAATTTTTATATACCTTTCATCAGAACGAATTTTTCGAGAGTCCGAAAAAAATAGTTCCGGATAATCCAGGTTGCTGATATTAAATAGCGTTCGTCCCATTCTTACATACTAACTACATACAAAATTTCAAGTCTCTATCTCAATTTGTTCGGGAGATAGAGCGTTTAAAGACAGACAGACAGACAGACGGACGGACGGCAAAAAATTTTTTCTAAAAATATGTTTTTCGGAATCTCCACTATCTAAAACGTGTAAATCCGTCAAAAAAAATTTCGATTTTCAAAACGATTGCAAGACTTACCCTATACTACGTATGATGGGTAAGTAAACTAGTCGTTGGGGGCCACCGTAATACTTACCCATCATGGATATGTATATGAAAATAAAACATGCGAAAACTATTTATACAATGCATTGCAATTCATAAACAAAATTTAAATATTGTTAATATACATAGTAATGCTCTATTAAAGAACTGCTGATTACCGATATCGACAAATTATATAAAACGCCAAACTACTCAAGTAGTACCGAACTGCGTAAAAGAAACATCCTTATAACTCCAAAAATAATAACTCTATTAACTAACAATTAACTGCGTCGGATTAAGCGTCTCATTTCCAATTAAAATATACCTCTTAATTGAAATTTGAATGTAATACAGGGTCATGAAAAATCGAAGAATGTGGAAAACAGGATTACAAATATCTCGGCAACTAATAATCCGATTGACTTCGTTCTATATGCAAAATGTGTGTTATTTTATTGCTTTTTACGTCCATTCCTTAGAACAAAAAAATTCGAAAATTTTTATATACCTTTCATCAGAACGAATTTTTCGAGAGTCCGAAAAAAATAGTTCCGGATAATCGAGGTTGCTGATATTAAATAGGGTTCGTCCCATTCTTACATACTAACTACATACAAAATTTCAAGTCTCTATCTCAATTCGTTCGGGAGATAGAGCGTTTACAGACAGACAGACTGACAGACAGACAGACAGACAGACAGACAGACGGACGGACGGCAAAATTTTTTTTCTAAAAATATGTTTTTTGGAATCTCCACTATCTAAAACGTGTAAATCCATCAAAAAAAATTTTTCGATTTCCAAAACGATTGCAAGACTTACCCTATACTACGTATGATGGGTAAGTAAAAAATTACAGAATGTTCTTCTTATGTGGATATATACGTTTATAAAAAAATTTCGGCGGAATCTCCGAACCCTGTCCATAAAAAAATATTGACGTTTTGGCGATCTATCATCAGTTGGCGATAGAATGCAATTTGGAAAAAATACTTTTTTATGTCAAATACGCTTTAAGGGAAAAAAGTTTCATGTTGAACTTGCGTAGGTAAATATAATTTAAATAACTTTAATTTTGCCAATTTCAGTTAGTTTCAAATATAACTTTGTTATATCGATATTTATATGTATTTACATTCAAATTTAACCATCAAAATTTGCGATTTAAAATGAAATTCATAATTTAAATTCATTAAAATTGTTTCAAGTTCAAAGTCCAATTGAGCATTGTCAAGTCACCTTCGTTGCTATGGAAACCTCTGGCTTTTAATTTTGAATGCGTTTAAATGTATGAAAATAATTTTTTTCAATATGAAATTTTTGTTTATGAAATTTTTTTTCCAGTGATAAATTAAAAACTATAGCAACAATACATATATATATATATATATATATATATATATATATATATAATATACTAAACCTTTCATTGTTTATGTTTAAATTCATTAAATACTATTTCAGTTTATAGGCAGTTTTCAGTTGCATTAAATCATTTGCTGTTGGCGAGGAAAAGAGCTGCTCGCCACATCGTGTGATATTCACGCCAAATATTCAAAAGTTTTTAATTTTTTTACATAATTTCTAATATGATTCCGCCACTAATTTTGACTGATCCTTTATTACATGCTTAAGTAGTTTAATTAGTATTTTTTTCAAAAGTTTCTGAGCATGCCCAGTATGGAGACCTTCCTTGTAAGTAGTTTTCAAATTATGTTGACTAAAAAGGGAAACTGATGGTTTAAGCGGAAGATAGTGATGGTAGAAAGTGACTAGATATTTTGAACTACCATACTTCTATGGTAGTTCACAACTTAGTAACTTGACATTTTGAAACTTTCTATACTATCCTTGTGATATTGCAGTCTTCAATGACTGCTTGAGTGGCGCCTAAGATACGCTGATCAAAAAGAAGGCTCGCTCGGTCAACAATGGTGTACCGAACTTCAGTTTAGATACAGCCCCTAAAATATATCTGTTTTAAAATAATTAATTTCTCGGAAACTTATCGTACGAATTAGATGAAAACTTGTGTTTTGGTTATTTCAAGGGTGTACAGATCATTTATGCTGTAAAAATTGGGTACTGCTATCGAAGAAAAAAAAGTTGGGATTTGTTTTAATATGTAGATGGCGCATTAAGTAAATTTTATATAGATCACTTAAAAGTGAATTTGAGTTTATGATGAGTTTATTTGCAATCTTTTTGTACCATTAACTTTTTTCCACGATATTTTTTTCCAAATTTAATAAAAAATGTCTACTTTTTTTTTTTTTTTTTTTTTTTTTTTTTTTTGCTAATGAGTTACTTTTTTTCGCAATGAGTAGCATGTAAGGAATTAGTCAAATTTTAAATTGCATATTGAAATTGAAACACTTTCAGCAGTTATTGCTGAAAGAGACTTTTGTAACCAATTTTTTCTAAGTTCCTGTAAATGAACGACAAATGCTGTATTTTATCGAAATCATCTTTTAATAAAATTTCACTGATTTATATTAGTTTCAATGCAATTGAAACAGCATGGAGTCGTTAAAATAATCTGCAAGTGATTTTTCCCCCGTGTGTCATAATGTAATGGAATGCATTTGAGTATAAAGGAAGATGGGGATACTTGAGCCATTTTTTAAATTTTAATTTTTTAAAATTTTTTATAATTTCTTAGAACAAAATAAAATATTGCAAATGAAAATTTTATATTTTTTCTTCAATTGAAAACCACTTTCAATTAATTTTGAACTATTTTTCTATGTCTAATGAATTTTTACTTTTTCTTTTACATCGTGGCTCAAGTATCCCCATGGAGGGGATACTTGAGTCAGATGTCACATTCGCACCAGTATTTTGCAAAGAAGAAAACCGATTTACAATATACGCGAAAAAATGCATTAAACCTTTTTAAAATAAATTTAGTCGAATTTTCTGGTGTCGTTGTGACATTTCAGAGTTAAAATTATATGGTAGAAAATTCTACCAGCAGAGCGCAAAGAGTTAATCACCATACTTTCAAAATGGTACCAAGGTATGTGATTTCTTTTTTACATGTTCAGAACTATAAATATGTTACCATGTTGCCAGTTTTAGAAAGAAAAATTTACCAACTGTAGAGATAATAGGGGTGGCTCAAGTATCCCCTATGCTCAAGTATCCCCACTCTCCCCTACCTGTAGATGAATTATTAATGCCTACGCACCTAATGTACAATACCGAACATGCCATGGTAAGCATCATCAGTATATTTTAATTTCACGAAAATTACAGTGTGGACAGATAAACAGACAAACCGAATTCATAAACACTTTACAACTTTGTTGGAAAGAATTAAAAAAACATGCATATTTACGGAGAAAAACTTTTATTAAACCTTTCTACATATGTCAGTAAAGAAATTACCTTCAAATTGATCAAGGATGTGTGTAATAAATATATGTATAAGATTACAGGGTCACTTCTGAACATTCAGAACATTTTTTATAAAAAGGTATATCGAAGTTGAAAAAGCAACGTTTTGGAAAAAATGAAATGCAGCAATGTATATGTAATGTTTATGTATGATGTAAACAAATTTTATTACTTAGCAATTTCCAACTTATCGTTGTCGTAGAAACAAAAATAATCCACCATTAGAAAGTATAAAATTCATAAGTATCAAATACTACACAGCTAATACGTTTGTTATTTGCTTACCATTGATTCTGGAGATAAGAATTCGTTTTCTTTGAAGGTGGAAAAACCGTCATAACATCAGAAAAAAATTGCCATTTAGAAAAAAGCAGTGAGAAACGCGAAATTTCTATTTTAGAGAGAGGGACAAATTCCGTCGTTAATGTTGTAAATATATATATATGTGGCTTCCGGTAATAACCAGGTAAGGCACATTTTTAATATTTTGAGTAATTAACGTTTAATGTTTTCAAAAGTCTTTTTATCATTACTTTTATAAAATATATTAGAACTTAATAATTTTCCTTACATTCAATTAGGATATAAAAAATTCTTTTTTGCCAAAATAGTTATATAAAAACGATTATTACTGTTTTTTCAATTTTTATAGCCGCTGTATGACGGGAAGTATTTGATTTTCGTGTTTCGTACTATGGCAGATGAAAGTACTCTTTTAAAGCTACATTTTCCCAAATTATCTCAATTTTTTTCAAAGCCTTGCCCGATTATTACCGGAAGCCACACATATATATACAGGGTGTCCCTAAACACATGGTACATACGCTAGGGAGTAATAGAACACATCAAGACGAGTAATAGTAAATAGGAACCAAGGGTCCAAAACGTATTCCAAAGGAGATAGCCGCCATTAAAGTTTAGGGTCCAAAATTTCAAATAAACATAAAAAACGGAAAAATTGGTCGATTGATTTGCGGATTTCACTAAAACTATTCTTTATGTCAGTATTTTCTTGAAAATAAATTATACAAATATATTTTGAAAAATGCCGATAGAGGGCGTTTTAGACTTTGGAGTAACGAACAACTATTTTTTGGCGTTATTTTTTGCATCTGATTAAAATGTTTCGTAAGCTAAGACTTAAACTTAATTTTGAGCTCAAAATCCGAATAGTTGGGAGTTGTTAAGTAGCACAAACTGAACTGTGTTCAGAGGGTTTAAATTTCAAATGATTATAAAAAACGGAAAAATTGGTCGATTTGTCTGTGGTTTGAAATAAAACTAATCTAAGTCAGTATCTTCTTGAAAATACATTTTAAAGATTAATTTCAAAAAATTCCGTTAGAGGGAGCCCTAAACTTCAGAGTAACCAACAACTAATTTTAACCGTTATTTTTTGTATCTAATTAAATGCTTGCAAAAGCTTATTAAATGTTTTCGAAATCTTAGATTTAAACTTAAATTTTGAACTGAAATTCTGAATCGTTGGGAGGGGTTAAGAAGCGCAAACTGAAGTGTGTTCAGGAGTTGAAATTTAACACCTCTCCCCTACACCTCGAACGCAGTTCAATTTTGCGCTACTTAAACACTCCCAGTGATTCAAAATTTGAGCTGAAAATTTAAGTCTAAGCATTTGAAAGTATTTAATAAGATTAAAAAAAATAATAATAACGGTTAAAAACAATTGTACGCTACTCCAAAGTCTAAAGCGCCTCTATCGGCATTTTGTGAAATTTATGTTTAAAATTTATTTTCAAGAGAACACCGATTTAAAGAGTAGTTTAAGCGAAAACTGCAAACGAAACGACCAATTTTTCCGTTTTTTATAATCATTTGAAATTTGAGCCCTCTGAACACAGATCAGTTTGTGCTACTTAACCACTAGTAACTATTCAGATTTTGAGCTCAAAATTTAAGTTTAAGTCTAAGCTTACAAAACCATTTGATGAGATGCAAAAAATAACGGTAAAAAATAGTTGTTCGTTACTCCAAAGTCAAAAGCGCCTTCTATCGGTATTTTTCGAAATTTATCTTTATAATTTATTTTCATGAAAATACTGACAAAAAGAATAGTTTTAGTGAAAACAGCAAATAAATCAACCAATTTTTCCGTTTTTTATGTTTATTTGAAATTTTGGACCCTAAACTTTAATGGTGGCTATCTTCTTTGGAAAACGTTTGGGACCCTTCGTTTCTTATTTACTATTACTCGTCTTGATGCGTTCTATTACCCCCTAGCGTATGTACCGTGAGTTTAGGGACACCCTGTATATATTTGTTGATCGATGTTCAAAATGCTCGTCCTCAAAAATGGCAGTATATCAGTGCTATTATTAGAAAGGTTATGAAACATAATTTTACCGTTTCGCTTTTACTGTCTGTTTAAAATACACTTAGAACAGATATATTGTCTCTCCAACCTTCTTGACATTGTCCATATTTAGCTTCATCTTCTCTTTTATTACTTCCTCTCTCATTATTTGCTTACGAGATATTTTTACACTTTTTTATTTATTATTGTTATTTCTCTGTACATATTTATACTTCTTCTACAAAGAAATAAAAATAGTTTTATATTGAGCGTGTGTAAATTTACTTATTTATTATGTTAACCATTCCAATAAGAAAAAAAATATGTATATATTTTCATACAAAATTGCAAAATTAAAGATCCCCTAATGACTTGAGGGATATTCCACCTAATTTTAATCAAGATTTGAACCAGAAATTTTTAGTTATAGTTTACTTTTATAACTTTCATGGATAAGAGATGAAATCATTTCTGGTAAATTAATTACTCTCCTACTATCGTCTGTAGCCAGTTATCATTTGACCGTACTTTATCCCTGTACAGTTTATGTTTCGGGGACGTGGGACATGGGTCCCATGGGTTTTGATGTAAAATTTTTCGAAAATACCGGTGTGAATTTAACATTGCAGAAACACATTTACCTTAAAAGATTAACCATTTGAGAGACAAAGCCCTTACATTGCTAAAATGTTAAAATTAATGAATGACACTAGGCGAAACGAAATTTACAAACAAAATTATTTGGAAGTAAGTAAAAGTCATATTTCAAATACATAATAAACTTACAATTTTATAACAGAAATTTTGGTGCTATTGTGACACTTAGGAATTAAAATTAAGTTACTTCGTAGGCATGTTACCGCCACTGAAAAGCTTAAATCCGTTGCAGATTATTACAGCGCTCAACATAAATGAAGACCAAATTATTTTAAAAACTTTCACATTGCTTTCTTATCAAAAATATAAGCATAAATATGTGATATGAATTAGTAAATCAAATCATGTTCTATGTTAAATTACATTTTGGAGTACTAACTATTCACTGTAATACAATGCCACCGCACACAGCAATGTTTATCCAATACTACGACCGCATAAGTTTATCTCAGATCTCGGTGCACACATAGGATTTTCTTACGAGGCGCTCTCGAAGAAAGCACATCGTGCTAACAGCAGTACTCACTTCTATTTTAGTATAATTCTTCCGCTCGCTTCCTTCTACTTTCCTTACATCACCTTTCTTTCGCAAACAGTGATGTTTCAAACAGTTTTCATGAGCAATCCCACATGTTTCTGTTGATCGCATGTTCTGTACAGATCATCAAATAAGATTATCATTTGTTCATAAAATCTTCCATTTAATACCTTTCTGTTGTACCACTCACCTTCTAGTAGCAATAACCCATTTTTTGCAATTGTCTTTCATATCTTTCACTTATTTTAACGTTGTAGATTTAAAAAAAAATCTGCCTAGAACTATACGTCGATAATAATACACAGATAAATGTAACAAATATAGAAAATTAAACAATTAAACAATAATTTACATTTAATATATGTATCATTAGCATAAAAAACCTGACAAAATATTCTTAAGCCGAATTAACGTTTCTAAAATAATACAGAATAAATAACTAAACGAAAGTATATTTCTTAAAAGTATATTTCTTAATTTCAACTGTAAAAAAATTATGCATCAAGTTTGATAAAGTATGTTTTTAAAAATTGCTATTATTATGCTAATTAGAAAAGTCTGTGACTATTGTCACATTCCGTTTTTTATGGTTAATTAAAGAAATAACTGTTTTATAATGAGAGTTAGTTATCTGAATTACTTACAAAGAAAGTCAGAATAATGATTAATAATGCTTTATAAATATTCATTAAAAATAAGTTACACATTTATGTTAACAAAAACTGATAAAGGACTGAAAAAGTAAAATTATGTTAATTATGTAAAAGAATTTCTCTTTTTTAAGTACAATAAATCTTTTGGAATAAAAATAGAAGAATTATTTTATAGCAAATTTCCCGATTGTGGAAGCGATATTGCATAATTAGATGTGCTATAAAAAAGAAACGTTATAAAATACTTTTTTTCATTAAAATCTTACAATAAACGTATGTTGTAGAATATAACATTATTATAACTTCTTTTATTTTCAGCCTATCTCTTATTTCCTTTTTTATTAATAACATGAAAATTTACAAATGTAAATACTTTTAAATTATAATAGAAGAACAAGTTGAAGAAGTATGAAAAACTATGAAAGTATGAAAAACTAAGAAACTTCTACTGAAATTTTTACTTTTTACTTTTTATGTTTTATGTAAAGTTAATTAAAAAGAATGTGTTTATTTTAATAATTGTTATATGTTCATTTGAAACATGTTCATTGAAATATGTTCATTTGTTGTTTCGCATAATTTATTTCAATTATTTTTTCATTTAATAACTATTAATCTGCTTGATAAATAACATATGGCGCATTTTTACACTTTTAAAATGTTTTAATTTTGAATCATGACATGATTGTGTTAATTATGTTTTACTTTTATTTTGAGATTTGGCAAGGCGCAGAAGGTGCTTTAATTATACAATATATTTTCTTTATTATCTTCGCTCATTAGCTAAAATTGGCTCGGGAATATCTTATGATTTACTTAAAGGAAAATAAAAGTATTTTTTGCATAAGTTATTTAATTAAAACTTTGCTTGTATTATGCAGTTACTATTATACAAAACCAGAACTGAAAACTGTATTTGTTTTATATCGTAATTGTCAAGTTTAAAGTTTTGTGAATGTGAAAATAAATAAGAACAAGCAGGATCCAGTAATTTTGCTTTTTCAGAATTTAATAACGCCCTCTATGGAAATATATATTTATACTTATATGTATACAGATAGTACAAAACGTATTTCAGTTTTAAGACTTAAAGTATAAGCTTTTATTTTATATAAAATGATGTTATTTGTATCCGTTAAAAAAATCCACTCTTACGTTTCAGTCTTAAACAATATCGATAGAAAAGTATGCATACGACACCATTATTGCGAAATTATATACAAATACAGCAAAAAGTAATGACGTTATTAAACTAATTGAACAAAAGAATTCGAGTACCTAATGATTTTTTGTCTTAATATTGTCTTAAACATTAATATGGATCCTGAAAATTAAAATTTAGTTTATAATAACTCCATGTTTTATCAGAAATCATTAATTTATATTTTTATTGAAATTCGGAGAAAGTTATTACATAAGGATTAAAGAAATTGCATTCTTTCAGCATTTTGATAGGAATTAAGAAAATGCGAAGCAAATAAGTCACAAAAATATCCTTTAAAATACATTTCTATTGCAGATGATATTCTCGGCATACCACATAATTTAACTTTTTTTTCATCTTTTATGAGAAAACGGCAACAAAAAGATATAACAATCTCACAGAATTCTCATATCTTTACTCTGAGAACAATCTACCCCTTTAGTTTCTGTAGAAATGGAGTACTCCAACAGTTACCATTACAGAAAAGGCATTAGAAAAACCACAAAAACAATTAATATCTCAAACATAAATTGAGATGCAGTTTCAAACAAATTGTATTTAAAAGTGGTTTTTTTCTTCGATAATATAAATGTAAAAAAATGAAAATGTGTCATGATGAGAAGTTTAAAAAATTGCTGTAATATTATTAGAATTTAACTATACAAGGATACAAAACAGGTGCAAATGCTTCGTTTTACTAATGGCTTGGTTGAGCGTGAACATTATTTTTTAGTGACGATATTCTAATTGTTGTCTGAACTTGTTAGCACTGCGGAGGGCACAAAAACAATTAATATCTCAAACATAAATTGAGATGCAGTTTCAAACAAATTGTATTTAAAAGTGGTTTTTTTCTTCGATAATATAAATGTAAAAAAATGAAAATGTGTCATGATGAGAAGTTTAAAAAATTGCTGTAATATTATTAGAATTTAACTATACAAGGATACAAAACAGATGCAAATGCTTCGTTTTACTAATGGCTTGGTTGAGCGTGAACATTATTTTTTAGTGACGATATTCTAATTGTTGTCTGAACTTGTTAGCACTGCGGAGGGCAAAAAATCAAGAATAGATACAAAAGGATATACAATAAATAAATAAATAAATAAAATAAAAATAACAATAATAAATGACTAAAATTGTATAATTAAGCTAGTTTTTACTCACTTTTTATTTGTATAAAAAGATACAAACAAAATACATAAAAAAGTCATAATTAAAATTTTGAAGACATCTTAGATTAACGGAATCTTAAGTTGTTCTGTAACAGATAGAATTAAAAAGTTTCTGAATTAACAACGTTCCATTTTTTTTAAATTTCTAATGATAGTATTTAATTTTCGAAAAATCTCAGTTTAAAAGGAAAATTTTAAATTTAATTCACAGCAAAATTTCAAAATAATTCTTAAATAAAATTTATTTCTACGGATATTAGTATTATTTCAAAAATACTAATTGCAATTTTTAAATATTTTTTTAAACATTAACTAATGTATTCCTTTTTGTTTCCGTATTGTTTTGCTGAAAAGTAGTTGTTGAACAATTTTTTTTGTTGTTGTTGTTGTAAATATTACGATGATTTCAATAATTCTTAAATATTTAGAATTCTACTTTTTAGAAATCACATTATAATTTCTTTCTAATTTGTGCGTTAAATTTTTTTAATACTTTTTCTAAAAAACCGCTGTCAATATTCTAATTATTTTTTTTAAATATTATTAATATTATTATTTTTCAGATTCATATAATATCTATTTTATTTAATATAATTCTATTTTTAAAAGTTCGTTATCTAACGCACTTTGAATAAAATTCAGCATGAAGAATAATTAATAGATATTCATTATTAACTATTCATTATTAACTGTTATTTGCTTCATTAAACAAAAATAATAATAAATTGAAAAAAAGCTGAAATAGTGAAACGATAGAAAATACACTCAGTTTAAAAAAATACAGTAATATATTACAATAAGAATATGGAAACTACTATACGAAACATTTTTAAAAAATACATACAAAATGATAAAGATAAGAAAAAATTCATGTGAAATATAAACCTTTTGCTGAAAAAAATGCATTTTGATGTACTTTTTTAATTAAATCCAATGGGAAAATAATGCAGGGTGTTTCAGTTAAACGTTTCAGAATTCCTAAGAGAGGTACGGTGCATCCTGATGACTCGAAATCATACAGCATTGTGCGGTCGGAAATGTTTTCCTGAAGCGGTGATGTACCCAGAAGCCCCATAAAGAAAAGACACCAAAAGTGAAAAATCGTTTTATTAATATATGTAAAAAAGCAAAAGGTACATGCGTCAAATTAAGTGCTCGAAATTTCTGCCACCGACTACAATGCACACCTCACATCTCCGGCGCATGGAAATCCGAACATTGTCGAATACTCCAGGCATCTCGAATTTCTCCGGCAGCTACTGAGATTCTTGCAACCAGCTCCTCAGCATTGTCAACAGGGGGGTCATAAACCAATGTTTTTATATGACCCCAGAAGTTCGTACGCTAAATGCATATCGGCTAACTCTGCATTCGTATAATCAGCCATCCTACTAACTTAGCGCCCTTGTGCTAAATGACAATTCCCTGCATGAAAACTCAGAACTTTTGCACAAGGCCATCTAGCGCGAAGGGAAAGCATTTCTGACCGTGCAATGCTATATGATTTCGAGTCGTCACTCTACCCCTCTTAAGAGTTCTGAAATATTTAACTGAAACAACCTGTATATAAACATTTTGTATACATATTTCTCTTAATTATTGCATAAAAATCCAAAGTTTGAATACGTTTTAATTTATAGCTTGGAGAAATATTTCAAGAATTTGAAAATGAAACATAGAAAAAAAATCTTTCATTAATTTAATTTCCTCTAATTTTTCATTTTAATGCAAAGATACATAAAAGGATGCGTAATTAGTTATTCGAAGTCAGTTTAAATGAACTGAATTTTGAAGTAAATTCTGCATGTTCTGTTATGAATAGACATTTCTGAATTAACTACTTTTCATTTATTCATTTTATTTATTATTATTATTATTATTATTATCATTATTATTATTATTATTATTATTCTGATTAAACGTACATAAATATAAAATTTCTTTCACTTTCTAATGATAGGATTTACTATAAATCTCGGTTGAAAAGGAATATGCTGAACTTAATTTATAGAAAAAAAATGCAAAATGATTTTTTTAAAAAAAATTAATTAATATTGGTATTAGTGCTATTCCAATAATACTAACTAGAATTTTTAAACAAAAATGAAACATTAACTAATGCATTCTTTTTTGTTCTGAATCGTTTTTTATTTATGTGAAGTTACTTGAAAAAGTAGTACGATGATTTAACACCAGCGGTTTACTTTTTAGAATTTTTATTTTAATTTCTTTCTAATTTGTGCATTAAAAAATCTATTATTATTTTTCTTAAAAATCGCTCTTATTATTCTAGTAAAAAAATTTATCATTATAAATATTATTATTTTAGTTTTAAAACTTTCGGGGTCTAGTGTACTATTAATAGTAAGGTACCCTGAGGTAATAACGCCACGTTAAGGTTCTACCAATTTTCACGGCTCAGTTTTAGTTTGTATTTTTCAAACAAATATATGATTTGATACAGCAACTCATTGACTATCTATATAAAAAAATAATTTAACAGATATGTATTCATAAAATGTAATGGCGTTATTTCTTGACCAATGCTATTTGGGTTATTACCCACCTATATGAGTAATAACGCCATGCAAACAAAACTTTGAAATAAGATGGAATAACTGCATGTAGATTGCCCAATTCTAGAAAAACAAACTCTACAAACTTCGAAATTGACAAATTGCATTCTAAGCTATTGAAAATGTTCAATTTTTTGTGAAAGTGTAAGAAAAATAAAGGTGTGGTGTGTGTGCGGGAGGGGGGGGATGACGCAAAAGAATATCAGACCGTGAGCTTCTTTTTGCTTAAAAAGGACCGCTTAAATAGAATTATTAGAAACGTTGCACAATTTTAACTGTGTTTACTTGAATCAGTATTTAGGATGTAGCTCGGCCACTGTAGGGAATCAACCGGAGTATTAATGCCAAGGATTGGCGTTATTACCCCGTTATAGTTATTGCGCTGTACATTTTAAATTATAAATTATCTCGAGAAGATATCCAAAATCGTCAACAACATTTTGAAAGTCCATGAAATTTACTACAAATTTATGTAATTAACAAAGTATTTCCGGATTAAAAAAAAATAGTCTTCACATCACAAAACGTATCTCGCAAATTTTAGATCAAGCGTTAATTTTAGTTTCTTGTAAAAACAATAAGACCTAAAAATGAAACAAATTAACTTGAAGCTGTTTTTTTTGCTCAAAACCAATCAATATGACTCAAAACCCTTCTGGGTGTCATTGCCATTGGCGCGCACATGGGTGTCATTTACCAGATTATTTCATAATTATTTAAAATATTAGCACTTGGCGTTATTACCCCGCCTGGCGTTATTACACCAGACCACCTTACATGTATTTTAATGGAGTATTATTTTGTTTTAAGAAATAATTTTGCTACTATTTACATGTATAAATGTTACTATATGTCTATGCATTTATTATATGACTTCAATTATGTTTAGGTATCTAGTACTGATAAAAAAATTTATTATTTGCTTAATTCTCATTGTGCTGTTTGCAATTCTTTTATTTTAAGCAAATATTTCATTCTTTAAATTTAAAATAAAAGTTACTTTCCTGAAAGAATCGTGAGTAATAAAGCGCAAACAGTATTAGAAAGTTGTAACATAAATTAAATCTTATTATAATACAATAATTTCTAAACATATTCAAAAATTCTTCCTTAGCCTATTGTCATATGAATAATAGTTGAATAGTATGCAAAACAACGACATTCGTTATCTTTCAGACTCTGAAATATTCGGTAAACACTAATTGATCTATTTAGATAACAAGTGTTAATGTTATGAACATAAAATCAATTTTTTCTAAATACTGAAAATAAATTCGGACCCGAAGGGGTTGAAGAATATAGTAATGTATTACAATACGGATGCAACGATTATTTTACGAAACATTTTTAGAAAGTATACACAAAATGATATAAATTTAAATAAATGCGCGTAAAACTTTTGCTGAAGAAATGCATGTTTCATAAAATTTTATAATTAAATCCAATCTGAAAAAAAGAAATAAATATTTTGTATACCTATTTCTTTTAATTATTATATAAAAAAATCAAAAATTTGAATACTTTAATATATAATCTGAAGAAAAATTTTAAGAATGTAAAAGTAAGTAATAAAAAAAACTGTTTCGCCATGCTAATTTTCACTAATTTTTCGTTTTTATGCAAAAATATATAAAAAGAAGGTGTAGTTAAAATCTCGCAGTCATTTTAAATTAACTGAATCTTAATTAGCTTCTAGGTATTCTGGAATAAAAATTGTCTGAATTAACTAATTTTCATTTTTTTTTTTTCAGTTAAAAACAGAGAATCATAAAACGTCTTTAACATTTTTTTAAAATCGCAGTTGTAAAGGAGTGTGTTAAACTTAATTCACAAAATAATTTTTGTCGATAAAATTAATTTATACGGATATAGGTGTTATTCTAATAATAGTAAAATAGTAATTAAAAAACAAATATTAATTAAAGTATTCCTTTTTTGTTTCTGTATTGTTTCTCTTTTACGTAAAATTGCTTGAAAAATAGATTTTAATGATTATTGAATGCTTAAATAAAATATTTACCATTAGCGGTTTACTTTTTGGAAATTTTATTCTAATTCATTTCTAATTTGTGCATTAAAAAATCTGTTATGATTTTCCTTAGAAAGATTAATTAAAGCAGTAACTTAAGTAAAAACTAAGTTAGTTATTCAATGCCTTTTGAATGAAACTTAGAATAAAAATTAGTTAATAAATATTCATTATTAACTGCTATTTGTTTTCACTTAAATAAAAAACCTCGAAAAGTAGTTTGAAAAGAATTTAAAGAGGCAAAAAGATTCAAGCATATGTAGTTTGAAAAAATATAGTAACGTACAGGGTTTTTCAAAAATAACCAGTATATTCGGCAGCGATAGAAATACTCCGTTTGTTGCAGTATGCTTGAGACAACAGTAAATTTTCTGGCAGACAAACTTTCAAAATTAGTTTCAATTTTCAAGAACAGATGGCGTTGGAGTCGATTTGAAAAATATAGAAGAAAACGCAGTCTGTGAGTTCGCCATTCTGTGAGTCGTCTATCTGCTGTAAGCGTGTGCTGTTCACAGATTGCAAGTTTGTTGCGAAAAAATGATTTAATCCTTAGAAGAGAAGATTTTTTACTTTAAATATAGGGTGTACCACCACAATCCGGAAACAATTGAACAACTGAAGCAGTACATCTCTTCTGCATGTGAAGCCATCCCGTCTGACACGTTTACAAAGGTTTCTGGTAATTTCGTTCAGAGACTACGCCACATTATTCTTGTGTATGATGGATATGTAGAAAATACCATACTGTAGATTTTTTCAGACTGCAGGGCCATCTGTTGTTGAAAATTGTAACTAATTTCGAAAGCTTGTCTGCCTGAAAATTTACTGTTGTCCCAAGCATATTGTAACAAACAGTGTATTTCTATGGCTGCCCGTTTAGCTTTTATTGATTTTTCAAATATACCGGTCATTTTTGAAACACCCTATATAACAATTTGGATGCGAATTTTGTTTTTTGAAACATTTTTAGAAAGTATTTGCAAAATGATAAAGATTTTGTTAAAAAATGAGCGTAGTATTCATTTTTGCTGAAGAAATGCATTTTTGGTGTAAAATTTTACGATTAAATCCAATTTCAAAAGAAGAAATAAATATTTTGGATACATATTATTTCTTCTTTTAGTTATTATTTCTCTTTTTACTCTTTTTTATTAGATAAAAAATCGAAAAACTGAATAATTTAATTTATAATCTGGAAAACTATTTTAAGAATATAAAAACAAAGAATTGAAAAAAGACTATTTCGATAATCTAATTTTCACTATTTTGACATTTTTTATGCAAAGATACATAACAAGAAGACGTAGTTAAAATTTCGCGGCCAATTTAAATTAACTGAATCTTAACTAACTCCTAGATATTCTGAAATAAAAAGTTTCTAAATTAACTACTTTACATGTAATATTTTTTTTTTCGTTTAAAAGCGGAGAAAAATAAAATGTCTTTCACTCTAATAATAAAATTTACTTTTTATAAAATATCCGTTGAAAAGGAATATATTAAACATAATTTATAGAAAACTGCAAAAAAAAAAAAAAAATGTAAATAAAATTAATTTTTTCGAATATTAGTATTATTTCAATAATATAAATTATAATTAAAGAAAATGTTTTTTATTAAGTAAGGCATTCCTTTTTTCTTTCTCTATTGTTTTTCTTTTACGTAAAATAATTTGAAAAATATCGTATGATGATATTAATAACTATTGAATGCTTACATTAAATATTTAGCAACGCCGGTTTGCGTTTTACAAATCTTATTATAATTTCTTTCTCAATTTGTGTATTCAAAAAATTGTTATAATTCTTCTTAAAAATTTATGTCATTATTCTGGTTAAAAATTTTTTCGCTATCATAAACAATATTATTTTTTGATTCATGAAAGTAACAACTATTTTAACAAGTCGGAAATTGCACTTCAAGCGTAGCAGATAAGGTGCGTTCTTACTATAACGAAGTTTTAAAATTATTCATATCTAGACGTAATAATGTTCAATATTTCGGATACAGTATAGCAGCCTAAATCTTTTGTGTGTTCCTGTAAATACTATCTGCTTTATATTGCACAAGAAGTAACTCTTAGTAAACCTCAGTAACCTATATCAATTTCATAAAATGTTAAATTGTTTAATATAATTTAAAC
Source organism: Maratus speculifer (assembly GCA_964019185.1). Lineage (NCBI taxonomy): Eukaryota > Metazoa > Arthropoda > Arachnida > Araneae > Salticidae > Maratus > Maratus speculifer. The sequence goes on along the minus strand of CAXHSM010000009.1, from coordinate 868,999 downwards.
GCACCCCAAACAATGTTCCCCCTATACCATTAGATAATGGAATATTTTTGTGTGGCACTGTAAATGAATAACAAACAGTCTTTGCAGCACAAATTGTATAGAATGTATATTAAAATATATACCTTATAGATGCATATCGATTTTATATTCGAAACAATGTAACACCATTAAAATGCACTTGAAATTTTTTCCCCATTGACCGTAATGTAACAGAACACTTTTGATTGTCCCTGTAATTGAACTATGCATCCGATTTTCATAAAATTTGAAAAATAGCGACAAAATATTGTAATAATTATATTTTAAATTTCAAACGATTCGGCTGGGTAGTTTTTTGCGTTGTTATATGCAAACAAACGGACGGACGGACTGAACGACAACTATAGGCTCTACGTAGTTACATAATTACGAACGTACATAAAAATGAAGTTAGTTGTTCAATGCTCTATGAATTAAAATCTGAATTAAGATTAGTAAATAAAACATTCCCGATTAACTGTAATATGATTTTATTTTTAAAAAATTGTAGAAAAGAAACTGAAAATGTGAAACGAAACAAAACACATTTAGTTAAAAAATAAATAAATAATTAAATAAATAAATAAATAAACAAGTTGGAAATTGCACGTGAAGCATAGGAAATGAGGTTCGTTCGTACGATAACGAAGTGTTAAAAATATCACTCTCATGCATCAATCTCATAAAATTGTAAATAGTTAATTACAATTAAAATGCGCACCAAACAATGTTCTCCCTAGACCATAATGTAATGGAATACTTTTGTGTGGCCTTGTAAATCAATAACAAATGTTCTTTGCACCATAGATTATGCAAAATGTGTATTATAATAAGTACTTTATATTTGCAAATCAATTTTATTATGTTCGAATGAGTGTAACACTATTAAAATGCATTTGAAACATTTTTCTCCATTGACCGTCATGTAACGAAGTACTTTTGATTGTCCCTGTAATTGAACTAAGCACCCGATTTTGATAAAATTTAATAACTCGACAAAATTATGTAATAATTATGTATTTTAAATTTCAAACGGTATAATGCATCTGAAACTTTCCCCCATTGATCGTAATGTAATGAAATACTTTTGATTGTCCCTGTCATTGATCTATGCATCCGATTTTCATAAAATTTGAAATGACTCAACAAATTTGTGTAATAATTATATAATTTAAATTTAAACGATTCGGTTGTTTAGTTTTTGCGTTGTTGTATGCGGACAGACGGACGGACTGAACGACAACTAAGGTGCTACGTATTTATCAAATTGCGAACGCACCTAAAAACAGAATTATATTACAATATAAGTGCAACGATTATTTTACGAAACATTTTTAGAAAAATATACACATAATGATAAAAAAATGCACGTGGAATATGTTTTTTTCTGATGAAATGCATATTTAATCTAAAACTTTACAATTTTATTTGATTTGAAAAGAATATATATTTTTTAAATCCATATTTCTCATAATTTTTACTTAAAAAATGAAAGTTTGATTACGTTATAATTTATAATTTAAAGACGAATTGTAAGAATTTAAGAACAAAAAGTAGAAAAAATCATTTTACTAATCAAATTTTCAGTAATTTTCCATTTTTGTGCAATTATACATATAAAAGATGCGTAATTAACACTTCTAAGTCAGTTTAAATGAACGGAATTTTAATTAACTTCTAGATGTTTTGTAACGAAGAAAAAAAAAGTTTCTGAATAAATTACTTTTCAGTTTGATTTTTTTAGATTAAAATTGCAGAAATATAAAAGTCCATTCCTTTTCTAAGATTTATTTATTGTAAAATCTAAGTTGAAAAAAAAATAAACTAAACTTAATTTATAAAAATAATTGTAAAAGAATTTTTGTAAGTAAGATTTATTTATAGATGTTTGTGACAAAAACATGAAAATATCTTAAGGATATGGAGTGTGTTTTAAAGAAATGGCATGTTAAAGTAAACTCTATTTAACATTTTTCAACATAGTTGAAAATTGTTTAAGACTTCGTTTGTTTGTTTGCCTATGCTTTAAATCACATAAATATAACGAAATTTTTATAAAATTGACGTATATTATGTGATTTACTCTGACCAATACGATAACGAATATGAAGTGTGTAGAATTTATGCTTCATTTACATGGACACTCAAAAGAACGTTACGTGATAGTGTATGGGCAAAATCATTTGCGGTGTATTTTAATGACATTACACTATTTCAGACATGTTGAAATTGATGTAAATACCTGATATGCACTACAAGATGGTTGCTGTAGAATATAGTATGCATAGCACATATCATTTATTTATAGGGACACCCAATAGAATTCTGTTAAATTACAATTTATTTCGAAAAATGGTTTTCGGTGTATTTTAATTATATTAGACCAATTCAAATGTAGTGAATTTGTTATATGTATATCTGAGTTGCACTAAAAGATACTTGAGTGTGGTTTTCAAATAATATTATTTTACAAGCACGCAATCAAAATAATTCCTTTCCATTTCAGTATATGGAGGGAAAACATCTGTGGTGTGTTTTAATCATATTGCATAGTTTCAAACATATTGAATTTGATATATATATATATATATATATAGATCTAATATGAATTACAAGACACTGTATAATACGGTATGTATATCATTTATCGTTCATTTATAAATACATCATAGTGTCCTGTTAAATTACGGTATATTTCGAAAAATCGTTTACGATGTATAGTAATGATACTTCACTCTTTCAAACATACTTAAATTGCTATATGATGTTGACATGAACAGAAAAAATGCTATTTTAAAATACAGTGCGCAAATGTGCAGCATTCGTTTACAGAGACCTACCAAAGAATTCACTTACTGTGTGGTCTGTGGACAAATAAATGTTTTCAACTGTGCTATGCTTTTCCATTTTAAACTAAATTTTAGCATGCTATTTCGCAATAGAAATCTATAGATTATATACCGGGCACAAAAAAATAGACAAATATCTTTCGACTATTAATGTTAATTTCTGAAATTAGGTTTTCAAACGTGACATGAGTTTTAGAAATGTACTTGCACAAAATATTTCTCTTTATGAAACAGTAGGCTTTAGATACTGTTTAATATTTAAAGCATATTGTTTAATAAACAAAAAAATGCTTATTGTTCTTTTCTCAGTATCGGAATCAACTGTTGATAACACCGACAGTTGGTTCAAAAACGATAAAATTTATTTTAACAATACATTGGAACCAACTGTTGGTTCAAAAAAATGTTCACATTTCAAGAAACCATTAGATTTGGGAACATAATTTAAATATCTTAATATTGGGATCAACAGTTGGTAACGAAATTTTTTTTATTTTTATTTATTTATTTTGCTGCGCACCCGCTCAAACAGTTTACTAATTTAATTCATAAAAAACCCGTACAATTTTGCCTTTCAAATTAATTTAAAAATCTCCTTTTTAAACTCAATTTATAGCAATCGAAACTGATTTCTCATGTGTATGGAGTTTTACATTTTTGCATAAAACTATATATATAGTTTATATATATGAAAAACGGCTAGTTCAAAAATCGCTTTATTTATATTCTTTACAGAACATTAATAAAATAATTACAATTTTCTTTATTTTGATGAGTTTCTACCCTTTCGTAATAACCACCCTCCCCCCCCCTTTTTTAATGCAAGCGTGCATAAGTATATCGATCACAATATTGAAACACATTTGCAACCAGGTACAAAATACAAGAAGTCATAAAACTTTTTTTTTTTTTTTTTTTTTTTTAAGAAAAGCCTCATATTTTTAAACTTTTACTTTAAAATTCCTTGGGTTATTCTTTAATTAATAATTTAAAATATATAAATTTTCTTGTATTATACAAGAGAAAATGTCAAAGTCATGTTATGAAATATTTCAATACAATGTAAAAACAATATAATAAGTTGAAACGTCTAAATTAATAATGAAGAGATAAAAAACTTCTTTAAAATACCATAAAATAAATTAGTTGCACAAGGAATTTCGAAAGAACTTAGTCTTTCTTCGTGAGGCGCAAAACAGATGTGCGACTGCTACCACTCTAGGGGCACGACTGAATTGAAAAGGCGGGAAAGGGAGCAGTTTGAAGGAACAGCCAATAAGGAAGTAGAAGGCAATAGCAAATCATAGAAGAGCATATTAAAAACATATGAGAGAAGCAATGAAGGAGGGGAGGTAAAAAAAGAAAGGTCAATTTAGTCGTGTCCCTATACTCGCAGTAGACGCACGTCTTTTTTGCGCCTGACAAAGTTCTTTCGAAAGGCCTTGCGCAATTAATTTATTTTATGGTGTTTTAAAGAAGTTTTTTTCACTTCAATATAAAGGAATTAAGTTTTTTTCCCTTTTTTTTTAACTTAATCTATTTATAACATTTTAACGCAAAAATATAATACATCAATGCATTGTGTCACTTTTTATCCCTCTAATTTTGTATGAGCTTTATAAAAATATTGTATAAAATAGTTGTTTCATTTGTAATGTTACCGCTCTTTTTTTAAGCATCATTTGTGTACATTGTGTAGCTCTACATCTTCATCTTTTTATCACTTTTTGTTAACATGAGCTAATAATTGTTAGTGATGAATATTTATAATGCATAATTAATCTTCGTTATTGCTTTCATTAAAGGTAAGTTAGATAAATAACTCTTTCTATAAAACATTTTTTTTCGATAGATCATTATAATAGCAGGATTTTTTTTAATATTAAAGCTTTTTAATTGGCATTAATAACAGGAATTTCTATGACAGGGACTTTTCGTCTTTTCATCTTTAAGAAATCTTTCTATAAAAAAATTGTTAGTGTTTGCATAAGGAAGAAAAAATATAATACTTTAAATAAGTAAATCCTAGTTTTAAAATATTTCAAATGGACTTGCAGTTATTACTCAATATGTACTCTTTTTTAAGTAGCTTTATGTAAAAAAAAAAATAAATAAAAAAAAAAACTTTTCTCAAAAAAAATTTTTTTTAACTTAATCTATTTATAATATTTTAATGCAAAAATACAATAAACCATTGTATCGTGACATTTTTTATCTCTCCAATTTTGTATAAGCATTTTAAAAATATCGTGTAAAATAGTTGTTTCATTTTTAATGTTACTGCACTTATTTTAAGCATCATTTGTGTACATTGTATAGTTCTACATCTTCATCTTTTTATCACTTTTTGTTTACATGAGCTAATAATTGTTAGTGATGAATATTTATGATGCATAATTAATCTTCATTCCTGCTTTCATTAATATTAAGTTAGATAAATAACTCTTTTTATAAAACATTTTTTTTTTGATAGATCGTTATAATAGCAAGTTTTTTTTTATTAAAGCTTTTTAATTGGCATTAATAACAGCAATATCTATTATAGGGACTTCTCGTCTTTAGGAAATCTTTTTTTAAAAAAGATTTGTCAGTGCTTGTATAAGGAAGAAAAAAAATAGATAATGAGACTTCAAATAAGTAAATTCTATAGATTCAAAATATTTCAAATGGACTTGCAGTAATTATTCAATATCTACTCTTTTTTAAGAAACTTTATACAAACTTTATATAAAATGATATTAAATAAGTAAATAAATTAAACTTTTTTCAAAAAACCTTTAAAAAAAAAGTTGTTTTCTAAATTCTAAAACTAGTTTTTCATTTATAAAGAAATATTAGGAAAAGAGTTAAAGGGGTTGTAGTCAGGGCTTAAAATTGAAAAAAAATTACAATTTGGAACGCTATTTCTGTCTTAGTCATTTTTGTCATAATTATTTGTGTACATTGTATAGTTCTACATCTTCATCTTTCTATCTCTTTTTGTTAACACGAGTTTTAATTGTATGATGAATATTTATGATGCATAATTAATCTTCATTCTGACTTTCATTAAAAGTAATTAAGATAAATAACTCTTTTCATATATTATATGTATTTATATACTATTTATAGATCATTATAATAGGAAGGTTTTTTTTTTAATATTAAAGCTTTTTAATTGGATTTTATAACAGCAATTTCTACGAAAGGGATTTTTCATCTTTTCATTTTTAAGAAATCTTTATATACAAGATTTATCAAAGTTAGTATAAGGAAGAAAAAATATATATATTGAGCCTTCAAATAAGTAAATCCTAGATTCAAAATATTTCAAATTGACTTGCAGTAATTACTCAAATTCTACTCTTTTTTAAGTAACTTCATATAACATGAAAATAAATCAATAAATAAATTGAACTTTTCTCAACAAATTTAAGTTGTTTTCTAAACTCTTTATATATAATATATATAATAAATAATATAAGGGAAGAAATTATACGGGGTAGGTAAGGCTCAAAATTCAAAAATCTACAAACTGGAATGCTATCTAAAAATTATTGTTGGCTAAAAATTATTTTTGAAAAATTAGACAAATTTATATCTAGCAAGACAAAAACGATTTATAAAATGCAATCAAGATTCTAAATAGTAAACAAAAGTTGTAGAGAGCACAATAAGGTATATATAATTTTAAACTATAATAAGATGCTTTAGCTAATAGAATAACATTTCTCATAATTTTACAAACCGGAATATTGATCAGGTACATTTCGAACCTTGCTAGTACTATGATCATGATTATTTACATGCTTGTTTCGCTGTGATCTGCCGAAAGTTCGATCTATCTTTCTATTTCTAATTTTCAAAGCTTCACAGGGGGCTCAAACATTCGTGGTCAATGTTATTTAAATTGCTATTACACGAGGGGTCAAAGTCACTTCAAATTCCAGGGGTCTCCATGTTTTCCTATTGCTCCAGGGGAGTCGCTCAGAAATCAAGCAACTTTTTTGTGTCGGAGCGTCTTTGATACCTAAAACTAGGGATGTAGTGGAATATATACGCCTTATACCCTCTGGATTTTTTTAAAGAACACCGTATACCCTCTGTTTTCCAAGAAATCTATAGTATGCATACTCTTGGGTATACCCTCTGCCCTTGAGAGTATACTCTCTGCTTAGAGCGTATACTCTCTGTTGATTTTACGACAACACCGCTGCCTAAAACCAAGGGTGTCGTCAGTAACAGTCAATTAAATGCTTTGAAATCTGGATTATTGAAAAGCCCTTTCTGGAACAACCAATGAAACAGGGCCGTTGTTAAGGGGGCGCTATGGGCGGCTCAGCCCCTTCTGGAAAAGACTCCAAGGTCACTAAATACATTTCTGTTCTGAAAATTCAAATGAAATACTGTTCAAAAATCTAATTTAGTTTTGGAACCCTTTCACAGTTTTACAGAGTTACTAAATTACATCTAAAATAAGTGTTTCAATACTCCATCATCCTATTTGTACATATGAAGCTAACTTTTTGTACCAGTTATATACTCAAAGTTTTCATCATTATATGTTTTTCTTAACCTAAAATGAAGTTATTACAACATTTAATAAGAAATAGAGTACCTACAATGTGAATATGCACTAATTTATCTTTCTGCATCAGAGAAAGAGAAAAAAAAATTATGAGCCCCCCCCCCCCTACATTCTCTTGAACCTCCCCTATTATTCCCTCCTAGCTACGGCCCTGCAAAAAACGCAGGCGATTTTTGTCGCTTGAAGTTTATACGTGTAAAAAAACTTTTAGGGATAACAAGTTGCAGTTTGTTTGCCTTCGGTCTGTCTGTGAATTTGTGAGTATGTGTCTGACATAAATTTTATGGTTACTCTAGTTCAAGAACAAGTGAAAATTTTCGACTTCCGGTTTTTGACGTCTTTATATGTTTTAAAAGCTCCTGAACACGATTTTAGTGTTTTTAGAAAATTTTTGTCAGTAAGTCTATTTATATTTATGTGACACAAATTTTGTGGGTCCTCTAGCTCAGGAACTAATATGCGTAATATATTAATCTACAGATTTAGTGAAATCTTGATATAAATTGGAGCTTATTAGGCTTTAGTGGAAATCTCCCAATAGGTAACCCAGCTTTGCGGCATTTTTCACTATTTCCACTACAGTTATATCTTAAGAACTAAAACTGGGAATGTAATCAAACTTTATATTCTGTTGGATTTGGACCTATATAAACGCTGATTTAGTTTGGGTGAAAATCACACAACAGGTGTTGATTCTGTGTTCTGTTCAATCCGGTTTTTAGCAATGGCTTCGCATTAATCACAAGGAGTTTCACCAAACTCATATTATATTACCCACTGTAAAACATTTGTGGAAACGTTACTCCATACAATTGGTGTAAATATGGGGGCAAATGCTGCCTCCAATTTCATGGAGTAATTGTTTTCACATATGCAATGGTGTAATTTAAACATATATTACTAGTGTAACATGACAATGTTACACCGGTTTTAACGGTTAAAATACTCCATAAAATTGGAGGCAGCAATGCTGCCACATATTTTACGGAGTAACGTTTCCACAAATGTTTCTCAGTGCCCCTTGATATAACCTCCTCAGTCCTGATGTCGCTTGGACGCGACACTAAAGAACACCCTTTAAATTCATTGAAATCCTTGTAGAACTGTTAAAATTACTTTTAATTTTTTTAAATAACTGCTTGCATATCATAAGCATCGATATATTGACCAGTATATCATTGGAGATATTTTAGAGTTATTTTAAACTGGTTTTAGTTACTTCTCGTTATATTTGTCTCAGGACTGAGGAGGATAAATAAATCCTTATTAAGTTTATATATGTACCACTCAACTGAAGTCGCTGCTAAGCTTTGTTTTTACTAATTTCCGCGATAGCTACATCTCAAGAAAGAATAGATCGTTATTTAATTTTGGTTTTAGATGATTTGGTTTAAAGAGAAGAAAATTATGTCATGACCGTAAATTTACAAGTTTTACTCTAAATTACTAAAGCTATGCCAATGTTATGTAGAAACTAAGTAATCGATATTAATAAAAAACATGCTTTGTCTTTGATTGTGTGATAGTTTCTTGGCTATGTCTAAGAAAATCTTTTGAACCTAAATGTCAGGAAATTTGGTTCCAAACAAATAAATGCACCTAAAGTTCGGAATTTACATTTTTTATTAGTTTTCTAGAACAGAAAAACTTGCGTAAGTACTCTATTCTTCAATTTTACCCTCATTTTTCAATCACTCAGAAAATTTCAATTTCTGTCCAATTTTAATATTTTTTGCCTGATATAGTAAACTTCAATGTTTATTCGGAATTCGCACAGCGATTTTTGAATTTTCGTCAAAAATGTCATTTTTGCCGAAACTGATATTTTTTTTTTTTTGTCAAACAATTTATATTTCATATCTTAACTATTCGGTACAATTTTTATACCCCTGTATGAAAAATATTTTCGGTAATCAAATTAAAAAAAATCAAAATATACAAAATAGTTTTTTGAATTTCATTATTTTACGAAATTAATGGGATTGATTTTTTAAAATTTGAAGTACCCAGAAAAAGGTAAGGGGAAATTTTTCGATGTGGATTTCTAAAACGATTTTTTTTATGAACGTTACCCTGACGAAGCAGGTGACATCGCAACACTTAAAATGTGCCGTGAAATGTTTTAAGCCGATTTGTATCAGGATTTGAAAAAGTAACAGAAATAGTGATATTTTAAAATCCAACATATAAGGTACCCTGGGGTAATAACGCCACATTAAGGTTCTACCAATTTTCACGGCTTAGTTTTAGATTGTGTTTTTCAAACAAATATAGGATCTGATACAGCAACTCATTGACTATCTATATAAAATAAAATAATTTAACAGATATGTATTCATAAAATGTAATGGCGTTTTTTCTTGACCAATGCTATTTGGCGTTATTACCCACCTATATGGGTAATAACGCCATGCAAACAAAACTATGAAATAAGATGGAATAATTGCATGTAGATAGCCCAATTCTAAAAATACAAACTCTACAAACTTAAAAATTGTCAAATTGCATTCTAAGCTATTGAAAATGTTCAATTTTTTGTGAAAGTGTAAGAAAAATAAAGGTGTGGTTTGGGAGGGGGGGGGGGGCAAAAGAATATCAGACAGTGAGCTTCGTTTTGCTTAAAAAGGACCACTTAAATAGAAATATGAGAAACATTGCACAGTTTTAACTGTGTTTATTTAAATCAGTATTTAGGATGTAGCTCGGCCACTGTAGGGAATCAACCGGGGTATTAATGTAAATGATTGGCGTTATTACCCCGGTATAGTTATTGCGCAGTGCATTTTAAATTACAAATTATCTCGAGAATATATCCAAAATCTTCAACAATATTTTAAAAGTACATGAAATGCACTACAAATTTATGTAATTAACAAAGTATTTCCGGATAAAAAGATAGTCTTCACATCACAACACGTATCTCGCAAATTTTAGATCAAGCGTTAATTTTAGTTGTTTGTAAAAACAATGAGACCTAAAAATGAAACAAATTAACTTGAAGCTGTTTTTTGCGATTTATATGACTCAAAACCCTTCTGCGCAGAGCACATGGGTGTCATTTACCTGATTATTTCATAATTATGCAAAATATAAGCACTTGGCGTTATTACCCCGCCTGGCGTTATTACCCCAGGGTACCTTACTATGATTTGAAATGAAGCAATTTGTCAGAGGACTTAGTATCATAAAATTTTAGATTATTATCTAAAATCCAGCCAATGCTTTAAATTGCTGTTTCTACATATTTAAAAAAATGTGTTCACCATTTCACATTCTCCTTGTACTCTAAATGTAAATAATAAATTCAAAATTTTCAAAAAAAGAAAAAAATAGAAATAAAATATTTTATAGTAATTATATATATTTTTTGTAAATTGAATTTAATTACAAAATTATATTCTATATTAATTCCATATATATAATAATTGTTTCATGTGTCGCTTAATTTTTTTTTAATCTGTATTATTTTGTGTTGAATCTCCCAAAACATTTCGTAAAAAAATTCCTCCATCTTTTATTTCTTCAGAAATTGTTCTATTAGGTATTATAGAAATGCATTCTTGTATTTAAAAAGCGATGCTTTGTTAACGTAAGAAAATAATTTATTATAATGAATATTTATAATGCACAATTTATAATCATTCGGACTTCCATGCAAAGTATTTTAAGTAAATAACGCTCTTTATAAAGCATTCATTTCTTTGATGAACAGATTTTCTTTTAAATAGCATAATAGTAGCAATTTTTACAAATATACTTTGTCAAACTTGTTCCACGATTCTTTTTAGCGTTGAAGTTATTATTAAGAAATATCTTTTTAGTTAGCCTTTATTTATTTAGTTTACGTGAATTTGGAAATATTAATTAAGCTAAAGAAATTTTATGTTAACAACCTTGATTGGAAAGTAATATGTATAGATTTTTAGGAAGCATTCGTATAATATAAATACTTAGCACCTATTGTTGTTGTCTGGTCCATCCGTCTGTCTGTCTGTTCACCTGTCCTCATATAATAGCACGAAAATTACCCAATCGAATAATTTGAAATTTGATATAGATAATCATTGGAGAATTTTGCCGAGTCGTTTCATATTTTATGAAAATTATATGAAAACTGTAAAAGATATTTTTAAAAGCTTTCTTTATTCCTTTAAATCTTTTCATATATAATTAACTGAATGATATTCTATGACAGCTAATGATCATTCTACTTAAAATGGAATCTTATTATTCCTGTATCATTGAATTTAACATATATAATCATAATAATTCTTATACTTATGCATATTTGCATAATATTGCAATAGCTATTACAACATAATAATTGTAAAAAAAAAAAATGTTACTGAATGAAAGCACCTTATTTGCCACATTTGCGCTAATTTCCTACTTTTTAATCCCATTGTTGCCAACATTGTACATTTTGCTGAGCAATAGGCGATTCTGTACCTACATGCTTACAGTGAGTGGCCAAATTATTAGTTAAGCTACAGTTTTTCTTATACGCAATCTTGGTCTAATGTGCTGACACTACTGACAAGTGACATTTGACTGGCGTCGTCAACCGGCAAGGGACTCTTTGTGCATAACGTGCGTCACAGATGTATGGTAACACACGGTGATTTAAATGTTTACAACTGCTTATAGTGGTTCTCTAGGGATCTGTTTTCTGCGAAATGTGTCAAATGAAATGATGACAAAGCAAATAAATTTGATGGAAACCCTGATTATGATCCTATACGTTTTTAAAAATCTTGTCCTAGTTTGAACCAAATTTTGGTGCTCAGTAGCTGCTACTGTAAGATGATGAAACCTCGTACCAACATTTGGAACTCCTATTTAAGCATAGTTCCAATAGTTGGAACCAGGTTGAAATAGGAAGCTCAAAATGTTGGTACTAGATTTCACCATGTTATTGTGGCAGCTACTGAGCACCAAAATTTGCTTCAAAATAGGACAAGATTTTTAATAGTATATCATAGTGAGTAATTATAAATATAGTTTAAAAAAACTAAAAAACACGCTTTTTAAGTATATCAAACTAAAAAGTGAAAAATAATTCTCACTATAAGCTGAAAACGAAAATAGATGAAAAATACTATATTACTATGAAATCATTGTTATTATAAAAATCAGTTAATAAGCAATAAATAAAATTATCGTGGAAACTAGTTGGATGTGCCAATCCCTAAACTTTCTTCTATCTCATACTTACATTTTAATATAAAAAAAAAGTAGCTGATCATTTTAATGCTTTAATAATTTTAATTCAATACCATACCGACTTTGATTTTCATATGAAATTTCTACTTGTCAATTAGTCGGAGTAAAAACGAATTTCCGTCTCTGCACGAGCCGATGGACAATAGAATGATAGGCATATTTTTTTTTCAAATTCGGGGAGAACCTACTTGCCATACCAAAAAATAATCATACACAAAAATTTTAGTTCAGTTCTACTTCATACAGTTTTAGGTGGTGCAATATTGTAAATGGCATAAAAATCAAGATTGCAGCGCCCCCTTCGGGCGCATTTTTTTCAAATTCAGGGAGGACCAACTAGCCATAGCCATACACTTACACACTTTACACACAAAATTTGGTTCAATTCGATGCATAACTTCATATACTTTTGGTCGGTACAATATTGAAAATGGTACAAAAATCGCGATTGCAGCGCCCCCTTCCGGCGGATTTTTTTCAAATTCAGGGAGGACCAACTAGCCATAGCCATACACTTTCACAAAAAATTTGGTTGACTTCGATACATAACTTCGTAACTTTTGGTCGGTACAATATTGAAAATGGCACAAAAATCGCGATTGCAGCGCCCCCTTCCGGCGGATTTTTTTTCAAATTCAGGGCAGACCAACTAGCCATAGCCATGCACTTACACAAAAAATTTGGTTCAATTCAATGCATAACTTCATATACTTTTGGTCGGTACAATATTGAAAATGGCACAAAAATCGCGATTGCAGCGCCCCCTTCCGGTGGAATATTTCAAAATTGAAGGAGGACCTGCTTGCCATAGCCAAAAACATTCACAAAAAATTTGGTTCAATTCTATGCATATCTTCATACACTTTTTGATGGTAGAATGGCGACATACACACAGACATACACACAGACACACAGACAGACGGACAGACAGACATTTTGTAAAAACATGTTTTTTGGAATCTCTGACCCCTAAAACGTGTAAATCCGTCGAAAGCCGGAAGTCGAAAAAAATTTCGATTACAATACTTTCTTCTATTGAAGATAGAAGAAAGTAAAAAAGCGTGGGGTGCTCCATCTACCATGCTCCATCTATCATTTCTTAAGAAGCACCCCACGCTTTTTTTCCACGATAATTTTATTTATTGCTTATTAATTGATTTCTATAATAACAATGATTTTATAGTAATATAGTATTTTTCAACTATTTTCGTTTTCAGCTTATAGTACGAATTATTTTTCACTTTTTAGTTTGATATACTTAAAAAGCGTGGTTTTTAGTTTTTTTAAACTATATTTATTTATATTTAATACAAAAACCAAATTAATCGGTTAAATAGTTTCAGAGTAATTAGTGAACATACATAAAAAAAAATACATACGCGTCGAATTGATAACTTCCTCTTCCTTTTCTGAAGCCGGTTAAAAATAAAAATTGTAATACGGAATTTTTTTTTTAATTTCACATAGATGTAAATAATGTCAGGAGTGGGGTTCGAACCCACAATCTCTTTCGAAAAACAGAGCTTCAATCCGGCGCCTTAAACCGCTCGGCCATGCTGTCTACACTCCATTTAGTGAACTATTCAACACTTTTAATTAGCGAAAAATCACTAATTTTACTAGTTTTTGCCTAATTACTAAAAAAGTACTGAACCAATTTCGATGAAACTGAAGTGGTACCAATTCGAGAGCATCGTCTTTCATTTAACACCAAAACCAAGTTAATCGGTTGCATGGTTTCGGAGTAATCGGTGAACATACATAAAATAAGGAGAGTTACAAACTCACAAACTCACAAACATACAGGTGAAATTAATAAAAGCGTGGTAAAAAGAAAAGCGTGAAAAAAGGTTACATAGCAGCTCAAGAGGAGTACAATCCTTAAAGAGACAAAATTAAAAAATTTGCCTCGGAACACTTGAATTTAGTTTTTTCTCAGTACATTTCTACATTATGAGCAAAATACTAAAATTTGTATCGACCTATAAGTATTTAATCTATGTATATTGAAAGTAGTTTAACAATCCACCAGTAAATAACATCAAAACAAAGCTTCAAGTTCTTCGCAACGTAAAGGTTTAAACATGTAACTAGTAATTTAGTCACCCACTTTATGTATAAAACGCGCTCGTATAAAATATGCATCGCTTTATTTTTCTCGTTAAATGATAATTTTTAAAATTTTTGCTTTTTGTATCTATGCCTATATTACACTTATAATTATTTCACAATAGCTAGCATAATTCAAGCATAAATAAGTTTTTTTGTCTGTCAGTTTAGTAATAGTTTTTTATTCATTGATTTATAATGTTCGAAAACACTAGAGAGCTTAATTTTAACAAATATAAAAATAAAACAAGAAGTAAAAATTTTCTTGTAATAAATATTATTATTGTCCTATTAATTCATTATTTTATGTGATACAATTGAAATTCATAAAAAATTATTTTTTCTATTGTTACTGATGAATTGAATTAGCATTTTTTAATCAAGCAGCAGTCTAGTTGTATGATGCGTTGGATTTGAATGAAATATATTTCCAATGAATTAATCGATTGAAAATCGTTTAAATTAATTTCGATTAACTGTTAATAGCAAGCTTCAACTAAATTCAAATCTATTTTAATTAGATTGAACGGAATAATATAATTTAGGTATCCTGCAATTAAATCGACCACAATTAAATTAATTACAATTTACATTTTAATGGTTTTATACTTATATCATTTGAATTTTTACGCCTTCCCTAACACACAATGCTGATGTTTAAAATTCTTAAATTTTATAGGCTCAAAAATTTTCCCCATTTTTACTATTTTGTCCGAATGGTTTTATTGTTACTCTGAAATATTAATAATATCTTAATCAATTATCTGGGTTCTTACTTTCCTGAAATTTTCGTTAATTAACAATCGTTTCTCTCCGCTATTCTTTTTACATATTGCACGCAATTCAAAATTTTGAAATCTGGTTAAGAAAAAAAAAATACGTATTCTGTATTGCACTAACAGAATGATCAATCGAGAGACGTACCCTCTTTTCTCATACCCCCCCCCCCCTCTTTAGCTATTTCTTGTACTCAACACACAACTTTAAACATTTACAATTCTTTTTCAATTTTATTCTCTTATTCTATTTTATTCCCACCCACCCTTTCTATTTATTGCTTTGCAGAAGGAATAAGTAAATAAACTATTATTTAACCTTTAAATGCCGCATGTTGCCTTTTGACAATATATCTAATTTAGTCTTCTAAAATATATTAGATATAATAACAGTAAAAGAATGATCAACCCTCTGACGTATTCCCCCTTTTTTTTATACTCCCCTCTTTAACCTATTCCCTATACTCTAAACTGAACTTTAACCCATTTAAAGAATATATTTTTTTTTCCTCTTTTGTATTTATTGCTTTGCAGAAGGAATAAGTAAGTAAACTAATATTTAACTTTTAAATGTCGCGTTGCCTTCCGGCAATATATCCAATTTAATCTTTTAAAATATATTAGAATAACATTGAAGCTTTAAAGTATAATGTTGCCAATACAATGAAATACTGAAATATTAAAAAATCAGCTTTCAACATGAAGATGGCAGCAATTGTCCTGTTTAATAATAAATATAGATTTACATTTTCAATTGTTGCTATATGTCCTTTTTGTTTTGTTTTGGAGCTTACGAAATAGCGTGTTTTGTTTGCATACTTAGCAAATAAAATTTACTCTTTATCATAGTTTTTAAAATTTATGTGTATTAATTATTGCACAATTTTATCAAGAGGTGTTATTTTTTTTTCAATTAAAGTTCAGTGTTCGGGATTGACAATAACCTGTTTTTTAATCATAAACCACACTTAAAACAATATATATATATATATATATATATATATATATATATATACTAGCAGCCTTCCCCCGCTACGCTGGTCAGTTTTTTAAAAGAAACTTTGTATCAAAAGAAATTTTTGTATCATAGTAATTTTTAGTTTTATACCATATTTTAGTCTGTTTGTCATCGGTGAAAAGTCAGTCATCTAAACGGAAAGTTCAATGTTATTCACCAATGAATGACGTAGCGGTCAATATGTTAACAGTTTTAACCAAATAAAAATTCATTCAGCGGAACCTTTCAAATAAAGCCAATCTTTTGTAATTGGGTTCATCTGATTTAAAACATCTCCATAAGTACTCAATTAAACAACGTAGAATGCTATATTTTATTTATTACAAAATTTCTGAAAAATTATACAACACAATGTAAGTTCCATTAAAATCTATCTAGTAGAACTTAAGTTATAAGCGGCCGGAAAGAAATTTCACTTTGCGTTTTATACATATTGAGATAATTAAATATAGCGTATATAATCATGTTAACCTGATTATAGATCTCTTTTTCAAAATTGTAGGTTCAATAGATTTTTTTGTACCATGATTAATACGAAATCCAGCCTTTTATATATATATTATATATAGATTGAAATTTTTAGGTTTTAGCGACGAAGACATCGCCAAATTTGGAAAATGTGAAGTATCTCACGAACTAATGGTTTTAAAAGAATTTGCTTAGTATCAATCGATTCAGCATGAAAAAATACACTTAAATATGATATCAGTTGAAGAACAGCTACAAAAGCCAATTTTTAAGGAAAATTTTAAAAGTTCGTTCTTTTTTTTACCCCCCCCCCCCTTTAGGGGTGGAATTTTCGAAAATCCCTTCTTAGCGGCACTCGATGTTATAAGTAGTATTTTTACTCCAATTTTAAAGATTTTTGGTTCGGTAGATTTTTTGTGTCGTGATTAATACGAAATCCAGACTTTCTTTTATATATGTTACAGGCCAAACCCGATTTTAGGCCAAACTAGATTGGCCTAGGCCAAACCGGTCTATCCTAACGCCCATCGGATAAACTAGTTTTTCCTAGGCCAAACCGGTCTATCCTAACGCCCATCGGCTAAACTAGTTTTTCCTAGGCCAAACCGGTTTATCCTAACGCCCATCGGATAAACTAGTTTTTCCTAGGCCAAACTAGTCTATCCTAAGGCCCATAGGACAAACTAGATTTTCCTAGGCCAAACTAGTTTCGCCTAACATTTATAGGCTAAACTAGTTTAGACTGCTGTTTATTGGTCTGAACTAGTTTATCCTAGGCCAATTCAATTTGGCGTGATTTTATTGAATTCAATGACCGCCTCAACGCCAACATTCTTGTTTGTCCTGGGCTGATCTAGTTTATCCTAGGCCAATGTAGTTTTATGTGTTTTTAGCTGACGGGCGTGAAAGCCAGAGAAATAATGGGCTCACAGATTCTGTATATGCATGCACGCATGTATGCATGTGCGTACGTATGTACGTAACGCGATAACTCTTGATAGATTTATCCGATTTGCTTCAAATTTTGGATGCAAGTTCATTCTGATAAGGTACTCTTCTGATTAATTTTGGGAATTCATTGGATAAGAATAAAGGGGGCGAACAGGAGGCTAATTCCCCACCGTTAATTTAGAGAAATGGATTTATCATGCGGAATTATCAGTTTTCATTTAAAATTTTAGATATAAGATCATTGCGATAAAGCGCCTCCGTGATTACTTGTGGATGTTTATTGTTTAAGTCTGAAAGAAAGGGCAATGTAGGTAACACTACATAATTTTGATAAATGGTTTTTGACGCAGAATTGACGAATTTGCTTCAAATTTTGGATATAGGTTCTTTCTGATAAGGCAATTCCCTGAATAGTTTTTTTTTGGGGGGGGGTCTAATAATTAAGTATGAAGGGAAAAATAAAGGATTACTCTCTTACCTAGGAAAAACTAGTTTATCCTATTGACATTTATATAAACAAGTTTGGCGTAGGAAAAACTAGTTTATCCAATTGGCGTTAGGGTAAAATAGTTTGGCCTAGGCTAATCTAGTTTGGCTCAAAATCGGGTTTGGACGGTAAAAAACATGTCTTTCACAAGAATAATGTAAAGAGTCATTGCTTATAACATCAGTACAGAAATTTAACATGTCCACCGTAGAGACATGATGCATTGGACATGGTGTTTGCTTATTTTTTTTTCTGCAGACTCGTGCTGAGATCAGACTTGCCTTTATTATTATTATTATTATTATTGCATATTCGAGCCAGATCAGAGCTGAATATAATTTGGAATCGAACAGCGCTTTCCATTTTTGAGAAATGAATTACCTGTCGACATATAAGCTATTCTTGTCACGGCTTTTCTTTAAAGTCGTAAGCGGAAATTCGATTAAAAACGTTGCTTTAATAGTATTTTCTCAAAGGTACATCACTTTTATGAAAAAATGGTTAACGCCATTCGATTACATATTTTCTGAGAATGCCTGTTAATCTTATGCATTTCTGAAAATGAATTAGTTCTTAAATATGTTATGATGTAGCTATTTTGGATTTGAGAAAAACCTTAAGGAATGACAGGGAAACATATTCACAAATCTACTTTTTACTGAACAGATTCAATAGTTATGATATTTATAACTCTCCTTTTTTTTTCTTTTGTTCTAAACTACATTAATTATTTAATGAATCCCTATTTGAATATTGAAAGGTTTAAGAATCTAAATAATCAATAATACATTTTGTATTTTTCATTCTGTGAACACATCGTAATTTAAAAATACATTGTAAATTTATCCAATAAATATGTATGCAGTATTTTTTGAAGGAATCCTTATTGTATGTTAAGTAAAATCTGAATTTTTTGCAGAAATTGAGTATGGCCAGATTGAGCTGGACTGAATCTCTTTTCACTGATTTTTTTACAAGCAGGGCTCGGGCTGAACTTTTAATTTTTACACCGGGTCACGGCAAAATAACTTTCCTTCGGGAAGGGCGGAGCCCAACCCTCGAAATTCCGGGCCGTGCAAACCTCTGACAGTATTCTACAACCTTTCGAATAAAATACATTATGTAGAAGTGATGACACAACCACTATGCACAAGGTTAGCTCTGGAGCAATAGTCGGGATCAATATTACAAAGAATATTGCCCAATTAAACTGATAGCTTTGCATTCACAGGCTGTTTACACTAATTGTGTATTACAGCCTTATTTTTTTAAAGAATAACAACCTCGAAAAATAATGTAAGTTGGATTACTTTTTCCCATTTCGCCCAATTATACTTAACCATTGAACCCCCAAAACTAATCACTGATACGCTTTATACAATTATTTAAATTTGAAGCAAATCAGATAATTCTGCTCAAAAAATCGTTTATCTGATTTAATGAGGATAATCCCCCATTTCTCCCTTTTTACTTAATCATTAAACCCTCGAAACAATTCATTGATTCGCCTTATAAAGAAAAAAACTATATTCAAAATTACGGCAAATCGGATAAATCTGCATAAAAACCCATTTATCTAATTTAAGGAAGGCGATAAAACGTCCATTACCCCATTATACTTAACCAAGAAAAAAAACCCAAATTAATTAAAGAAGCGTCTGATCAAATGTATTCATGTCCAAATTTAAGCAAATTGGATAATTCTGTATTATAACCAATTTATCTAATTTAAGGAAGGAAATAAATTGTAAGTTTCTCCCTTATATTTAACAGAACTACCACCAAAATTAATCAGTAAAGTGCTTCATCAGAAAGAACAAATCCAAGATTTGCTGCAAATCGGTTAATTCCGCATGAAAAATCCATTTGCCAAAATTAGGCGGAATCCCTCTGTTTTTCCCGTTGTTCTTATTCAATCAACCCCCAAAACTAATTAGGGAAACGCTTTACCAGAATGAATATATTTCTAAAATGTGAAGCAAATCAGTAAATTCTGTGTGAAAAAAGCATGTACAAAAATTATGGGACGTTACCCCTATTTCCCCCTCCGTTTATACTTAACAATGAACACCCACAACTAATCATGGAGGTGCCTCAAGAGAATGCTCCTATATCTAAAATTTGAATAAAATATTCTAATAATGGATGGAAACCCATTTATTTGAATTAAAGGAAGGGGCGAATTAGCCTCTCGTTCTCCCCCCCCCCCCGCCTTCTTCTTCTCCAATGATCTCCCAAAATTAATCAGAAAAGCTATAAAGCCTATATTGAAAGTTTGATACAAATCGAGTATTTCTATCAAGAATTATTGCGTTACGTACTTATGTGCATACATAAATACAGAACTTAAGGGTACATTTTAGCTCTCACGCTTTGGTAGCTTGATGAAATAAAAACACGTCAAATGACATTATTATTTCTATCAAGAGTTATCGCGTTATGCACATACGTAAGTACATAATTACATACATGCGTACATACATACGTACATACACACATGCAGAACCTGTGAGCCCATTATTTCTCTGGCTTTCATGCCCGTCAGCTAAAAACACATAAAACTACATTGGCCTAGGATAAACTAGATCAACCTAGGACAAACAAGAATGTTGGCGTTGAGGCGGTCATTGAATTTAATAAAATCACGCCAAATTGAATTGGCCTAGGATAAACTAGTTCAGACCAATAAACAGCAGCCTAAACTAATTTATCCTATAAAAGTTAGGCCAAACTAGTTTGGCCTAGGAAAATCTAGTTTGTCCTATGGGCCTTAGGATAAATTAGTTTGGCCTAGGAAAAACTAGTTTATCCGATGGGCGTTAGGATAAACCGGTTTGGCCTAGGAAAAACTAGTTTATCCGATGGACATTAGGATTGACCGGTTTGGCCTAGGAAAAACTAGTTTATCCGATGGGCGTTAGGATAGACCGGTTTGGCCTAGGCCAATCTCGTTTGGCCTAAAATCGGGTTTGGCCTGTAACATATATATAGATTAGCATTTCTCCCAAGATTTATTTAACCCTTTTGGTGAACTTTCTGGTGTACTATTAATAGTACATGACTTTTAATTGGGTATTATTTTGTTTTAAGAAATATTTTTGCTACTATCTTTATGTAGTAATGTTAGTATATGTTTGTGCATTTACTATATCACATCATTCATGTTTAGGCCTTTATTAATGATAAATATTAATATTATATTCTTAATTCTCTTTGCGCCGTTTGCGATTCTTTTCTTACAAACATATTTTTCACTCTTTAAATTTAAAATAAAAGTTACTTTTCTGAAAGAATCATGCGCAATAAAATACAAAAAGTATTAGAAAATTGTAATATAAATTAAATCTTATTGTAATACAATACTTTCCATACATCTTCAAAAATTCTTCCTAAGCTTATTGTCATATGAATATTAATTGAATAGCAGGCAAAACAACAACATTCGTTATCTTTCAGACAATGAGATGTTTGACAAACACTATCTAATCTATTTGGATTGCTAGTGTTAAAGTTATTAAAGTAAAAGTAATTTTTTCTTAAAATTGAAAGAAAATTCGGACCCCAAAGGGTTAAGAAATGAAAGTCTAATAACATTTTAAAATTTATTTTTTTTTTTAATCTTAAATATAAAATTCTCTCTAAAACGCTCACAATCACTTTTTAGGTGCGTTCGTAATAACAACGCAAAAACTACCCAACCGAATCGTTTGAAATTTATTATTACATAATTTTGTCGAGTCATTTCAAATTTTATGAAAATCGGATGGATAGATCAATTACAGGGACAATCAAAAGCAGTCCGTTACATTACGGCCAATGGGGAAAAAAGTTTCAAATGCATTTTAATCGTTTGAAATTTAAAACGTATATTTATTACATAATTTTGTCGAGTCATTTCAAATGTTATGAAATTTGGATGCATAGATCAATAACAGGGACAATCAAAAGCATTAAGTTACATTACGATCAATGGGAAAAACGTTTCAAATGCATTTTAAATGTGTTACACTCATTTGAACATAATAGAATTGACATGAATCTATGAAGTATGTACTAAAATATACATTCTGTACAATCTGTGATGCAAAGAATATTTATTATTAAATTACAGGGCCACACAAATGTATTCCACTAAATAATGTTATACGTGGAAACATTGTTTGGGGCGGGCTTTAATTATATTAAACAACTTCATATTTTATGAACAAGATATACGTTAATTAAGTATTATAAAATTTACTCCCTGCATATTTACAGGAACACAAAGATTTCGACCACTATACTGTATCCAAAGTACGCTCTACTATATCAGCAAGAACTGAATATTTTAAAACTTCGTTATCGTACGAACGCTCATTTGCTACGATTTACGTGCAATTTCCAACTTGTTTGATTTATAATAGGATACAAAATTTAGAATCTTTAAAATAATTAAGAAACAATTTTGTTACAGTTGTTTTTTGCGTTACTCTCTCTCTCTCTCTCTCTTTAATTCGTTTACTTTCTTTTGTATTTTTTATTTTTTTTTCTGATTTTTAACTAACAATAAATAAATAAATAAATGACTATGTAAAGTTAATCTTTCTCTAAAAAACAAAAGAATGATGATTAAAATAAAGAATAGAAAATTATTCCTTTCTTGCTCTCTTAGTACATATTTTCATTTTATTTATTTATTTATTAGTTTTTCTGCTCCTTAATATACTTTGAGATAACTATATAAATAATCCATTCCGTGTTGTTAAGTTCCGAGAATACCTTTACAAAATACTGAGCCTCATCCTTTATACAAATATTATTTCGTAATATTATTCCATTCGAATAAGAGCTGTTTTCAAGTAACACACATAATTTGACATTAACATTTAATTTAGGTAGCATGGTACTTTTAAAACAATTTATTTCATACACCAACATTTCACATTAAAATACTGATCAAAACATGGAAGATGATTGGCAAATATCGATTCTTTCTCTCTTTCGGAAACTCGCCAAAATAACTTATCTAATCGTGAGCCTTTCTGAAAAAGGCTTTTTAAAAGGTTCAAATGAACAATTTGGAAATCGCATGTTAAGTGTTGAAAATGAGGTACAGTCGACTCTCGTTAATTCGAACTCACCGGGACCACAAGAAATGTTCGAATTATCCGAAGTTCGAATTATGGAAAATATGAAAAGAAAACATACATAATATGGTACTATTACAAAGGAAGTAATGTTATAGTGTTTTTTAAATTTATTTCGTATGTTACCATTAGAATATGACTTATATTAAATAAGAATGTATAAATACATAAACTAATTAAATGATTAGAAACAAGCGCAATGGCAGAAAAATTTGAAGTGTCGCTGATGGACAGACGGGGCACTAAGAAAGTGGATACCAAATGCATGGGATTACATGTATACTTGTTCAAAACAATTTTAACAAAAATCAAAGAAAGAAAGTTATTTAAATGATTCGAAATCAGTGAGAAAGAAAAGAAAAATGAAAAATCGGAATTCTAGTTAGTTCGAATTAAACGAAGTCAAAAGAAAATGAGTTCGAATTAATGCAAATCTTTCACGTTATTCTGCTATTGAAAATTTCGAGACTTCATGTTTAGTTCGAATTAAGCGAAGATTCGAATTATCCGATTTCGAATTAACGAGAGTCGACTGTACGTTCGTACAATAAGGAAAATTTTAAAAACATTCAGATCTTGATGTAATAGATACAGTATTTCGGATACAGTAGAGCATACGAAATCTTTTGTGCATCCCTGCAAATACTATGTGCTTTCTATTGAGGGGCCGCTTCACTCAAATGAAAAGACCGGTTCGCTAATGCTAATCCTATGGAAGAAATTTATAAAGATATCTTGGTTGCATTTTAATATTTTTAAATGATTCTTTTTGCATTGAATAGCTGAGATTGATCTGAATGCAGACCGTTTTTTACTTTTTTGATTTCGTTTACAGATATTTTTTACGAGAACGCTTTCATTTTCAGAACCGGTTTGGAAAGCGAAATCACCCCCAAAAAAATATCTGTAAACAAAATTGAAAAAGTAAAAAATGGCCTGCATACAGATAAATCTCAGCTGTCCAATGCAAAAGGAATCATTTAAAAATATTAAAATGCAACCGAGATATCTTTATAAATTTCTTCCATAGGATTAGCATTAGCGAACGGGTCTTTTCATTTGAGTGAAGCGGCCCCTTAAGCAGGAAGTAACTTGTAGTAAACCTTAGTAACGTATATGAATTTCATAAAATGTGAAATGTTTAAAATTAATAAAATGCGCCCCAAATAGTGTCTACCACATATCATTATGTTATGAAATACTATTGTGTAGCCCTACAAATTAACGACATATATCCTTTGCACCACAGATAGATATTATGGACTCGGGCCGAGCCCGTCTCATCTGTAAAACATACATTTTTTTATCATGTTGCAAAAATCTTTAAAATAAATGCCTTGTTAAAAGAGATATAAAGAAATATTTTCCGTTATTTTAGATAAACATTTTTTTTAATTTGCATACTTGATTTTAATACCATGCACTTAGAAAAATCAAATGAGCAAATCGTAAAAAATAACAATTCCTAACAAATCACATTTTCCGGGAAAAATAATTTCAAAAGTTAATTTGTTGACAAAACATTTACTAAAATAGATTTATAAAAAGAATAAATAAAAAAATTTCCCTGCCTAATGGAAAATTTTATTTTGAAATTTGCAATTCAAATTATTTTCAGCCCTTTCTTTAATTTATCTTCACTCCATTTCTTATTTAGCAAGCCAACGATAAAGTTATTCACTGCACAGCAAAATTTAATTTAAGTGATTTAATGTATATTATTTGCATCCCTAAATTTTCATTCTCGAGTATAAATTTTATAGTTACCAGAGGGATTTAAATTCAAAGAAATTTGACTAGCATTTAGTCGCATATTATGTATCTTGTAATTAATTTAGACCAGGGTTGCCAGTTTGAATTCCAATTTTAATCCAGAATTTCAAATTCATATTTAAAATTTAAAAAAAAAAAAGAATTTTATTTATATGATTGCTAAATGTTTTCAATTAAACAAAACATAAAAATGTATTCTTTATTTCTAGTCAGTGTATGTACATATCAGGAGGATTTAGGATATTTTAGGTATTTTACTACCGGAAATATTATAAAGTACTGGTCAGTATATTTGAAGACAGATTTTTCTCAGTGTTCGTAGATTGTAGTCCAAGAACTGACAGCACAAAACCCTAAGTAATCGAGCACAAGAAAAGATCCTTTATTTTATGGAAGAGTAGTAATAGGGGAATCTAATCATCCATGTGTGTCGGAAGGGAAGTGACGTATAAGGGGAAAATTGATACCATTAGTGGTTTACTCGTACGCTTAACATTGTGTTTTCCGTGCAATTAATTTTTTTTTCCCGTAAGTATGAAAATATGGAAAATTGGGAGCAGGAAAACATAATGCTAAGTCCACGAGTCAACCACTAGTGGTGTTAATTTTTAGGTGCGTTCAAACTGTTAGGTGCGACTACGTAGCACCTATTGTTGTCATTCAGTCCGTCCGTCTGTCTGTCCGTCCGCATATAATAACGCAAAAACTACTCAACCGAATCGTTTGAAATTTAAAATACATAATTATTAGATAACTTTGTCGAATCATTTCAAATTTTATGAAAATCGGACGCATAGATCAATTACAGGGACAATCAAAAGGATTCCGTTACATTACGGACAATGGGGAAAAGTTTCAAATGCATTTTAATCGTTTGAAATTTTAAATACATAATTATTACATAATTTTGTCGAGTTATTTCAAATTTTATCAAAATCGGATGCATAGTTCAATTTCAGGGACAATCAAAGGAATTCCGTTACATTATGGTTAATGGGGAAAAATGTTTCAAATGCATTTTAATGGTGTTACACTCATTCGAACGTAATAAAATTTATATGCATCTATAAAGTACATATTATAAAATACATTTTGCATAATCTGTGGTGCAAAGAATATTTGTTATTGATTTACAAGGCCACACAAAAGTATTCCATTGCATAATGGTATAGGGAGAACATTGTTTGGTGCGCATTTTAATTGTAATTATTTACAGTTTTATGAGATTGATGTATGAGAGTGATATTTTTAAAACTTCGTTATCGTACGATCGCACTTCATTTGCTACGCTTCACGTGCAATTTCCAACTTGTTGGCTTATGTACCACTGCGCTTCCGGCAGACATGGATGATTAGATTCCCCTACTATTACTCTTCCATAATATAAAGGAATTTTTCTTGTGCTCGATGACTTAGGGTTTTGTGCGGTCGGCTCTTGGACTATTGGAGATTTTGTTCCCTTTTTGGGGGACTTTGATCCTTCAGGGGAATTTTTGGGAGACAAATAGTTCTTGGAGAAAAGTTTGGAGACTGTCAACATTTTTGTGGAAATACTTGGGAAATTTCCTCATTATTTCAAGTAAAGTTTATTTTCAACGAGATGTTCAGTTATCTGACAACACTGGATCTGTCTCGAAATCGATTTAAATTTAGATAATGAAATTAAGATAAAAAATTAGAGGTCTCCCTCGTGATTGTGGTCATTATTACTTGCAACACTAGAGTTTACATGCATCACCGGTAGATCATGACCTGCATTGGATTATCTCCCCCTGAATTTCCAAATCATTAAGCGGACAGACTTATTAACACATATAGACAGGGGGCAAATAATCACCCCATCGAGTTCACGAACAATATTCCAGAATTAGTTAAAACTCGATTCACATATTAAAACATTTTCGGTTTGCCAAGTCACATCTTGGTGGAAAACACCCCTAATAGCGTGCATGGTCACAGTGACGTCACTGTGAGTCACTTTGGTCACATCACATCTGTGACCAAAATGCCACCACTCAGTGACGTCACATTGCGACTGAGATGTGACTTTCTCAAAAATCTTTAGAAATTTATAAATATCCTTCAAAACATGTTATTTACTTTAAAAAAACATGTTTTTGGCAGTTTAAATATCGTCGCTTTTGTCACAGTTTCGTCACAATGTTAATGTCAAATTAGTCACAAATGACACGTTTTTCACAAATTTAAAACGTTGTGACCACTTTGTGAAACGTCACAAAAGAGCTCTAAAACGGCCATAACGACTTCACATTTTAGTCACCGTGACTTCACATCGACGTCACGTGACGTCACATCGACAATCGATGGTCACAAAGTCACAGTGTGACTTCACAACGACGTTGCAGTGACGTCACCATGCTTTACGGGACCTGATAACCCGAATTTAGCGATCGACTTGTAGGTTTACCTTTGTACTTTCCTGCATCCGGTCCTCCACGTTTCGTACCTGTGGTTGTAGGAAAAGACAATGGTAAACTTACGGGTCAACTGCTAAAATCTTGTTTTCAAGTGTCTTCCACCAAGATATGATTTGGCAGACCGATTCCATTTTAAAATGCGAATCGAGTTTTAGCTAATTCTGGAATTTCAGCCGTGAACTCGATGAGGTGATTATCTGTACATTTATTCCCAGTATTCTTATAAGAATTGTGATATTCCCATAGAATTATTTTTTGTTGATTAATCTAATTGTAATATTTTGTATAAAAGATGTCTATCAACCAATTTAGTAAATATATTGTAATTAAAAAAATACCAAAACATAAAATTATTATTATATATGTTGTTTTATATACTTCAGACATTAAAGTAAGTACAAAACATTCAGGCTGTAAAGGTTTAAATACCTGAATTACGAATTACATTCTGAGACCATTTTTGATACAAAAATGCAGTTTCCTTCCGATTCTTTTCCTCCCTTCCTTTTAAAATAATTTTTATTTATGGAGTTAAAATTTTGAAAAATTTTGTGTTGGTAACCATATTACTTGAAAACATAATCACATGGTAAAACTTCCCAGAATTTTTTTTTATTTAAAATTTAAAATTTATGAAAACAGTGATGTAATTTAAAATCCTTAATAACTCGAAATATTATTTATAGAATTTACAATTTTTATCATTGAAATAAACAAATATATATAAATTTTAATTTTGATTCGGCATTTTTAAATATATTAATTTCAGTAAAAAATTAAAACATTTAAAGTAAAAAAAAAAAGATGCTTACTTTAAAAAAAATCATATTTTCAAAAGTAAATATTTTTTTTTTCAAATTTACTGAATCAAAATTAGAGTAAAATAGTTGAAAAAGGCAAGTTCAAAATTTGAACCCTATATCTTTCACGGTTCTTGATTTATAACAATATAAATGTGAGAAATGAAAAAACTCATCGTGAAGAAAAATATATTTTCCCAAGAAATCGTTCTCATGACAACCATTGCTTTAAAGCTAGTTTTTGAAACCGAACCGAAACGAAAAATATATTTCCAGTTCTAATTAAGACAGAAACATGATTTGAACGTGATTTTAAACAAAAAAAAAAAAAAAAAAAAAAAAAAAAAAAAAAACTCTTAATATATATATATATTTTTTTAAATTGAAAACTTTTGTATTTCGAACACAATTAATCTAATTAATTTCATAGAAAATTTTTCCTTTATGTTTAAGTCCCTAATTTAATTACAAAAAAAAAAAAAATAATAATAATAAATCATATAGTCGGGATAATAGATTAAAGTGTGTGAAAATCCATTCTTAATGATAGGGAAACACATATATTTTACAATAAATTAAAATAAATACAGTCTACTTTTCGGCTAAACATGACATATTCAGTTTTTATATTTATTGAAAGAGATGTTCTTTAGCTTTACGAAACAGTTTTGATTTTCAACCCACGTCAATTAGTAGCAAAGATATTAGAGAATTCGTAACGCATCACAAAATAATCATCACGGAAATAAGCCTATAAAGCTATCACACGATATTTAAAAAGCATATTCTTTAGTAAATATAAATGTTTAAGACTTAAAATTCAAAATAATTGACATTTTATGAGAATATGTGACAACAAATATGCTATTTAATTTAAATCTGGCAACACATTTTTCGTGTTTTTTCAAAAACAATAAATCTACATGTTATCATTATCATTAAACATTTTAAAAACTTGATATGTTTTGTTGTTACAATATTTCTTGCGTCATGAACTAAAAGATTTTCAGAATAACAATACTTTATTGAATGATTACTTGAATAACGATGACTGCGCAATGTGCGAAAAATCTAGTAATGACCAATTTTAGCATGTTTATTTAAAGAAATTGCCTGACAGTTTTCATTCATTTAATAGATGAGTGCGTAAGGATTATTTTAATGATAATTTGCTTGAATTAGGGATTGGCATATATAACGTTCTCATTTTAAGGGGAGAGGGGAGGGTCTGACACATGGTTTTGTAAGATATCTCTAGGGGGAGTGCGGGTTTGTCTTATAATAACGATATCATTTTTGATCAAATCAAAATTTTCTTCGTTTATTTGTAACATGATCTTTAGTTCAAAATAGTAAGTCACTCTTTTTTGCAGTCTCTTTTCTACTTTTATGAAAATTCAAAGCGCCAAATTATTATAAAATTATTTAATTCTAAAATATGTGATATCCCAACTTTGACATCCCTATTTCTTTTCATTTGCTTATGCATATATAATCACGGTTAAAAAAACCATATGTAAAATATATTTGAAATGAAGTTTGTGTATACTAATAATTAAAAGAATAAGAATGTTGCCCTCTTGTTTGTTGATAATAACTTCTATCTGCACCCCATCTCTCCTCTGTTCGATGCAAGCGCAACAAGACTGTATTACTGTTGAATGCATTATGTAACAAAAATCTATTGTAAAATGCTTTTAATATTTCTTTTTTAAGTGTTATTTGAATAAAGCGATATTTTATTCACTTCTATTTATTTGAATCAATAAAGTATCTCTCTATTCTAAAAAAAGGGGAACTTACGCTGTTACCGCTGCTGACATTATATTTTTTGTGACCGGGGGTCTTTTTTCATTAATATTAAGAAAACTACTGCACACAAAAATAGGAAACAAAGTAGTATTATAGAGAAATGTCAAAATAAATACAACTTTTAAATCGATTTTTTTTTTTTTTTTGAGATATTAAATGTTAAAGTTGGTCAAAATCGTTGTATTAAAAGAGTTTTATAGCAGCAAAAACTATACATAAGAATTTAAACATTTTTCGATCATTTTGTGCAATAGAACTTCCCGGTGTGCAGATAGCATTTTTTTTTATTATTATTTGACTTATTTTCCGAGGATTTATTTCCACTTAAATTCAAATTTTCAACATTTTGAAAGACATTTTTTACATATTTTAAAAAAGGTTATTATTTAAAATTGTTGCCAAATGATCAAAGAATAATATTTCCTTCAAATTGGAAAGTTATTAACACGTGACTATCACCAATAGAAAAAAAAATCTTTCAAATGACAATTAAATAATTACGAGTTGAGAGTAGGAAGACAATGAAAATTGCGTTATAAAACTATATTTACACATGAATATTAAACGAGAAAGAAAATATTAAAATCATGAATTCATTAAAATGCATTAACCACCGTAAATGAAAAAAAAAATTACAAAAAATTGAAAATAGTTAAATAATAATGATACAAAAAGTTTAATATATTTACGTGGGACACTTCACGTTTCTAAACCGAGACTCCTTTATCATAATAACAGATTGGATAATCCAAAGAAAGTCTATCAGTGAAAATGTCCCGATAATTGCCAGCTTCTGGCTATGCCCCGAAAGTAATGTCATTTTGTGCATACTACTGATAAAATTCCATAAACAAATGCATATGGAAAAATGGAAAATAATGTGTTATTGTGAAAACTGTAAAATATATATATATTCCGAATTCCACTAAAATAAAGACAAAAAATATATACAATTATTTTCTAACTTTCAAAAATATGACAAAATGATGAAATAAAAGATTGATCGGTCAATTAAAAAAGAAAATAAATTCGCTCGATTGGCGAGTGGTTTGGCGGGCAATTCGGACTTTAAAAAGTGTGATTTATTGCCAAATGATAAAAACATAACAATTTTTTTTCAATAAGAATTTACACACATAAATATAATTTATGGATATTATTATTGTTCTTTATACACAATTTATTCATATATTTATGTAAAAATAGATAAATGGCTTTTTTATATTAAATTAATTGTATAATAATTGAAAAATATTGTTTTTCTTATATGAAACAATGCAAATGTTTCATACATGTTTATAATGTTTCATACACAGTTGTGAAAGAATCAGACATCTCCACAACTGTGTAGAGATCCTGCATAGTGGCTCTTACTTTTGGCTATTTCCGGACAGTCACGTAATTTCCTTAGAGTATTTAAACTCTTCGCTAACACATTTTCAATCATTCCACAGCCAGTAGACGGGGCTATAGACAATTGGATTTTTTAAACCCATTTCATTTTTTTTTCTTGCTCTGAGGAACAAGATCAAGGCATCCTTGAAACGGTGTATGTGATTCTTTGGGGGTTTGTGTTTTACGAAATTAGTGCGTTATAACGTTGTAGCTTTCAACTTATGTAGTAGTTGAACTATACATAGTTTAACTTATGTAATAGTATAATTAATATTTTGGATCATATATTTGTCTGTCTGTCTTAAATATACTTGGAGTTCAACATAACTGACATATGCTATTGAGGTGCTCTATAATATAATAACAATTTAAGATGAAATATATTTCAGTTATAGTTTGCTTATAGGGGCCTTTAAAAAAATCGGATGTATTATACTTATGGACGATTATTGTTTGAAATACATTTTAATGATATTACAATGCATCGAACATTCCAACATTTGTATGCGTTCTTGAAATACAATATGAGAGTATTCTAAGTTGCCATGTGATTACGTCGGATTTAAGATGAAGTCATATTATTTCCTGTTATTGAATTTAATGGATATAATCAAAATAAATTTAGTATTCATGTATTTTTGAATAAGAGTGCAACAGTTATTGCACTAAGATTAAAAAAATTATAAAGCTAGTTATAGTACAAACGCACCCTATTTGCCAAGTTTGACGTATGACTTTCGACATGTCCATATCTTAAACTGTTGTTTAAACATAACTTTGAAAAATCATTTTTGGGAGAAAAATCATTTTTTTCTGAAACTGGAAATCCTGAGAATTATAATGCAACTAACTAGAAACTATTTAAAAAATATTAAATCCAAAAGTTTAATGAAACGCCATTCAGTAAATAATTATAACAATTCTGTTTACCCACACTTGTAAAGAATTTAAGCATCAAAAACAGGTATCGACAGATTATAAATACTACTTGCATCTGAATTTCAAATAACTTCTCTCTAATCTTTCTCTGAGCCCAACAAACTGAATAAGATGAGGAAGGTCTGCAGTCGCATGAACAAATAGGAGCTGTTAAGATATGGATAACAAGCTCCTTTCACACTAGAGAACGTGATTTATTTCTTCAACTGAAGTTTGTAATGGAATTTAAATTGAATTTAATGTTTATTTAAGAAGTGGGGACTTGTGATTAAGACAATGAAAAGTTTTCCATGCTTTATCGATGTCACTGATGAACGGCAGTTAGGTATTTATGTTTTAAATATACTGAAATGAAAGTCGACGTGCAACTTTAGACATGTTCATTTCATGAACTGCTGTTTATTCCATAAAATTTGCAATAAATAATTTGAAGATTTCTGCATTTTTGGGCAGTAAATGTTTTTTCCCTTAAATTGAAAGCATCAAAATTTTAGTACAACTAACTAGAAACTGTATAAAATATTAAATCAAACGGTTAAAAGAGACTTCATTGAGTTAATAATTATAATAAACTTATTTATTCAAACTTGTAGAGAATTTTGCTTTCAAAAACAGATATCTTCTTCCGGCTGACTATAAGTATTTCTCGCATCAGAATGCCAAACTCTGAATTTCAAATAACTTCTATCTAATCTTTCTCTGAGCCCAACAAACTGAATACGATTACGAATGTCTGTAGTCGCATGAACAGGAGCAGTTAAGGTGTGGATAATAAACTCCTTTCACACTGGTTAACGTGATTTATTTCTTCAAGTGAAGTTTGTAATGGGATTTAAATCGAATTTAATGTTTATTGAAGAAGTGGGAGCTCGTCATAGAGAAAATTAAAAGTTTACTATGCTTTATCGATGTTTCTGATGGACGTAGTTAAATATATATGTTTTAAAAATAATGGAATAAAAGTTGACGTATAACTTTCGACATGTTCATTCCATAAACTATTGTTTAATCCACAACACTTTTCTTTAAAAAAAATAAAAAATTCTGCATTTTCGGCAGTAAAAGATTTTTTTTTTTTTACTTAAAATGTAAATTATCAGAATTTTAATGCAACGAACTAGAAACTGTTTAAATCATTAATTCTGAAAGTTCAAAGAAATTCATTCAGTAAATAATTAGTATAATAAATCTATTTATTGATACTTGTAAGAAATTTTCCTTTCAAAATACAGCTAACTTCTTAAGGCATATTATAAATACTTGCAAATCCTAAATGTGAATTTCAAATAACTTTCATCCAAGCTTTTCTCTGAGCCCAACAAACTGAATAAGAGGAGGAATGTCTATTGTCGCATAGATGTTCAGATGTGGTTGTTCAGATGTGGATAATAATCTCATTTCATTTCTTTTCAAAGTATTGCAAAAAACACTACGACTTTCGCCAAAGAATCGCTAAAAAATTCGAGTTTTCTTCAAATGATCGCGCAAAAAACATGATTTTAGTTAGAGGATCGTGTAAAAACGTGGGACTCTTTTTTTTGTCTAATGATGTCGGAAAAACGCGATTTTCGTCAAATGATCTTGGAAAACAAACGCAAAATTCGCCAAACGATTTCCACTTATATGCCGGAAATTTCTCGCCAATTCAAAAAATTTAGTCGTCACGTGTACTGATGACCGTGAATCTGCACCTATAATTCTAATGAGAAATTAGTTTCTTACATTGGATCGAATATCCGGAATTTACTGCAACCCGACCCGACTGGATTTGCGGTTTGACCCGGGTCCGGTTAATGCTAGTTCTTTTTTTCTACGGTCTTGGAAGTTCTGTTGAGTTCTGATGCTTTTAGATCATGTTTGGATTGACTCGATTTTCAAAAACAAAGAAAGAAAATCACTAGAATTTTGATTCAATGAACTAGAAATTATTTAAAATATTAAATTCAAAAGTTTAACCCTTTCCGGCACACTATGCCCTGTACGGGGTACCTAGTTTTAATTCCAAATTTGCTATCGGCACCAATAATATTTTAATAAAATTTAGCTTTTGTAACAAAAGCTAAAATTAAGGGATTCTTAATTTCTAAAAAAGTCGTTTGTAATTTCCGATGACAGTCGATTATTACTCATTTTATAAACAGAATTTCCCGTGCCGGAAAGGGTTAAAGAAATTTCATTCTGAAAATAATTATAATAAATCTATTCATCCACACTTGTAGAGAATTTTTTTTTTTCAAAAACAGTTATCTTCTTTCGGCAGATAATTAATACTTGAATCTGAAATCCTAAATATGAATTTCAAATAATTTTTATCCAAGTTTTCTCTGAGCCCAACAAACTGAATAAAATGAGAAATGTCTGCAGCTGCTAAAACAGGGGCTGTTGAAATGTGGATAAAAATCTCTTTTCACACTAAGAACGCGATTCATTTCCTCAACTGAAGATTGCAAAGGGATTTAAATTGAATTTCGTGTTTACTGAAAACATGGGAGTTCGTCACTGGCAAAAATGAAAAGTTTTCCGTGCTTTATCGATGTTTACTTATTTTTTAGAAATACTGCAATAAAAGGTATTTATTTCATTTAGTCATTAAGAAACATGAACATCATCACAGATGATGAAATTATTTCTAAATATCGGTGCATATGACCAAAATTTTTAAGGCGCTAGTGGTTCCTAAACCCAAATATTGCAGTTGCAACCAGGGCTTGATTTCTAAGAATTAAGATACAAAGGAGAAACAACGCGAATTTCGTCAAAAGGTTGCAGAAAGAAAGGTAAATTTATCAAAGGATCGTAAAAAACACCACGACTTTCGTCAAAGAATCGCTGAATAACGCAATTTTCCTGATATGATCGCAGAAAAAAAATTAATGTATTTAATCGTAATAAACCAAGCATTCATCATCTCTCATAAGTGTGTAATGTTTGACATACAATTTTCGACATGTTCATTTCATAAAGTGCTGTTTAATACATAAAACTCTCAATTATTATTTTGAAGATTTCTGCATTTTTATCAGTAAATGATTTTTTTCCTTAAATTGTAAATAATCAGAATTTTAATGCAACGAACTAGAAACTATTTAAAATTTTAAATCCAAAAGTTTAAAGAAATCTCATTCTGCAAATAATTAAAATAAACTGTTTACCCACACTTATAAAGAATTTACGCATCAAAAACAGTTCTCGTCTATCAGCAAATTATAAGTACAACTCGCATTAGAAAACCAAAATCTGGATTTCAAATAACTTCTGTCTAATCTTTCTCTGAGCCAAAGAAACTGAATAAGATAAGAAATGTCTGTAGTTGCATAAATAGGGGCTGTTAAGGTGCGGATAATAATCTCCTTTCACACTAGAGAACGTGATTTATTTCCTCAACTGGAGTTTGTAATGGGATTTAAATTGAATTTAATGTTTATTGAAGAAGTGAGAGCTCGTCATTGAGAAAATTAAAAATTTTCCATGCTTTATCAATGTTTCTGATGGACGTTTTTCAGGTATTTATCTTTTGGAAATACTGAATAAAAGACATTTATTTCAATTAGTAATACTAGACGCACTAAGATCAGTCATTTTAATTGCTAGCATGTATGTTTAATTCTGTTTCAACCAGATATTTCTTTTTTTTTTTTTAACTATATTATCACTCAAAACATTAGTTAAATATATAAGTTAAAAGCTTTAAATAAAATTCTAATGTCTATTATATTTTATAAAACTTAAGCAAAATTTCCGGCGCTTCTAGTATTAAGGAACGTGGTCATGAAAAGCATATTACAGATGCTGAAATTATTTCTAAATCTAAATACAGATTACCAAAATTTATAATTTGCCAGTGACTGCTAAACCCAATTTTTCCACTCGCCACTAGGTCTTGATTTCTAAGAAAAATTAAGAAACAACGCGGATTTCGTCAAAACTTCGCAGAAGAAAGAATAATTTCATCAAAGGATTGCAAAAAATTCTGCAATTTTGGACAAAGAATCGCTGGAAAACGCGAAATTTCGTCAAATGATTGCGGAAAAAAACATCATTTTAGAGGATCACGAAGAAAAGTGAGACTTTTGTCAGATGAGGTCTGAAAAAGGCGACTTTTGTCAAATGATCTCGAAAAACAAACGCAAAATTCGCCAAACGATGTCGACTTAGATGCCGGGAATTAAACGCCAAGTCAAACAATTTAGTCGCCACCGAGAATTTGGCGACCGAGAATTTGCACCTATACTTCTAATGGAAAATGAGTGTCTTAGAGTAAATTGTATCGAATAACCCGAATTTATTCTAACCCGACACGACTCGATCCGCGGTTTGACCCGGGTTTGGTTTACGCCACTTCTTTTTACTACGGTTTGCGGAGCTGAGTTCTGATTCTTTTGGTCCTGTTGGAATTGACTCGTAGGTTTATCAGTGTGTTTTCCCGCTCCCAGTCCTCCATTTTTTAGCTCACAGGCTATCATAGCCTGAGAGCTTATGTGTCCGCCCGTTCTGTATGTACGTTCGTACGTAATGCGATAACTCATGATAAAAATATCCGATCCACTTTAAATTCTGTATATAGGTATATCCTGACAAGACGGTTCCCTGATTAGTTTTTGGAGTTCATTCGATATCTATAAGAGGGGGAACTTGGGGCTCATGCCCCTCCCCTTAATAGAAAGAAATGGGTTTTTCATGCAGAATTAAGTTTTCGTTCAAAATTTAGATATAGGATCATTCTGATGAGGCGATTTAGTGACTATTATTAGGTGTTCATTGAAAAAGTATAAACAGGGGGAATGGGAGTTCTAATGCCCCTCCCCTTAATTTATATAAATGTGTTTTTCAAGCAGAATTGTCAGATTTCGTTCAAATCTCTGAATAATTTTGGAAGTTTAATGGTTAAGTATAAAAGAGGGGGATAACTCCTCTGATATTATACAAATGCTAAATGGGTTTTTATTAAGAATTATCCTATTTGCTCTGAATTTTGGATATAGATTTTTTATGATAAAGCATGTCCTTGATAGTTTAGGAGGTTCAATGATTAAGTATAAAAAAGGGGAAAGGAGGGAGCTGATCCCTCCTCCTTAATATTTTTTTTTCGAACGGAATTAACCCTTGAAAATATAAGGCTGTAATGTACAATTAGTATGCGTAGCCTGTGAGCTCAATGCCACCAGTTTAACTGGGCAGTATTCTTTTTATTTATATCTTTGATTGTAGGAAAAACACAATGATAAACCTACGAGTCAATTTTTAAGTATATTAATTTTTGGCTTATGTTCCATTTCACTTCTGGCAGGCATCGATCATTAGATTCCCCAATTTCTACTCTTTCATAAAATGGATTTTTTTCTTGTTGTTGATACCTTAGAATTTTGTACTGCCGGCTCTTGGACTATATAAAGTAGCTGTAATTCTATCGTAACTTTCGTGCCATTTAATTAGAAAACAACCACAATACCAAAATTAAAAATGAAAACTATTTATTAAAAAATAACAATGAGGATAATGGCAGTGGAGCAGGCACTTTTTAACTAATTACAATTGGACTAATTACAAAAGCTGTATAGAGAATTATAATTCGAAGGAATTCTTTAAACACTATAATATAAAAATATACAGCCGACTCTCGTTAATTCGAACTCGTCGGAACTATAAAAAATGTTTGAATTATCCAGAGTTTGAAAAGTTATTTTAAGGATCTGATGTCCGTGTGAAATTAAAGAAAAATGAAAAATCGGAATTCTCGATAGTTCGAATTAAACGAAGTCAAGAGAAAATGAGTTCGAATAAATGATAATTTTTAACATCATTCTGCCCATGAAAATTTCGGGAATTCATGTTTAGTTCGAATTAAGTGAAGATTCCATTTAACCGATTTCGAATTAATGAGAGTCGACTGTAATACAAAATGTTTATTCGTATCAGTCATCCCAGATACCTGAGTAAAGATCAGTAAAAATGCTGTAGTACACTAAACGTAAGTGTATCGCAAAGTTTCAGTTACATACGAATATCTTTAATGCTACCCCGCATCATTTTTTTTCAAAACAAAAATCTTTTACATACGCTATGAGAACATTTGCATGAGAAATCTACTATTAAATGTATTTTTTTAAAGTAGTGGTGCGAATAAAATATGCAAATTTTCACCTCTAATTGAACTTTTGCAATAACCCCAGCAAATTTCTCACTGAAAAATATCACTTGACAATACTTATACACTCTAAAAAATAAATGTGTAAATTAGCTAATTTTATACACACATATGTGTAATATTTTAAAATTACACACTTGTTATCAAATTTACACACTTTGAATGAAAAATGTACACACTTTTACGTGTATTTAGCTGATGAAAGCAAGTGTGTTATTGTTACCGTGTGTTGTGTTGTGTTGTGTTTGTTATCGCTTGATAAACACAGACAAGTGTGTAAATGCAGAAAAAGGTCTGATTTTACACGAATTGGAGTGTTATTACAATTTAAGCATAGTTATGTAAACACAGAGAAGTGTGTAATTTTCAAAAATCACCCAATTGTCACAAAAAATACACATTTTGTACAAAACGTTACCTGTTTTTACGTGCATTTAATTTATGATATTGATTTTGCAAGTTGTTATCGGTTGATAAACACATTTAAATGTGTAAATATAAAAAAAATACCTGTATTTACACGAATTGAAATATTAAATATAATTATAAATGTTTAAATCTTAAAAGACAGTGTCTAAATGTGCATATTAAAATACAAATATGAAAACAAAAAAACTTTAATACATTTTAAAGTGCATATTTAAATGTATAAGATTAGTACTTTAACAGCAGTTAAAAACTGAAACAATTAATGTTTAGCTCACAGTTTAACAAAGCCTGAGAGTGAATGTGCTTGTATGTTCAGTATGTATGTACGTATGTAAGTATGTAGCGCGATAACTCACGGTAAAAATATTGGATTTGCCTGAAATTTTGTATACAGGTTTATTCATAAGGCGCTTCCCTGATTAGATTTGGGATTTCACTGTTTAAGTATAAAGGGGTAAAAGACCCCCCTTAATTTAGGCAAATGGGTTTTTCATGCAGAATTATCAGATTTCATACATATTTTAGATATAAGATTATTTCGACAAAACGCCTCCATGATTAATTGGTATGTTTATTGGTTAAGTATAAAAGGGGGGAATGAGGGGTTGTTACCCCTCTTAATTTAAGTAAATGTTTTTTTCGTGTAAAATTTACCGATTTGCTTCTTTTTTTTTGGGGGGGGGGAGGGGCATAGATTCATTCACATAAGGTGCTTACCTGATTTGTTTTGGGGATTCATTGGTTTAGTATAAAGGAAGGAACGGAAGACTACACCCCATAATTTAGATAAATGGTTTTTTCATGGAGAATTTACCGATTTGCTTCAAGTTTTTTATCCAAATTTTTCTTATAAGGCGCTTACCTGTTTTGCTGCGGGGATTCATTATTTAAGTATAATGGGTGGAGGGGGAATGGGGGTTACTCCTCATAATTTAGGTAAATGGGTTTTTGATGCAGAATTTACCGATTTACTTCAAAATTTTTTATATAAGTTCATTCTGATAAGCACTTACCTGATTTGTTTTGAGGATTCACTGGTTAAGTATGAAGCGGGGAACGGGTAGCTGCTTCCCTTAATTTAGATAAATGGGTTTTTCATGCAGAATTAACCGATTTGCTTCATATTTTGAATATTGGTTCATTTCGATAAGGTGCTCCCTGGTTAAGTTTTGGAGCTCTTTTGTTAAGTATAAAGTGGGGAACGGAAGATTAACTGCTATAAATTAGATAAATGCGAATTATCCGATTTGCTTCAATTTTAAATATAGGCTCTTTTAAATAAGGCAAATGCCTGAATAATCTTGGAATTTAATGGTTAATTATAAAGTGGAGAACGCTCTCTCCCTGAAGTTAGATAAATGAGTTTTTGTGCAGACTTATCCGATTTTCTTCAAATTTTGGATACAAGTTCATTCTGATAAGGTGTATCCTTGTTTAGTTTTTAGGAGTTCGATGGTTAAATATAAACGGGGAAAGGGGGAACTAATCCCTGCCTTAATTTTGTTTTTCGCGGTGCATTATTCTTTGAAAAAAATAAGGCTGTAGTACATAATTACTGCGAATAGCCTATAAGCTCAATGCCATCAGTTTAACTGGACAATTTCTTTTTTCTTTTAACATGCTCTTTCCTTCAGAGCTGATTCCCCGCGCTCCCTCCGTATTTTAAATAAATTGCAAGCACATAAACAGCTCCAAAAATCAAAATTAAAATTTGTCTTCTAAAAGAGATTCAAAAGTCTTTATGATGTCACTGCCAGTCGCGGTGGTCATATCATATCTGTGACCTCTGTAGTAACGTCACATTATGACTCAAATGTAAATTGCTTAGAAACATTAAAAAAAAAAATACCAGAACTTTACAAAACATGTTATTCAGTGTAAAAAAAAAAAAAAAAAAAAAAAAAAAAAAAAAAAAAAAACCTTTTTAGATAAATTTTTAACCATTTTTGCCATTACTACAAGTTGCATCACATCAAATGTGTCACAAATGTGAACTCACATTTTGACAAAAATATGAATTTTAAAAATATATTAGAATGAGAAAAACTATATTAATCATTACATAAATTATTTTGTAACTGATTTAAAACAAAGGTAAAATGCGTAAAAAGAAGAAAAAAATCTTCAAACAGGAAATTCAAAGTACAGATGCTCTAATATAAAAATATTATTTATTTAACTGCCATATCGAAGAACGTAGAACAAAAAACATCTGCGAAAAATATCGTCTGCTGGTGATTGCAGAGAGGTAAACACAGTGTATTTATTCTTCTCAGTTCCTTCCGAATTGCTAACCGGACATTAGTGGCTGTGTGCTTTGTTTGATTTATGAACGTGTATAGTTGGCATGTATTTTAAAACTTTACAAAAAAAGATATATAGGAATACTGCTTATTAATATTTTACAAAGATTTTCTGACCGAAGAAGGTACAGGGGCTTTAATGTTGTTACATGAGCACGCTAATGTTACTGTACTGAATTCGGATATAATGGTCTTCAAAAGAAACCTTTCTCTATTTGGATATTTGAAATAGAATACATAAACGACTATGTTAATAGAAAACAGGTATGAATTTTGCCGTTTTTTTTATAACGATTTAATTAATTTCACATATACATCTTATAAAAGAATAACAGTCATTAAATTACTTTTATGAATTAAATAAGTTTTAATAAATTAAATATTTATTTTGTTGAAATTATGTCCAACGATTGTAATCAAATGATTTAAATCATTCATTTTAATTATGTTTTAATAAATTTTTTTCTTTAAAAGACTATTGGATTAAAATTTCATTCCTTAAACTTTAGTTTTTAAAAATATTTGGAAAAGTGTTGTAATCAAACATTTAATAATATTTAAATTACTAACAAAAAATTAGCATGTGTAAAAAATGATTTTATAACAAATAAGAATTTGTAGACACACCGTCATACAAGCAACTGTGTTGCATATCAGCAACATACCCATAAGTCAAAGTTACTAATTAAATTTGTTTAAAAAGACGATTTTATTTAAGGCTACTTCCAATAAGCAGTTAATGTAAACAGTTCACAGAATTCTCACCATATAGCACATATGACGATTAATCTTTTAAACCAAAATTTTATTTATCATTTTAATAGTTTGATATTGCTATTGCTAAAGCCGACTTCACATATTTCATAAAATTAAGTAGGCTGATGGTGTTTAAAAATAATTTCTTTATAAAGGTAAATTCATATTCTTTGCAATTCTTTATTTGAAAATTGACAGAATTATAAGAATACGTATAATTTTCTATTTATTGCAAATATAAAAAAGAAAACTTTTAGTCAAGATATTTTTATGATACTACTTTTTACATGCTTAAAATAGTGAGAGGGAGATATTGTAAATTTTATAAATACACTCAGCGCTATTATCCACACAAATAAAAAAATTTAAATGGTTTTTTCTCAAAGTTCATATTTCCTTCACTTTCCTGTTCTAGAAATGGTTAGACCTTCTTTCTTTTCTCTCTCTCTCTCTCTCTCTCTCTCTCTCTTTTTTTTTTTTTTTTTTTTTTTTGTATTTGAGGTAGAGATTTAAATTTTTTGAACATGTTCTTTATAATTCATGTGATAAATTAGAGCATGGAATTAGATTTCAAGTTTTTTGTTATTTTTTAATAAATAAAAGGATATGAAGATGGTTAAATTTTATCGTCTTAAATAATATATATCAGTAAACAATTATTATTAAATCTAATATTAATATAAATATTAAATCTAATATTAGATGTATCTAAAAATACATATAAAGTTTTTGTAATATGTACTTGAAAATCTCAAAAATAAAAAGTGGCAAAAATATCAATATTTTTGCCATTATTTAAGTAGTAGAAATTTTTAAAAATTCAAACATTTTAAAACATTTAATTAAATATGCAGTAAAAATAATTTTGTTTTTTAAATTTATTGTTAGCTGAACAGTGAAATGCAGTGAGTTCACCATTAAACTATATATTTTTTAAATAAATAAAGTTGTTGAAATGGTAAACTGTCCTCTTAAATGGCAAATAAAATAATCCTCCGATTTAAAATTTACGTGCATGCATTTTACGGTAAGGAATATTTGAAACATATCAACGTAGCATATGATATATGTGACACATACAACATATATATATATAAGCATCCTGCCCTTTATCTTTTTAGAATGAATAGAAAATGCTGGATTGTCGTTCTAGTAATTAAAGCATTACAATATGTATTACACA
This sequence comes from Maratus speculifer, assembly GCA_964019185.1. Lineage (NCBI taxonomy): Eukaryota > Metazoa > Arthropoda > Arachnida > Araneae > Salticidae > Maratus > Maratus speculifer. The sequence continues at coordinate 825,434 of CAXHSM010000009.1, read as the reverse complement.
CCTAATTAAAGATTGTAATCAATTTAAAATTAAATGCAGCTAAATTAAATGCATAATTTTAATAAATGTAAAATCACTATTTTTTAATATAGTTTTACATAATTATTGCAAAATGTTTATGTGTATAACTTTATAGCATTTTATTAATTAATGAAATTACTAATTTATAGTTTTTATAATTTTTGTAATTACTAGCTAATAACTAAATTTTACTATTAAATTGTAAAAACATATATTATTTTAGTAAATAAAGGTTTAATTGTTTTAGAAACCTAAAATCTATTAATCTTAGAAACCTATAACCTAAATCTAAATCTATTCAATATTTTAATGCTGAGAAAAAAAAATCCGATTTAAATAAAAAGAAATATGATTTAAATAGAGAAATCTGATTTTATTATTATTATTTTTTAAATTATGATTTTTTTACATCCTAATTTTACTGTGCTTTTAACTAATTTTTATTGGAACGGTCTGGTAGGCGGAGAGTTAAAATAAGGTTTGTTATTTATAACTACCATCTAATCTTGTAAACAAAATATTAATGATAATATACCAAAGTGTAGTTCTATTTTATGTTTATGGTCTCCAATTTTATACTTCATTCACATAAAAAGAGTGTTAAACTGTATATTCCTACATTGTTTTTAACAGTATCTGGTAAAATAAGTACGGTTATATGGATTTCTAACAGACTATTATATGGAAATTTTTTTATCACATTTCATTTAAAAACCATTATAGTAAATTCTTATAAATCAGCTTGTCTTCTTTTATGATGATAGCAGAGTGATATTACCCCTAGAAACATAGATCCTTGGAAAATCGTACAAAAACTTTCATATTAGACCTGAAAATGACCTTTGTTTTAAAAAATAATAACCATAGATAGCACGAGTTATTATTTTTAAATGTATATATAAATAAAAATGTAATTTTGACAATGAAGTTTTAAAAATTATTTTTTAATAACTAAAAATTTATTTTTAAGTATGAATTTTGATGCAGTCAAATCTATCGCATAACTGCGATATACACTAAAGACAAAATGACCTATACAACGAGCATTAATCGGTGGTCTTATTTATTACTGCTATCGTCCATCATAGCATTTTTGCCACGCATGTTCTGAAAATTCTCAACATACGACGATACATTCAAGCCAAAGTTTTCTTGATTACTTGAGCAATTCCAGATCGTTATTGCTAAAATGAATTTTGTAAAATTAAAACGGCTGGAGATAGCCCAAAAGACATTTTTTTCAAAGGTAAATTCATCTATTTTACAGTTTAATACTTGAAAATTAGCAATATGAATGAGAAGTGTGTTATTTTCTGCTTATTACAAATGTGGAAAAAATATTTTTTTGTGTGTGTGTGTGTTTTAAATCATTTATTTCATGTTTAAAACCACTTACTCTAACATTAGAGTAAATATTTGCAATTTCAACATTAGATAACATTTAAAATAATTATTCAATTTAAATGCTATCTGTTTCAGCGTTTTTATAATATATTTTACTATAAAACTTCGAGTTTTCATTATTTTACATGCTATACATTTCTTATTTCATTTTCTACCGATGACAAAATACAGCTTTTCATAGATTTCAATTCATGGTTTTTCGTTTGTGATTTTTATATTGAAGACTTTTTATAAGCGTATTGCATTCAAAAACTTCAAGAAAAATAAATAAAAAACTTTAAAAAGGTGTCATTTGATACCAGAAGAAATAATTTTAACCTAGGCCGAAAAATTCAAATGTTTACACCAAATCCAATTACAGACACAGAAGCAATTGTATTTTATTATTATTATTATTATTATTATTATTATTATTATTATTATTATTATTATTATTATTATTATTATTATTATTATTATTAAACACTTAATTCACATTTTACACTCCAAAGTATAGGATAAAACTATATGCACAAAAATCTGTATTTTAAATATTGCACAAAATTCTGTATTTTGCATGTTACGCAGACAATGTAAAAGTATTACATAAAAATATGTGCAAAAACTGAATATTACACACATATATGTGTAAAAATAGTACACAGACATATGTGTATTTCCCTGCAATTTACTCATTCAAGCGTGTGACTTATCATCAAATTACACATTGAAATGTGTATTTTGAAATTTACACATTTGGCGCAATTTACACACCAATTTACACGTATAGACATGTCGTTTTTGTATCATCGATTTACACATTTTTGAGTGTAAATTTACACATTTATTTTTTAGAGTGTATACACTAATATGAGAACATCTAAACACAAATTTTTTTATTTGAAATATCAAGTTTCAACATATTAGGACCTCATATTCTCTATATTCAACTTCTAAAACAACTCGAAATGACTCCGGCTATTCAGCACATAACAGTTTCTACTTAAAAAAAATTTTAAATTATTTTTCATAGTTTATGGCAGATATCTTTATAATAGGTATTTTTTATATAAGAAGTTAATTTACTATTATTTTCAGAAAGACGCCATTTTCAAATAGGGTCATTAAATTTATGATTAATTTTAATTAATAAAAATGTTACTTACAATAGCAAAACAGTTCTGAACAAGATTAACAGGAATTACTTACCTAAAAAATAAAAGTATAAATATTAGTACTACCAGAAAATTATATTTCGTAAAATATACTAAAAAAAGGCTAAAAATAAGTAAAATATATAATAATTGTAGCAACAAAAAAAACACAAATTTTAGCTCAGAACGTCCCAAAATTTTTAAACATTTGCTAATTGATCTAAAAAAATAATAATCTTAAAAAAACCCACCATAAACATTTACATTATAAATATATCACTAAGGTTATATTTTTGAAAGAATAGTGGCAAATGTTAAAAATTTTATCAACTCTGCGAGCCATTAACAACCTGCTAAGTGTCCAACATATAGGGGAGACTGTGGCAAAAATAAACTTCGCATTTTAGTCCTAGTTATTATACAATAGCTGGCCATTGATTATCGTCCACTTGCGATTTTAGACATTTTGTTAAATATCTAGAAAAATACATGAGAAATCATCTCGAAACTCTTAGTGTATAAATATAATAGTATAAGTCATTCATCTCCGTAAGGATTTTTTCCCGGAACTCCATAGAAGATCGTCAACAAATTAAAAAAGAATGAAAATCTTTTGAATAACCCTGTCAAAACTAATAGCAAAAGCGCTCAAACTCTAGATTATGATTGAGTTGCCTTATTGTAATACACTGTGCTCATTTTTATGCAAATAGCATGCATACTCGCCGAGTAATTAAGATTTTTATAAAAATGGCCCCAAATTTTTCCAAGTTTTTTCCTTATAATTTTCAGAGTTCTTAATACAAAATAATATTTTTTCTGAAAATATGACAAACAACATTGCACACATTACCCAGTAATCAGATATAAAAAATAATAAAAATTGTATTAAAAATGAGAAGGTTTACTAAATAATTTTTCACTACGCATGCGTCAACAATATCAAAATTTCATTTGCATATTATGTTAGCTAAATATATAGAACAACTTTTGTGAAAGTCTCAAAATCATAACTTGAAAATTCTGAAAGTAATCGTCTATAGAAAAAGGACAAAATCCGTTGTTTCCAAAATGAAGCAAAAAAATGAGGGATTTTATCCAAATGTAGTAGTACTGTGTATTCTATATTGACACTAATCAATCAATATATGGATACAACCCCTCTTATTTTTGCTTCATTTTGAGAATAACGGATTTTCAACTTATTCAATTGACGATTATTTTGATAATTTTCAAGTCATGATTTTGCGACTTTCACAAAGGTTGCTCTATACATTTAGCTAACATAATATGCAAATGAAATTTTAATATCGTTGACGCATGCGCAGTGAAAAATTATTTAGTAAACCTACTCATTTTTCATACAATTTTTATTATTTTTTAATTCTGATTACAGGGTATTGTGTGCAATGTGTGTATAAACATAATAGTATAGATCATATATCTCCGTGAAGATTTTTTCCCTAAACTTTATAGGGGACCGTCAACAAATTAAAAAGAATGAATATCTTTTGGCTAACCCTGTCAAAACTAATGTAGCAAAAGGGCTCAAACTGTAGATTATGATTAAGTGACTTATGGTAACAAACTGTGTTCATTTTTATGTCGATAGCATGTATACTTGTAGAAAAATTAAGGTTTTTATAAAAACAGTCCCAAAATTTTCCAAGATTTTTGCTTATAATTTGCAGAGTTCTTAGTATAAAGTAACATTCTTTTCTGAAAATATGACAAACAACATTGCACATAATGCCCTGTAATCAGAATTAAAAAATATTAAAAATTGTTTGAAAAATGAGTAGGTTTATTAAATAATTTTTCACTGCGCATCAACAACCATCTTGAACAACTCATACTTCTCTCTCGCTCTTTATCGCGAGAGCGCAGTCTGTGCTCTTGCGTCCAGATCTTATTCTGTTAATTTTTCGTTTCTGGCTGTAATTTTGTAAGGCCTTATTAAAGGAAACCGGGGGGAGGGGGGTACACTATGATCTACAGACATGGGTTCGTTGTCTGAGAATCGCTCTTAGGCATTCAAACCAATACAAATTATCTTCAACAATCGTGAATAAACAACTTATAAATATATACATTATTGTTGTTTTTTATACACAATTTAGTTATACTATATATAAAAAATATTTATAAAACTTCTACAAATTATCATCAACAATTGTGAATTTGAAAATTATAAATGTTTTATTATTGCTGTTTTTATATACAATTCAGTTCCGTTCGTATAAAAACATACGAGTGGCCCTTCTTTTTTGTTGTTGTTAAATAAAATGTGTAAATATTGAAAAATTGCCACTCAAATTAACTAGTGAATACATTATCAGAAAATATGTTGTCAAATTTCATTCCCTCACCGAAGCCATTTTCTCTATCTGGCCAACGACACTATACTGTAAAAGTTACCTTATAATGGCTTTAGATTATAATATAGTATAAATTTCTATAACTCAACCACATCACCAACAACAAAAATCCTATTACTACCAAGTGATGTGTTAAGTAATTTTCTACTAACAAGGGAAGGTCTCATTACGGGCATACTCTGAAAAATCTAAAAAAAATACAGAATGTTCTTCTCATGATGCTATACGTTTATTAAAAAAAATTTGGCGGAACCTCCGTACCCTGTCCCTAAAAAAATAATGAAAATTTCATTATTTGGCGATTTATTATCGGTTAGCGATGAAGAGCAAATTCAAAAAATGTTTTACTGCATTTTAAAAGAGAATTCAAATGAATTTTAAAAGAAAAAAGTTTCATGTTCAACGTATTTAGATAAATTAAATATCTTTTGTTTTGTAAGCTTTAGTTTGTTTTAAGTATGATTTCGTTATATTGATATTTATATGTATTTATATTCAAATTTAACCATCAAAATTTGAGATTTAAAACGAAACTCAAATTTAAATTAATTAAAATTGTTTCAAGTTCGAAGTACAGTTGAGCATTGTCAATTCGATTTTATTGCTATGGAAACATCTGGCTTTTATTTTTGAATACGCGTAAATATATGAAAATAATTTTACTGAATAAGAATTTTTTATACATGACAATATTTTTTCCAAAGGTAAATTAAATAACTACACTAACAAATATGTACATATACAATTTATTATTTATATATGTATAAAATAAATTAAACTCCCTCATTGTGTATGTTTAAATTCATTAAATACCATTTACACGGATTCTAAAAACCCAAAAGCTTTCAGTTGCATTAAAATCGTTTGCTTTTGGTGGGGAAGTGCCGCTCACCAAGTCACGTGATAGTTTCGTCTTTTAACGCCAAATATTCGAAAGTATTTTATGTTGTTACATGTTTTCTACTGCAATTCCGCCGCTAATTTTCACTGATCCTTTATTATATACATGAAAAGTTCATTTTTTTTTTTTTTTTTTTTTTTTTTTTTTACAAATCTGAGTATATCTAGTGTGGAGACCTTCGTTGTAAGTTTCTTATTACTATAATTTCATGTTACTTTAAAATACCATAGGAACAAAAGGGTTAACACCTAAAAAGTAAGCCATTTAAGCTCTAATAAGGATTTTTTTCTTTCAGAATTTCCAGTACGAATTTTTGAATATATCTTTTATCAATAGTCTTCCCAGGGAAAAAACGATAAAAAGCTTCTTTTATAGGAATACAAATTATTGCATACAAATTAAAAAACCTGAACTTAAAATACAACTGCATAAAATTTATATTTGTCTACTAAAAACTAAATAAAATGGAAAATGTTTATAGTGGAATAAACATTCGGTATTCTTTGCAGATAAAAGTGCGCTTATACTCTAAAGAACGTGATTTATTTTTTTCATTCGAAATTTTTCATGAGATTTAAATTGAATTTAATGTTTATTGAACGAGTGGAAGAAAAACATTAATTCAAATGATTATGGCACTCTTCGTCGATGTTTGCGCACGAAGATTTTCATGTTTTATGTTTTAGAAACGTTGATATAAATATGATTAGCTATTTGTTAGAAGATATTCCAGTAATATGACATGTGAGATTGATTTATAGATGATAAAGAACTTTTTGTTTGCTTAAGTACATACATTGTGAAAAGCATTGCACTAATATGTTGGACGATATATTTGCTCTGTTAAACAAATAGAATTTATTATTAAACGCAGACGTTTTGTACTACCGACTGTATAGCCCGCTTCGATGATATAACTTTGATATTATGAACTTATGAAATATTTTTTATTGAGAGATAAAAACATTTAAACAGCTATTTTATTATTTTTATTAAGGGATATAATATTATATTAAAAAAATCTAATGTACCAATCTGTTTTTATTTTTTATATATTTTAATAAAAGAATTCGCCCAGATTCATACTATGCTTTTTTAATATATTCGGATGTAAAAATTAAGACTTCCAAATCGTGTTATTGTTACATAAATTTTATAAAAATTTCTTTTGTATTGTGACATAAAAGTTTTATATTCAGTGACTGAAACCAATAAAATAAGACTATACATTTATTACGCCACCTTGAACAGAACTCGGACTTTACAAACATAAACCTTGAATATTTTATACGTAAAAACTTAAGTCCAAATGAACGATTCGCATTGGCAGTTGGGACATCTCTGCCCTGCTCTACTCTTGTATATCGAATCCCCAGAGAGACTCAGGTACATTGTACACATCCAAAGCTGTTACTTTGATGAACCGCCAGTCTTTGAGAGGAATGAGGACGCAACTTCAAGTTTCTGTGAGTTATGATATTTAAGCTGTTTATAATCAAGTTCTTGGCCTAAAATATGATTTTCATTTTGTCAGACGGAGAGGTCTGATGTAGAAAGTAATGCGAGTATAATATGGATGTTAAAAATTTAATTATAAGGTACCCTGGGGTAATAACGGCACGTTAAGGTTCTACCAATATTCACGGCTCAGTTTTAGATTGTATTTTTCAAACAAATATATGATTTGATACAGCAACTCATTGACTATCTATATAAAAAAATAATTTAACAGATATCTATTCATAAAATGTAATGGCGTGATTTCTTGACCAATACTATTTGGCGTTATTACCCACCTATATGGGCAATAACACCATGCAAACAAAACTATGAATTAAGATGGAATAATTGCATGTAGATTGCCCAATTCTAAAAATACAAACTCTACAAACTTAGAAATTGACAAATTGCATTCTAAGCTATTGAAAATGTTCAATTTTTGTGAAAATGTAAGAAAAATAAAGGTGTAGTGTGGGGGGGGGGGGGGATGAGGCAAAAGAATATCAGACCGTGAGCTTCTTTTTGCTTAAAAAAGACCGCTTAAATAGAATTATTAGAAACATTGCACAGTTTTAACTGTGTTTATTTGAATGAGTATTTAGGATGTAGCTCGGCCACTGTAGGGAATCAACCGGGGTATTAATGCCAAGGATTGGCGTTATTACCCCGTTATAGTTATTGCGCTGTACATTTTAAATTACAAATTATCTCGAGAAGATATTCAAAATCTTCAACAACATTTTGAAAGTCCATGAAATGTACTACAAATTTATATAATTAACAAAGTATTTCCAGATAAAAAAAAAACAGTCTTCACATCACAAAACGTATCTCGCAAATTTTAGATCAAGCGTTAATTTTAGTTGCTTGTAAAAACAATAAGACCTAAAAATGAAACAAATTAACTTGAAGCTGTTTTTTGCGATTTATATGACGCAAAACCCTTCTGCGCAGAGCACATGGGTGTCATTTACCAGTTTATTTCATAATTATGCATAATATTAGCACTTGGCGTTATTACCCCAGACCACCTTACATAAAATGTATCGGTCTTGCATCAGAGACAACCTATTAGGATATAACATCTTCCTTGTTTGACAATGTGTTAAATAATTAAACTCAGATCGTTCCAATAAGTGTAATTTTCGAACAAGAAAATCGTATTAATTCTTTTTCTGCCACATTATGAATTCATAAAAAGTTTTACATTCTAAAGCATTTTACGTAAATTGTTTAAATGAAATTAAAAGATTTACATAATAATTTAATAATTTTTTGAAGGAATAATTAAATTTGAATTTTCAGAGATTTTGTGCAATATTTATAACTCCACTCAAATCTTTTATTTTAAATTATTTTCTTAGTATTTTGCAAAATTATAAAATGTACAAACATAATTTTCTTACAATATAAATATAGAAATATTTCCAAATTGAAAAATTCCCATCCCCCTCCCCCCTAGCGCCAAGGAAACTGAAAAGATACAAAGGCAAAAGAAATCATCCTTTTAAAAATATTTTTGTTTTGTGTAACCAATAACGCTTTTCGAACAAAATAAAGTAATGTAACTGTAACTCATTCTAAACAGCATTGCACCTAATTGGCGTATTAAAAGAATTTTATAATAAATAATTTTTATGATACTTATAAGTACCGTCGGTAGATAAAAGGTTAAGCGTCACAATTTGTTAACTTAAATTACTATCTGAGTACTAGGATTAAATTCTAAACCGTGGATATATTTCTTTCCAATGAGTGTTTTCATTAGAATCCCCACTTCCATCATAACTTTTTAAAAAAGTTTTAGAGAATTTCATATTTGAGAGAGAGAGAGAGAAAAAAAAAACCTTTTCTCATAAACATATAAAATATTGCTTGCAAATTCCGAAATCTGAATTTCAAATATTCATGCTTTTACATAAACTTTGCGTTGCTTCAACAAACTAAATAAAATGAAGCAAGTTTGTGATGGAATACTTGCGGGTTGAATGCGAATAATATCGAGTTTATACGCTACAGCAGCGGTTCCATATCTATGGGTCGCGACCCACTGGTGGGCCACGGCAGTTGTTTTGGTGGGTCGCGGAACAATCGAGATTTGTAATCAACCTATATCTTTTATTTCATCTGTATAAAAAGATATGACAATTTCAATAGGAAATGTTATTTAAAAGGAACTTTTTCAATATCCTTCTAGATTAATATACTAATAGAATATCCAGAAGTATTTAAATTAGCTTTAAGGTCCTTGATGAAATTCAACACTTCATTCTTTTTCTACTTGGCTGTTTTTGAAAGGCAAGTACTGAGACCAACTGCATGTTATTATAGAGAAGAACATTCTGTATTCTTATTATAAGTTCTCATGTTAGTAAACACCAGTACCAGAAATTTTATGGATTATAAAGTTATGTTTTATTATTATTAAGTATTTATTTACTATCTTTTTAGTTTATGCATTGTTTTAATTACTATTCATTTACACACATCGAGATTACTGATTCTTGTTTTTGTAATGTTTTGTAATGTATCTTCCGTACGAAAATCTGCGTTTTTCGTAGGATAGCATAGCCGAGCGTATAGAGGTCGTACAAAAATGGCTGTACTGATATACAGATTTTTCTTAAATAAGTCGCGAAATTTCTTTTTACTGAAAGGTGGGTCGTCAAAATTTATTTCAGCGAAAGGTGGGTCGTGTGCCAAGAAAGTTTGGGAACCGCTGCGCTACAGTATATAATTATTTTTTTAAGAAGAAATTTTTGATAGGATTTAAATTTAATTTAATGTTTACTGAACTTACTGAACATGTGGAAAAAAGACATTAGTTAAATGAAATATCTCTCTTTTTTGCCAATGTTTCTGGTTGAAGCTTTTAGTGCTTTCGCTTTTTAGAATTTCTGGTATAAAATATATTTAGCTACTTGTTGGAGGACATTGTAGAAACATTGCATTTGGAATTGACTTGTACGTGTTTAAGCACTTTTTTTACGGAAATAACGTGCGTTGTAGAAAATGCTGCACGAACATGTTTGAAGATATTGTTTTATCGAACAAATAGAATTTAGTATTAAACGTCGACTAATATACTGACAGTATTATTGTTCGCTTTGGTGGTATTAGGAGCTTTGATATTACGATTTTATTTTATATTTTTGTATTGAGTGATAAAAACTTTTAAACGCCTTTTTAATATGCTTTTATTAACTTCACCTGTATGTATTTATGTATGTATGTAACGAAATCTTTGGACGTTATTTTCACCCACTTTAAGATATCATATTAAATTGACATTTTGCACACTTATTGAGATCCGGTGACAATTCAATAATTTGAAAAGTCACCGCTTAAAAGGATAAAAAACGTCGGATAAACGGATCAAAATCAATTTGAGAAATTAACAGTCACCTGACACCCCAGACACATGACAATCAATGAAATACATATGAAAACCTTAACTATGCAACCGAAAAACACTTTTAAAACTTTTTAGTTCGACCTGATATAAAAGCCTGTGTTTTAGTTTTAAAAATATTTAGCAATTACAGTCGGCTCTCGTTAATTCGAACTCGTCGGGACCACAAGAAATGTTCGAATTAAGAAAAAATGAAATGAAGACATGCTTAATATGGTACTATTACAAAGGAATTAATGTTATAGTGTTTTTTAAATTTATTTCGTCTGTTATCATTAGAATATGACTTAATATTAAATTAGAATATATAAATACATAAACTAATTAAAAGATTAGAAACAAGCACAATGGAAGAAAAATTTAAAGCGTAACTGATGGACAGACGCACTAAGAAAATAGATATCAAATGCATTGGATTATATGTATACTCGTTCGGAACAATTTTCACAAAAATCAAAGAAAGAAAGTTATTCAAATGATCGGAAATCCGTGAGAAAGAAGAGAAAAATGCAAAATTGGAATTCTCCCTAGTTCGAATTAAACGAAGTGAAGAGAAAATGAGTTCGAATTAATGAAAATTTTTAACGTTATTCTGCCATTGAAAATTTCGGGACTTCATATTTAGTTCGAATTAAGCGAAGATTCGAATTATCCGATTTCGAATTAACGAGAGTCGACTGTATTTCAAATTCTATTCCATAATGATTGGGATTGCAAAATACTATTTCCGCTTTCAAAGTTTTTTTTTTTTTTTTTTTTTTTTTTTCTAGCGGAAAGAGGGAGACGGGAGTAAATATTCTCAATAAATGTTTAGATACTTCTGAAAAATGCTATTTTATCCTTTTTTACAACTTATTGTTATTATTTTGAGTGAAGATTCTGATATTAAACAAACATTTTATGATGTACCAATATATTTTTTATTTTTCACCGGATTTTAAAAGGAAATTCATTAGTTTGATTAATAAGTTATTTTAACACATGAGGTTGTAATAATTTCGACTTTTAAAATGGTATTATTTGATAGTGGATGTGTATAATAAAATTTCTAATGCTTCTTATATTACTATTTGGGTACAAGAATTAAAATCTAATCGTATAAGGAAATAAAAGTATTTTCCCTCAAAAACATCAGTACCTCAAGTAAATCTTTTGTTAATAGTTTTAAACTCCGTATATAAAAAATAAATATATTTTTGAAAGACGGAAAAGGAAAATAAAACTGTTTTTCCTATAGGCATATAAAATATTGCATTCCAATTTCAAAATTTGAATTTCAAATACTTCTACTTACACTGTATGCTACTTCAACAAATTATATAAAACGGAGAATGTTTGAATGGAATAAGAGTGGGTTGTTCTATGCAGATAAAAGGACGCTTATGCTTAGCTCTAGAAAATGTTTTTTTTTTTTTTTTTTTTTTTTTTTTTCAATGGAAATTTTTGATATGATTTCAACTGAGTTAAATGTTTACTGAATGCATTCGAAAAACGTTATCATTTAAATAAAATGTTCTATAGCTCTTTATCGATGCTTCTGCTCGAATATTCTGGTCTCTATTATCTGCAACCCACGCTTATTCCATTCAAACATTTTATGAACTAACACACAGTTTAGGTAGAAGTAACTTGAAATTCAAATTTCGAAATTGGAATGCAATATTTTATATGTCAATGGGGAAAACACTTATATTTCTTTTCTATCTCTCAAAACTATATTTATTTTTTTAATACGTAGTTTAAAACTATTAATAAAAGATTCACTTGAGGTACTGTTGATTTTGTGGGAAAATACTTTTATTTCCGTATACGATTAGAATTTAATTCTGGTTTCGAAATGAAAGTATAAATTATTTTTAGCTACTTATTAGAGGATATATGTAGAGGATATATGCAGAAATATGGCATGTAAGATTGATTTTTAGATGGCAGAACTCTTTCTATTCGCGGAAGAAGTATCTTGTGGGAAATACTGCACAAATAACTTTGAAAATATCGTTGTTCACTTAAACAAATAAAGTATAATATTAAACGCAGACGATCATAGTATAGATGGTAGTGTCCTCTTCTGTGATACTAGTTATGGTTTATTAGATTTTTGTATCTCGAGATAACAACATTTCAACGATGCTTTAATATTTTTAATTAGTGATTATTATGTTAAATAATCATCTTATGGTGCAACAATCTATATATTTTTTATTGGTTTTAAAAAGAAATATTTGCTACGTTCGAAAATATGCTTCTTAGGATTTGTTATTACATAAATATGTATAGCGCCGATAGTCATCGTCTGAAAAAATATTCAGCAAACTGGTTTGAAATGTTATCTACATAAAAAATGCAGAATTATGTCAAGTTATTTAAAATTCAATATAAAGCGAATCCCAACTAAAAAGATCTTATAAAAGCTTTTTTTCATTCTATTAAATAATATCATCCATAATTACTCTTACGATATCCTACGGTAAGTAGAGATTCTAGGTGGCCACAGTGATTACTCTTTTAAATTTCATCATATGTAATTAACTTAATGATATCACGTTATAGATAATGATTCTAGGTTGCTATGGTCATTATTCTATTAAATCCCATCATATTTAATTAATTCAATGATATTCCGTGATAAGTAAAGATTCTAGGTTGCTATGCTGGTTATATGCTATTTAACGTGGAGTAATTTGTTTCTGTATTACTAAATTAAATGCGCTTAATCGTAATAAATTTTGTATTTATGCATTTTTTGCATGCAACAGCAACAGCTATTCACCAAGTACTGAATATTTATAAAACTATTTCTACTACTAACACACCTAATTTGCTTTGTTTGCGTACAATTTCCGACTTTTTTAATACACGTGGATGCAAAGCTTTTGTCTCTTCAAATATCGTAATTGTGCAGATCGATGTATCAAATATATTTTCTAAAATGATTCTTTTGTTGTTGTTACACTGTTAAAAATAAATCTGCGAATTCTTGGTAAAACTTGTAGCAGAAAAGTGTCCAGACATTTACCGTTCTGTTAATAGATTTTCCGTTTTAGGAAATAAAATAAGGAAAAACTCCGTTAGAAGAAGCGGTAACTTTCCGTTATAAAGTTTGATTTTTAATGATAATAATTTAATTTATAAAATTTTTAATCAACCAATCATTTGTCAAAGAATGTGAACTTTCCGACTGCTTTCGAATGACTGTCTTGTTTAATATGGCACAATGTACTTCAAGCCATCCTGAGTAGTGCTGTAAAACTAACGACTAAATAAATACCCGTGTGATGGCGTTATTTTAAAACTCACTACCCGTTTGAAAATATTCGTTCCTCGTTACTGCTCAGAAACCGGTAATTAACAATCATCGTATGTACTAAATAACTGCAAGAAATCTAATTACCTACGGAACATGAGTTTTTGGAAAAATTGGTATTTTTTTACTCTTCACATATTGTTATGTGCTTCCATCTGTCCATAAAAAATAGATTTAATAAAACTTCTATTTTTTTATGAAAAAAGGCAAACAAAATTTAAATACGATACATAATTGAGAAATTGTCTAAATTGTAGGATTTATTACTTATGAAAAAAAATAATAATCGGAGAAAGCAATTTAGCAACAGTAAAAGCTTACAAAATTTATACAATAAAATTATGAAATGTAATTACTCAAACAAAATGTTTTTACAAGCAAATTTTCTCATTAATTTTATACTTAAAGTAATTATGTGTAGTGAAAATTAATTTCTGAAATAATTTAAAAACACTTTGTTTCATTTCTTACGTAATCATCCTATCAAACAACATCTATATTTGTACTTCAATCACATTATTATCTCTGAAAAATTTTATTTATATTTTAATATACTTTTTTTTCTTCAAATATGAAATTTAAAAACAAACAACAAATATATCTTTACAATCAACGAAAAAAGAGACAAGAAAAATGAATTTTATCATAAACACATTTTTAAAAGCAACCTAAAAATTCGTCTTTATCACAAAAATGTTTTCAAATATAAAATATAAATACGCGTGCAAAGATATTGTTATAGGAAAAAAATATACTTAAAGCAAACCTGTAATTTTTAGAACAGTTTTGATGGAAACAAACTATCATGTGATTGACGATGCTTTACTAATAAATGTTTTTTTTTTTTAATTCGTCGTTGTATCGCCTTCAATTGAATACCTCATTTGGCATATAAATCACATTTGGTTTATCACTTGATATTGCAGAAAACTGTATACAATTTACTTCTTTTTCTTTACATAATAAAAGAAATAAATAAATCAATAAGTTCCTACGAAATCCAAATCATTTGAGATTTGGGAATAACTGATGCATTCAAACAAAATGATACGCATAGACTGATACCGAAAGAACTGATACCGGTGCCTAATGCTTCGACTGTCTGGCTTCATCCATGAATTGCACAAACGTACGTCAAACAGTGTTTGAAGTTAGTTTCGTTTTGTTCGGTGGCGTATTGACAGTAACTACTAACGAGTGATATTTCAAAGAAACGATTCGGGATTTCGTTTTTTAGAGAATACCCGTTATACGTTAACGAATGTGTGCGGTTTGCAACAGTTTTAATCCTGAGGATCGAACTCGAGACGTTTTGACAGCGAAATCCTCCTTACTGACTGAACCATTGCTGCTAACGGTATTGTGCACAAAGTATGTCTCTTATGACTCAGCGGGGAAAAATCTATTGAGCTTTTCAAAGATTTCCTTTCAAATAAATTCGCTAGAATATTTCTAAATGGTTTATTTTATTTTATTTTAGACTGATGTATAATACTTATTTTTTTAATCAATTTTAATTTTTTAACTAGTTTAAATTTTAAAAAATTACCGTTTTTTTTTTTTTTTTTTTTTAATTGAATGAATAAATAAGTAATTTTTGTTAAAAGTAATTTTTGTTTGTTTTGTATAAATTATTTTTTACAAAAATAATTTATAGAGAATTTTTCGAAATTGTCGCACATTATTTGCTTTTTAATTTAATTAAAATATTTTAAAAATAAGAAATTAAACAGGAATAATGCAATTTAAAAGTGATTTTTTATCTTTTCATTATATTATTAATTTTATGTAACATACTTTTATAAAATTAATGTATTTTTATAAACCATTTATCAATGAAATAATAACAATAATAATAGCATTGTAAGAATTATAACTCCTTAGTAGTAACACTACACATTTTTTTTTAACATAACCAAACTTCTGGCATCTGGTGAAGAAAACAATTGCAAAATGATTGTCAATAAAAATCCCCACTAACTCTGAGAAGATGATTTTTCCATTCTAAATTATTCTAAGTTAAGAAAAGGTTTTTAAAATAAATTTTTCTTCTTTATTATCTCGAATAAAATGGGGGGGGGGTGTATATTTTGACGTGCAAGTTTAAACAAAGATAAAAATCTGTTTAAATAAAGACATGGAAATCAATAAAGGAAATTTGATATGAGATAAGAGAAATGTCTGCAAAATTATGACCGAGAAACGTAGTCCAATGCATTTAACCAAGAACTTATGTAAAGTTAAAGAGAGTTCCGCTTTTTTTCTATGCTTTAACAGAAATTTTTATCACTGTATAAAGTTTGTATTATAAATTTGGAAAGAAATATGATAATTTTTTATCTCGATGACAAAAAGCAAGACAGTAGCAATTCAGCAGAACAATACAAGTTTCACGAAAGAGCCAGGGTTCTCTCGTTGAGTTTTTCAATTTCTGTAAAGCAATACACTCTCAAAAAAACTTCCGTCTTTTCACAGAAAATGTATTGGCAGCACTGCTGCCAGAAATTGTCTGTAGATTGACGATTTTCCGTTTATTTTTTTCTCCGTCAAAAGAGGAAAAATATCCGTCACTTGAAAAAAATTTGGAAAAGAGCAATGTGGAAGAGATGAGGATCGAACTCACGATCCCAGCATTACAAGGCGAGCGCTGAATAAAGAAAGTAATTGTTATTTATTTTTAAATTCGAAAGCATTTTTGTCTTTTTAAACTAAATTAGACATTTTAATCTACATAATATTTTGTTTTTCATATTAAAAATAAATTCGAATTTCTCACTAACAGACCCATTACGCATGCGTGCTAGAAATAAACGGAATCTCTTCCTCATTTTTCGACGTTTGCAATGAATTCACAGATCAAATACCTTTTTTGGGAGTACGAAAATTATTTGTGAAAAAATAAGGACAACTTAGTGTATATTGACGAATTTTTCTGACAGTTTCATAAAGATTCAAAATAAATTTTCCCCAGATAACGGAGTAAATCCGTTTTATCTTTCTATCCCCACCTCTTTCGTTATTTTCGAAAACATGATAAAATTTTCAGATTTTTAACGGAAAATGCCTTCTTGTTGTGAAAAAGGACATTTTGTGTGTAATTCAGGAGAATCATATCCGTGAATTTCAGATTTTTTTTAACAGTGATCTAAAAACGTAAGGAAATTTCTTTTGAATAAGTATTTTATTCAAAATCTCCAGTGCTTCTAACATATCTTATGCCAATAGTCTTAAATAATTTTACTTCTGAGAGGAAAAAACTAGTCGTTGGGTGCCACCGTAATACTTACCCATCATGGATATGTATATGAAAATAAAACATGTGAAAACTATTTATACAATGCATTGCAATTTCAAAACAAAATTTAAATATTGTTAATATACATAGTAATGCTATATTAAAGAACTGCTGATGTACCAATTTCGACAAATTATATAAAACGCCAAACTACTCAAGTAGTACCAAACTGCGTAAAAAAACATCCTTATAACTCCAAAAATAATAATTCTATTAACTAACAATTAACTGCGTCGGATTACGCGTCTCATTTCCAATTAAAATATACCTCTGAATTGAAATTTGAATGAAATACAGGGTCATGAAAAATCGAAGAATGTGGAAAACAGGATTACAAATATCTCGGCAACTAATAATCCGATCGATTTCGTTCTATATGCAAAATGTGTGTTATTTTATTGCCTTTTATGTCCATTCCTTAGAAGAAAAAAATTCTAAAATTTTTATGTAACTTTCATTAGAACGAATTTTTCGAGAGTTCGAAAAAAAAATAGTATCGGATAATCGAGGTTGCTGATATTAAACAGGCTTCGTCCCATTCTTACATACTAACTATATACGAAATTTCAAGTCTCTATCTCAATTTATTCGAGACATAGAGCGTTTACAGACAGACAGACGGACGGCAAATTTTTTTTTTCTAAAACTATGTTTTTCGGAATCTCCACTATCTAAAACGTGTAAATCCGTCAAATTTTTTTTTCGATTTTCAAAACGATTGCAAGACTTACCCTATACTACGTATGATGGGTAAGTAAAATCATAGGAATATAGAGTATTGCATTAAAATTCTGAAATCTAAATTTCAGACCTTTTTTTTTTTTTTTTTTTTTTTTTTAATCCAACAAACTAAATCAAACCTACGAAGAATCTTGCAGTGGAATAAGCGCGAGGGTGTTCCATTTAGATAATAATGCTAGAAAACATGATTTATTTTTTTCAGTCGAAATTTTTTATGACATTTAAATTGAATTTAATGTTTACTGAACGTGTGGGAGGACGGCATTATTAAAATAAAATGTTCTACAGCTCTTTATGTATGTCACGCATAAAGCTTTTCGTGATCCGAGATTTTAGAAATGTTCTATAAAATATGTTTAGCTACTTGTTGTAGGATATTGTAGAAATATTTCATGTGGAATGCATTTATATCATAGATGGAATTTTTTTTATTATTTGCAGAAATAATACACCTGTACCTTTTGGAAAATGCTACACGAATAACGTTGATGTTATAATTGTTTGTTATGTTAAACAAATAGGATTCATTACTAAACGCAGACGATTATTTTATCAATGGTATAGTTGATTGTTCGCTTCGATGGCATCAGTTACTTTGATATTATGATTTTATTAGATTTTTGTATTAAGAAATAACAACATTTAAACGACTGTTTATTATTTTGATTCAGGAATACGAAAATAAATAAACATTTAATGGTGTAATAGTCTATTTTTTATTAGTTTGAAAAAAATTGCTCAGTTTGATAACATGCTTTTTTAATATATGAAAAAATTTCGACTTTCAAAATCATATTACCCTCAATCGATGTACGAATTAAAATCTCTGATGGAGAAAAAACATAAATGGAGGTGGAAAAAAAGGATGCCTAAAAAAGGGATTGTAATATGAAACTATTTATCGCTCAAATTTTAATGTCCACATTAGGCCCAAACAGAACAAGAACGTGTCACAGGGACTGAATTATTTGACATCAGCCGTGATTTTTTCTCTAAATGATCTGCTTATATTCTCTAATGATCTGCTTATATTAAAGCATTCTAAAGATGTTACATTAAAGCATTCTAAAAATTTTTTGTAAAAGCAAGTAGTTTTGTTTGGGCTTAATATAACGGATTTTAAGGTTACATTTTTGGCGTTACCCCCAGCCATTATATTTCATCTTTATTCTTTCTTTTTACTCTATCGAATTCCCTTTTAAGTTCCTTTTCATATTACTTTAATTTACTATCTCAGTGCAACCATTAAAACCTTAACGCATACGGAAATATAAGTATTTTTCACAAAATCTCCAGTACTTTTAGCATATCTTCTTTAAGTTATATTTTTTGAGAGAAAAAAAGATAAAAAGCTTTTCTTATCGGAATAAAAAATATTGGATTGAAATTAAAAAATTTGAATTTGAAATATTTATGCCTAAACATTGTATGCCCAACAAACTAAATAAAACGGAGCTCGCTTGCAGTGGAATAAGCTTGAAGTTTTTAATTCAAATAATAGCCTACTTATACGCTAAAGAAGATGACTTATTTTTTTTCTTCAACCAAAATTTTTGATGAGATTTAAATTGAATTTAATTTATACTGAACGCGCTAGGGAACGACATTATTCAATGAAATTTTCTATCAATCTTTCTGCTTGAAGCTTCTATGTCTTCACGTTTTAGAAAGTTCGTGCAAAACATATTTATCTTATTTGTTGCATTATATCTTACACTATAATACGAACGAAAATTGTGTATGTATGTAAATTTTATCTTAAAAATTGCTTTGACACTTTTGACAAAGTTTTGTATTTTGTCATTTTCGGTCCGAGAAAATCATTGGGTTAGGTCACATGTTCAAGAAAACTCGATTCGTTTTGCCTAATAATGGGTCAGGGTTAAGCTAATTATATCTAAAAATTGGCTAAATCGATTTTAACACAGTGTTCTCTAACCAATCATTTTTTGACACTAGAAAACTATTGGGTTAGGTCCCATTTTCGAGAAATTTCTATTAGGGGGTCATTTTTGGGTCATTATGGATCAAACCAATTTTATCTAGAAAACGGCTCTAACGATTTTGACTGAATTTTGTATTCTACCATTTTGGATTGCAAGAAGTCCATTAGATAAGTCACATGTTAGAGAAAATTTATAAATGGATTATTTTGGGGTCACTTAGGGTCACATGAATTTCATTTAGAGAACGGAACTAGCAATTTCGTCTGAATTGTATATTCTGTTGTTTTGGGGGGCAAGAATGCTATTGGGCTAGATTGCATGTTCAAGAATATTCTATTTGTCTGTCATTTTGAGTCCCAATGTGTCAAGTCAATCTCATTTTATCTAAAAAATGGCTCAGACGATTTTGAAAAAAATTCGTATTATACTGTTTCCGGGCACGATAAGATCATTTTAAACGATCACTATTCGAGAAATTTGTATTAGTGAGTCATTTTGGGGTCATTATGGGTCAATCTAATTTTCTCGAAAACAATTCAAAAAGATTTTGATTAAATTTTGTATTCTATCTTTTTCGGAATCGAGAAGACCATTGTGTTGCGTCGCATGTACAACAAAATTCTATTCGTGGATCATTTTGAGTCACTATGGGTCCGGATCAAACTAATTATTTCTAAAAAATGGTTCAAATAGTTTTGACAATAATTTGTATTATAACGTTTTCCGGCAGGAAAAAAATCATTGGTCTAGTTCATATGGTCGCGAAATTTCGGTTATTGGGCCATCTTGAAATCACTACGGGTCAAACTAATTTTATGTAAAAAATGACTTTAACTGTTTGAACTGAATTTTGTATTCTAACGTTTTCAGACTCAATATCAATGATCTAGGTTGTATATTCAAGAACATTCGATTTGTTGGTCATTTTGGATCAGAGGGGATCAGAATCAAGTTAATTATATCTAAAAAATGTCTCAAACGATTTCGACAAAATTTCCCATAATGGCGCTTTAGCATTTCAGAGTAGGAGAAGGTCAATGGGTTATTTTTTTGTTTAAGTGTTCATGACGGCCAATTATCTACATGTCGGGCATAGGCCCTAAGGGGAGGGTTGCCCTCCCCTTAGGGCCCGTGGCGGTCTTTTCAAGGGAACCTAACCCATATTTACGCAAGTAAATTCAAGGTTTGAAGAAAACAACGGAAAACTCAGAACGGTTAGGCCGACGGTCGCGAATGGGTTCGAACCCAGCACCTACTGTCTACCAGTTTGGAGATTAGAACCTCTCGGACACTGATGGGGCCAGAATGTCAGTGGATTAGATTGCCTGTTTGAGGAATTTCGATTAGTGGGTCATTTTTTATTACTAGGGTCTGGGTCAAGCTAATTGTATCAAAATAATGGCTCAAACTATATCGAGAAAATATTATATTACACCGTTTTTGTGTACTAGAAGATCACTGGTCTAGATCACATATTCGAGAAATTTTGATTTTTATATCAGTTATGGGTGATTACGAGCCAAATAAATTTTATCTAGAAAATGGCTCAAACGAATTTGAAAAAATTTTGTATTTTGTCATTTACGAATTTGAGAAGACCACTGGATTAGGTTGAATTTTCGAGACAAGGTTTTTAGCGCGTCTATTTGGATAACTATGGATCCGGGTCAAGGTAATTGTATAGGAAAAATGACTCAAACGATATTGACAAAATTTTGTAGACACCTTTTTCGGGCGCAAGAAAATCATTGGACTAAAATAACATGTTCGAGGAATTTCGATTTGTGGGTCATTTTTGAGTCATTATGAGTCAAGCAAACTTTATCTAAAATACCACTCGAACGATTTTTACCTGAATTAGTTTTTTACAATTTTCCGTCTCCAGGAGACCAATGGACTGGGCTCTAATTAATGACTGAACGATTTTGACTACATTTTGTATTGTACCCTTTTTTTATTAGAAGATAGTTGAGCTAAGTTACATATTTCAACAAATTTGATTAGTGGGTCATTTTGGATAATTACGGGTCACATTTACGAAACCCAAAATTTGGCAAAAACCATTACGTTGGCGATATTTTACAAATACTTGTGAGATTTGATCGAAAAATTTACCTTTAAAGAAAACATGTGTCAAAACACATACTTGACACTTGGTACCAAGTGAAAGAATATCGCCAAATTCGGCTATATTTGACCAAAAATTGAATATCGGAAAGTGAAGATATTTTTTATACTTTCTTAAAGGAATCGAGAAGCATGGTTAAACCAATCACAGTCGAGCTAAAAACGAGATTTGGATTGATATTTTATCGTTGTAAATTTGCAAATAAAGTAAAATTTATAATCATGTACGCACATACATAGTTTTAAAAATTGATTATTTTTGCAAATAATACTGTTATGAATAATGTGTTTTATAGCATAAAATAATACAGAGAATGATTCAGTGAGAATATTATATCGAGTTGATTACAAAGTTAATTGAGGTTGCTGTTAACTTTGTTTTTTTAATACACACAGACTTAAAAATTTCGACTATCCAAATCGAATTAATGGGAATCGATGTGCTAAATAGTTTTTTATTTTTTTTAATATTACTTTAAATTATCATCTGGTTATAACTATTAAAATTTAAAAACGTACGAAAATTTCTTTTGAAAGAGTATTTTCTTTAAAATCCCCAGTACTTCTATCATATCTTTTGGCAATATATTTAAAGAATTTCATTTTTGAAAGAGAAAAGAAAAAGAAAAAAAAAGCTTTTCCCATAGGAATATAAAATATTGCAATCAAATTCCGAAATCTGAATTTCAAATATTTCTACCTAAACTTTGTATTAGTCCAACAAACAAAATAAAGCGAAGCTTGCTTCTACTGAAATAAGCGTAGGTGTGTTAATGCTAATAGCAGCGCGATTATGTGCTAGAGAAGATGATTTTTATTTTTCAGCCGGAATTTTTAATGGGATTGAAATTAAACTTAATGTTTACTGAACATGTGTTAGAACGTCACTATTCAAAGGAAATATTCTATTTCTCTTTGTCAGTGATTCTGCTGAAAGCTTTTCGGTTTTTCGTTTTTCAGAACTAACTGTTGGAAAATATTTTTGAAGTTTGGCATATGGAATCGATTTATAGATAGAAAAGCACTTTTTATTTACTGAAATAACGTATCTTGTGGAAAGTGCTGCACAAATATGCTTGAAGATATCGTTGTTCTGTTAAACAAATAGAACTTATTATTAAATCGAGTTTATTGATGGTATCATTCGCTTCGATGGTATGAGTAAATTTGATATTATGATTTTATGAAATTTTTTATACCGCATGATAGTAACAATTTAAAGAGTTCGTTATTTTGATTAAGATATATTTAAAAAGTTGATATTGATATAAAAACGAAATATGGATTCCGTTAAAAAATTGGCGATTTTTAACGGGGTACCCTGCCATTTTGTTCTACTCATTAAAAAATAATTACGGTAATTTTTTCATAATTTTTAGCATGATATTAGGGGTCGCTACCTCCATTTAAATTTTAGACTTATTCAAGAATATTGAAAAAAAATGAATAATTATTCTTAATAACAAGTAAACATATTTTTATTAAATATTTCAATAAATTCTACAGCAACTACATTGTTATATACATTTAAAGATGAAGAAAAAAGCTTTCGGGTACTCTCCCTAGGAAAATAATGGCAAGCTTTAATAGTTCTTTGTAATCGTCCCTTGGTTGAAAATCATTAAGTTGATTTTGTGCAAACTCTATGATTTTTGATGCATTTCTGTTGTTTTTTCATTGATAAAATTATCAGTTACAGAAGTTTGAAATATGTAATGATTAATAGAGTTCCACGAAATTTTAAATCGTTTATATAAGAATATGACTGGTCCATTTGGAACTCTGAGTGACTTAACAACAACTGCCTCCAGTATAATCTTCAGGATGTGATGACGGCAAGCCAACCAAAGCATTTTCTGTTCCAAAAGAACACAAGATCCTCTTGATAACCCGGAATTTACATAACCGGTATCAAAACACGAAAATTTTACTTGCTCTGCAATTCCCCATGGTTCCAATGTTTTGTTAACAGCAAAAGATATTGCTTCACCTGTTCCTGACTGAAGTTTTGGAACTGCAAGTAATTGGTCAATATTTTTACCAGAAATAATAATTGGTAATCGTTAAAGAGTTTCACTTTTGAGAGAGAAAAGAAAAAAAGCTTTTCCCATAGGAATATAAAACATTGCATTCAAATTCCGAAATCTGAATTTCAAATATTTCTACCTAAACTTTGTGTTAGTTTAACAAACAAAACAAAGCAAAGCTTGCTTGTAGTGAAATAAGCATAGGTGTGCTCAATGCGAATAATATCGCGATTATGTGCTAGAGAAGATGATTTTTTTTTTCAGCCGAAATTTTTGATGGGATTGAAATTAAAGTCAATGTTTACTGGACATGTGTGAGAACGTCATTTTTCAAAGGAAATATTTTTTACCTTTCTTTGTCAATGATTCTGCTGAAAGGTTTTCGGTTTTTCGTTCTTTAGAACTATTTGTTTGAAAATAATGTTGAAATATGGCACAGGGAATCGATTTATAGATGAAAAAGCACTTTTTATTTGCGGAAATAACGTACCTTCTGGAAAGTGCTGCGCAAATATGCTTGATGATATCGTTGTTCTGCTAAAGAAATAGAATTTATTATTAAATACAGTTTACTGATGGTATCATTGGCTTCGATAGTATTAGTAAATTTCATATAATGATTTTATGAAATTTTTTATACCGCATTATAGCAACAATTCAGAGTTCATTATTTTGATTAACAAATATGATATTAAATAAACGTTTTTTGATGTCTATTAAAGATTGCTTGTAGAGAAATAAGCGTAAGTGTGTTCAATGCGAATAGTAGCGCGATTATGTGCTAGAGAAGTTGATTTTTCTTTTCAGCTGAAAGTTTTGATGGGGTTGAAATTAAACTTAATATTAGATGACTTTATAACACGATTTTTGAATCAGTAAATCAATTATAACAGATGTAAATGTTGATTTACCGATTGAAGAATCGTATTATGAAATTATCTAATATAATTTTGTATGCAGCGTTTTATGCAGATTCCATGTATTGACCTTCGATTTATTCTGTTGATATGATCCATTATATCACACCAGACTATGTGTTTGATAAGTTTATTTGGATGAAATAGTCCCCCAGCGTTCGTGTCCGGGATGGCTCAGTTGGAAGAACATTGGCGGCTTCAGCCAATAATCCTTGTTTCGAATCCTGGCCCGGACATTTTTCACTAACTATGAAAAATTTACATCTCTTAAACTTAATGTTTACTGAACATGTGTGAGAACTTCATTATTCAAAGGGAATATTCTACCTCTCTTTGTCAATGATTCTGCTGGAATCTTATCTGTTTTTCGTTTTTCAGAACAACTTGTTGGAAAATATTGTTGAAGTATGGCATGTGGAATCGATTTATAGATGGAAAAGCACATTTTATTTGCGGAAATATAGTACCTTGCGGAAAGTGCTGCACAAATATGTTTGATGATATCGTTGTTCTGCTAAACAAATACAATTTATTATTAAATACAGTCGAGTGATGGTATCATTCGCTTCGATGGTATTAGTAAATTTGATATTATGATTTTATGAAATTCCTTATACAGCATTATAGAAACAATTCAAAGAGTTCATTATTTTGATTAAGATATATTTAAAAAGTTGATATTTAGTTCATAACGAGATTCGGATTGATGATTTGCAAATAATGTAAAATTTATGGCATGTATCAATATGAAAACGATGTATGTATGTACATGGTACATACACACATAGTTTTCATATTGATTATTTTTTTGAAAATAATACTGTTATAAATAATGTGTTTTATAGCAAGCAATAATTCAGAGAATGAATCAGTGAGAATATTATATCGAGTTGATTACAAAGTTAATTTAGGTTACTGTTACCTTTGTTTTTTTAAAACACACAGACTTAAAAATTTCGAGTTTAATCTTATTAATGGAAATCAATGGGTTAAATAGTTTTTTTTAATTTTCTTTCATATTATTTTAAATTATCATCTGGTTATAAGGATTAAAATTTAAAAACATACGGAAATTTCTTTCGAATGAGTATTTTCTTTAAAATTTCCAGTACTTCTGTCATATCTTTTGACAATATCTTTAAAAAAATTCACTTTTCAAAGAAAAAGAGAAAAAAAAAGCTTTTCCATAGTAATATGAAATATTGCATTCAAATTCCGAAATCTGAATTTCAAGTATTTCTACCTTACCCACATAGCATGCATGTTCACAGTGACGTCACAGTGACGTCGCTGTGAGTCACTGTGGTCACGTCACATCTGTGACCAAAATGCCACCCCTCAGTGACGTCACATTGTGACTGAAATGTGACGTCACATCTGTGACCAAAATGCCACCCCTCAGTGACGTCACATTGTGACTGAAATGTGACCTTCTTAGAATTTATTATTAGTTTTATTATTAGTTATTATTTATTTATTATTCTTTTTATTTCTATAACTCCCCTCCCCTCCCGCTCCTTTTTTTTAAGAAGATACTATGTATGTTTGCGTTTGATACAAGTAATGGTAATGATTAAAAAAAATTATATTACCATTAAAGCTATTATTTTTACTTTATTAAAACCTAAACAATGTTTTATCCAATAATATCTAATTATGAATTTTATTATTATTATTTAACAATTTACTTTAACTTGAATTGTTTTGAAACTAATAAAAATAAAAAGTAAAAATACACTTAAAAAAAGACATTCTCATAAAACTATTCGTATTTAACTTCCGAAGCTGTTGCGCAGAAAAAGAAAAAACTAAACGGTCATGCGCATAGGAAATGAAAATCGTTTGCAAACGAAAGAATAAATAAACGTAAACAGAAATATTTTAAATTGATGATAGACGCAAGAAGTTAGTTAGCTGGAATTTATGGCAGTTGTGAGTAGTTGCATATTGACACGGATTTAACAATTTAAAGAAGAATGTCCACTACAGGTCTTCCAAGCGGCAAAATATAAGTCCGAGAAAATTAATGGGGCTTTGACTGTTAAAATAATTTGGTCTTTGCCACTTTAATTATTATCGGATTTAGTTAGTGCAGCAAGAATAACTAGAACGAATGACTTCGATGGAAAAAAGGTATGGAAAATATTATTTTTAATGGTTGCTTTTTTATTATTATTGTTCTGAGAACGATTTTAATTACATTGTCAAAAACATGCTATAAAACATCAATGCTTCATTAACTTAATAAAGTCTAATGCATTCATTATTTATTTTGTTGTCATAAAGAACTTGATTTTTAATAATTTGGATTAGGTTATTACAGGTAGTGATTTTAATTGCATTCTAATCTGCGTTGTTTCCTTTTTTAAAATATCTGGTTAAAATAATGTGTTTCCATAAACATAAAATCATATGATAGTAAATTATAATAAATCGATAATATAATTATTAAACATTTAAAGATAATTATATTTTGTAATAAAGAAGCTTTTTTATGGAATAAAATTATTTACAAATATCCTTTTTTAATTTTTGTATTAAGTAATCTTCTGAAACATTTCATAATTTTATTTAAAAAAATTGTATCTGCTCAGAAGAGGAATTTATAAGAGAACGAGAAGAACTATTAAAAGAAATCGTAGATGTTTGATATTAAAAAAAAACAATTATGTTAATGATTGTTTAATGTATTTTTCAACTTGTGAAATGTTATAAAATTTCTGAATGGATAGTCATCGTGGGTGAAAACGTTTCAGTTGTAAATATTCTTATTGGAATGTTTTCAGAAAGAACTAGAAGTTTGGATGAAAATTTGGAAGTTACGCAATCGATAAGAATTTAAACATGATTGAATTTAAAACAAATGACGCAAATACTTGAGCGGTATGAAGCTAAAAAGTAATAACTGTATTTTATTATTAACTTTTCATTTCAGAAACTTTTATTATTTCCTTTCCTGAATAATTTTACAGAGGTAAATTTCAGAATATCCATTATATGTAGTATAAGTGAACATCGTGATTAAAGTGGGTATTATAAATACTCTCTAATACTATAAATAAAATATTAATAATTATGATTAACGTATTTGTTGTTCTAATTTATGTTTATCGTCGGAATTTTTATTAGATAGATGTGTCTGTGATGGATAGCCTTGCAGTAATGGATAGCCCCTTAATGTTTTTTGTTTATTAATATACTAATAAATATTTAGCTTTAATTTTTTCCATAATTACTCTTTGCATGTTTTAATAATATTTTAATATTCATAGAAGACAGTATATGAAGACAG
The DNA here is from genome assembly GCA_964019185.1 of Maratus speculifer. NCBI lineage: Eukaryota > Metazoa > Arthropoda > Arachnida > Araneae > Salticidae > Maratus > Maratus speculifer. The sequence goes on along the minus strand of CAXHSM010000009.1, from coordinate 797,036 downwards.
TTTGTGATTTTTTTTTATTTGTGACAAATTTGACACTTACTTTGTGACGGTGACAGCATTACTAATGTTGTGAAGTCACACTGGGACACAAATATACAGTTATGAACATTGTTATGTAGTGTTAAATCACATCTATAATTTTATTATACTTTGGCAATACATCTCAATTAAAACTTGGGAGCTGCTATAAAAAGTATGTACCAAAAGAAAGTTACCGAATCAAAATGCCATGCAAACTTTAATCTTTGTTACATATTTTTTTTCTGTGGCAATAAATGAGAATATTTAAGACAACTGAATATTCAATCTATTAAAATTATTTCAAATTTAGCAATTTGTTTTTCTAATAAGCATTAAAATTATCAAAGAAACACTTCCTTTAAGGTGCAACAGTAGTCATAAGAAAAGACCCGGATGATAATATAAAGTCCGTGGCAGCGTTCTTTTCAAATATCTCGCTCACATTTTAATATTTTTACATGATTTTTTTTTTTGCATAGCATAGCTGAAGACGATCTATAAGCGGCCTAGTTTTTACTTTTTTGATTTTGGTTTCAGTTTAAAAAAAAATATTTAAATTTCAAAACCGGTTTAAACCGGTGCTGATATTGAAACTATCAAAATATAAAATATATGCAAGTAAAATCGAAAAAGTAAAAACTAGGCCCGTAGTAGATCGTCCTCAGCTTCCTATGCAAAAAACATGCAAAAATATTAAAATTTGAGCGAGATATTTGAAAAGAACGCTGCCACGGACTTTATATTATCATCCGGCTCTTTTTCTGTGACTAGTGTTGCATCTTTAAGGAAGTGTTTCTTTGATAATTTTAATGCTTATTAGAATAAAAAATTGCTAAATTTGAAATAATTGTGATAGATCGAATATTCAATTGTCTTAAATATTTTTATTTATTGAACCAGAAAAAAAATGTATCAAAGATTAAAGTCTGCATGGCATTACATTTTGATCCAGTAACTTTCTCTTCGAACATTCTTTTTATAGCAGCTCCCAAGTTTTAATTGAGATGTATCGCCAAAGTATAATAAAATTATTGATGTAAGTGATTTTACACTAAATAACATTGTTCATAACTGTATAATTGTGTCCCAGTATGACTTCGCAACATTGACAATGCTGCTACCGTCACAAAGTTAGTGACAAAATTTGTCACAAATCAAAATATAATCGCAAACTGTCTTCACAACCTTGTCACTATCGTCACAGAATAGTCACAGTTTTAATGACAATTTTGTCACAAATGACACATTTTTCACATTTTGGTCACATCGTGACGTCACAAAGTGGTCACAATGTGACGTCACAAACGAGCTCTAAAACGGCCATAACGACTTCACATTTGAGTCACTGTGACTTCACATCGACGTCACGTGACGTCACATCGACGGTCACAAAGTCACTATGTGACTTCACTACGACGTCACCGTGACGTCACCATGTCTTACGGGTAACTTTAGTCCAACAAACAAAACAAGCTAAGCTTGCTTGTAGTGAAATAATCGTAGGTTTGTTCAGTGCGATTAATATCGCAATTATGTGCTAAAGAAGATAATTTTTTTTTTTTTAGCCGAAATTTTTGATGGGATTGAAATTAAATTTAATGATTATTGAACATGTGTAAAAACGTCATTATTCAAGGAAATATTTTACCTCTCTTTGTCAATGTTTCTGATGGAAGCTTTTCGGTTTTTCGTTTTTCAGAACTACCTGTTGTAAAATATTGTTGAAGTATGGCATAGGTAATCGATTTATAGATGGAAAAAGCACTTTTCATTTGAGGAAATAACGTACCTTTTGGAAAGTGCTGCACAAATATGTTTAGAGATATCGTTGTTCTGCTAAACAAATAGAATTTATTATTAAATACCGTCGATTGATTCGCTAAATTGAATCGTTAAAGCATTTATTCGCTTCGGTGGTTTTTTTTTTTTTTTTTTTTTCAGCGTTATGGCAACAATTCAAAGAGTTCATTATTTTGATTAAGGAATATGATATTAAGTAAACGTTTTATGAAATTTATTAAATACATGGTTGTTAATACATGTTGATGTGTTTTTTCTGTTAAACATATAGAATTTATTATTAAATATCGTCGATTGAGGATATTTTCCGCTTCGTTGGTATTATGATTTTAAGAAGTTTTTTATGCAGCGTTATAGCAACAATTCAAAGAATTCATTATTTTGATTAAGGAATATGATATTAAATAAACATTTTATGATATTTATTAAATACATGGTTGTTAATACATGTTGATATGGCTGTTCTGTTAAACAAATAGAATTTATTATTAAACACCGTTGATTGATGATATTATTTATTTCGGTGATATTAGTTATTTTGATATTATGATTTTATGAATTTTTTTATACTGTGTTATAGCAACACATGAAAGAGCTTATGAAATTTTGGTTAAGGAATATGATATTAAATAAATGATTTATAATATTTATGAATCACATGGTTGTTAATACATGATGTTCATATGCTTGTTATGTTAAACAAATAGAATTTATTATTAAATGTAGTCTATTTTTCATTTTTCAGAACTACTTGTTGGAAAATATTGTTGTTGAAGTATAGCATATGGAATCCATTTATAGATGGAAAAGCCCTTTTTATTTGCAGAAATAACGTACCTTGTGGAAAGTGCTGCACAAATATGTTTGAAGATATCATTGTTCTGCCAAACAATTAGAATTTATTATTAAATACAGTCGACTGATGGTATCATTCGCTTCGATAGTATTTGTAAATTTCATATAATGTTTTTATGAAATTTTTTATACCGCATTATAGTAACAATTCAAAGAGCTCATTATTTTTATTAAGAAATACGATATTAAATAAACGTATTATGATGTTTATTAAAAGCATGGTTGTTAACTCTTCACTGCACGAATTTTTTCTATTTTCTATGAAAAAAAATATTTGAAATCTATATGCATGTGTAAGAATCGAAAAAAAAATTTAAAAAAAAAATTCAAATTTTCAGCTAAAATTTGACATTGTGTGACATGTAGGGTAACACCCCCAGTAATTGGCATGCACCAGTGATTGGCACATTTTACAAACATGTCCTAAAAAAAGATTTATATCCAGTCTTTTAAAAATTCAAGACCATATATCAGTTATATGCTCATTTACGTTAAAGATTATAACTTTGATTTATTTTACAAGATGACAATAGAGCCTAGGAAAGAGAAACAAGTATGGCTTGTATCAAATTAGCCATTTTGTTGCAAATTCTTGTTCTTTGGCTTAAGGAAGGCATGCTTTTCAATTCATTATTATCTGATTTATAATATATTTTAAATTTTAATTGACAACATTTTTGTTTAGTTAAAAAGGGTTACTTTAATTGTGTAAAAGTATTTTCGACACAAATATTTGGATTTCTGAATTAATGGTAGTTGCCAATTAATGGTGCTTCAATTTTGCTAGTTCCTAGTAATTGGCACCTATTCCAATTACAAGGAATTCGCAAGGAATTTGAGATTAAACCATTTATGTTGGAAGTATTTTTAAAATTATAGACAATTTTGTTTATCATTTGTTTTTATTTGAAAATATAAATTTTATCAGTAATTGGATTCCATTAAATCTTCATATGACAATTACTGGGAACAGCATGACAATTACTGGATATTAATGTAAATATATTGTATTGTTTTAAAGTGTTCACATTTCAGACTAATATGCTGATTTCTTGCTCTCAAAAACCTGAAATATGGCATCTTCATCTACAGTAAATTAATTTAAAGCGATTAAACCCAATGCAAAATGTAAAGTTTTTTTTTTTATATAAACATATGCCAATTACTGGATCACAAGGTGTCATACATTGGTGCTCTAGGTGCCAATTACTGGTGATTTCAGCAACTTTTTATAAATATATTTTTATAAAAATACTTTTTAATTTTATTTTGCTTTTAGTGGGCAAAATAGATGCATAGATATGCATTCTTTGATTTAAAAATGTTTCCAAGTAAATATCTTATTTCTTTGTAATGAAAATTGAAGTAAGTTTAAAGACAAATTCTTAAAGTGCCAATTACTGGGGATGTCACCCTATCCCTATTACACATTTAAAGATTTTTAATATTTTATTGCTATATTTTGCAATTAAATGGGCTTAAATGAATTATTTTTATCTGCATAATACTCTGGAACTTTCTTTGTATTAATATTTTTAAGTATTCAGTAAAAATAATTAAAGTAAATTTTCCCTTAATAACTAAATCAATAGTTTTTTTTTTTTTTTTTTTTTTTTTTTTGAAAGACAAACTTAAATTTAAAAAAAAATACAGCTAAATTTTGCGTAAAGAATAAAGTCGATCGGATTATTAATTTGCCGAGATATTTGTAATCTTGTTTTCCACATTCTTGGTTTTTGTCATGATCCTGTATTTCATTGAAATTTCAATTCAAAGATATATTTTAATTGGAAATGACTCGCTTAATTCGAGGCATTAAATTGTTAGTCAGTATGATTATTACTTTTGGAGTTATAAGGATGTTTCTTCGGTACTGAGTAGTTTGGCATTTTATATAATTTATCGAAATTGGTTCATCAGCAATTCATTAATAGAAAATATGCATATTAAAATATCTAAATATATGCTTAAATTTTATTTTGGAATTGCAATACATTTTATATATAGTTTACACACGTCTTTTTTTATCATATATTATGTTATTCATATCCATGATGGATAAGTATTACGGTGCCCCCCCCCCCCCCCAACAACGACTGGTTTTCATGCGGTGTCGAGTTTAAGATTAAAAGTCGATCTTTCTTACTTCAATGCATTATTTTTCGAATTTTTGAAGGGTAAAAGGTTATATATACTCTCAATTCTATTATAGGGTTACAGTTTCTGCTTCGGAAAATAATCAATCTTACAAAGGAGAAAAAAAAAGAAAGAAAGAAAAATCGTGAAGTACGTCATCTTCTTGAGCATTTTCTGCAATTTCAGATTCCTAGGAAAATCTAGCATATCACATTGCAGACATATTTTTCCTTAGATAAGTGAGCAAGTTCTTAAAAATAGAAAAAGATAAAAAACACTACTTGTTCCGTTTATCAACACTTTTTCTGAACACAAAGCAATCACTTTCTAGTTCTCACTTCTTGTCTTAAGTGCTTATTCAAACACTGGAATGATCGAACATTCGTCTCAATGAGTCACGCTTTGTCTGTATTATAATAAAGATGTAGTAGCAGAACAAATAAAGTTTGTCTCATTAACCATATAATCGATAATACCTATTGTAATCCCATAAATACATTAGGAAACTAAGTTTATTGTGTAATAGATAAAGGTATTTAAGACACAAGTATGTGAATGAAATGACTGTCCGCAGAAATATATACATTTAAGAGGGTCTTTTTTAGAGGGGATTTTTATCTTATGTTAAATAGTATATATGAAAAGCTTTATAACGATGAAAAGTAACATTTATCGCAAAAATTTTTAAAAATTAAAAAATAAACGAAAAAGTATGTTTGTTTGTATGTGTATGTGTGAGAGAGCAAAAGGGAATATGCAAAAAGAAAAATCCATGTCACGGTATAATGTTACCACATAGCTTATAATGAATCTATGGGAATATTTATAAAAAACTTTATTAATTTTATGTATTTACTAATGCTAATATTTTCCTGTTCTATAGATATATTCATATACATTCATATTAAATTTTCTCACCATATACATGCAAATCTAGGTGATTCTTCACATAATATTGTCAAAATTAACTCCAAAAATAAGTAGCTATATGTAATATGTACTGAGCGTTAAATGCCATTAAACAGATTTCTATTTATTTATTTATTTATTTATTTATTAACCTTTTTTTATATTTCTTAAATGACTACATCTATTTTTTGTTTCGCTTGCGTATTATTCCGTGATAGTTACATCAATAGCATAGTTTTTCTATAGATGTTGCTTAAGACTAGATCCTAAATGCGGAATTCTTCAGCGGATGCGAATGACGTCACTTTATGTAAAATAAAAGTGTATGTTATGTGTCGTAAAACTGAAATATGTTTTTTACTATCGACATATATGAATATATATATATATAGATTTTTTTCATAAGGGGCGACACAAAATTCTGAAAAAGCAGAAACTATTTTTCTAATAGTTTCGAATTTTTTGAAGAGTAAAAGGTTACATATCTTCTAAAATCATTTATAGCATTAAAATTTCTGCTTCTGAAAATAATCAATCTTAGAATGGCGAAAAAAAGAAAGAAAGAAAAATTGTGAAGTACGTCATCTTCTTGAGCATTTTCTGCAATTTCAGATTCCTAGGAAAATCTAGCATATCACATCGCAGACATACTTTTCCTTAGATAAGTGAACAAGTTTTTAAAAATAGAAAAAGATAAAAAACACTTCTTCTTCCATTTATCAACACTTTTTCTGAATACAAAGCAATCACTTTCTAGTTCTCAGTTCTTGTCTTGAGTGCTTATTCAAACACTGGAATAATGGAACATTCGTCTCAATGAGTTACGCTTTGTCTCAATTATAATAAAGATGTAGTAGCAGAACAAATAAAGTTTGCCCCTGTAAGCATATAATCGATAACGCCTATTGTAATCCCATAAATACATTAGGAAACCAGATTCATTGTGTAATAGATAAAGGTATTTAAGACACAAGTATGTGAATGAAATGATTGTCCACAGAAATATATACATTTAAGAGGGTAATCTCTTATTTTGAAGAGTATACTTCAGAAGCTTTATAACGATGGAAAGTAATATTTATCGCAAGAGATTTAAAAAATAAAAAGGTAAAGGAAAAAGTATGTTTGAGTTCATTAGAGATGAGTTAATACTCGTTTTTCGGGTCCCGTGCCCAACTATTTCAAATCAGAGTTCGAAAGATTTTTTGTAACCAGATCCCGAGTCGGATACCAAAAATATACAAAACAAAATTGTATGGTATTTAAAAATTGTTTCAAATGGGATGTCCGATTTTTTTAAACTTCTTACATAGATATTACTGTTAAATAAAAATTTAAAATTTATTTTATCAAAATCCGTATAAAGTAAAAATATACTTCATATTTAAAAGGATTCTCATATTTTTCTTCTTTTAACAAGCAAATTTGATGGACACATTTGTGTTTAATGAATAAATGCATGAAATTTGCAGAAATTACTATTAGTAAGCTGGCGATTCGAAACACGTTCTTCAATTTTCTGTAAAAAGTATACATCTTTCATTATGATCAATTTTTTCCTCATCACTTTCTTCGTGATTGAAAATGATCTGAAAATCAACGTAAATTAGAAAAATTCACATTGTTATCTTAAAGGTCCGATGCTTTTATAGGAAGAGAAGAAACACTGATCGATTGCTTTTCATCGGAATAATATGGTAATTATATTTATTTATGGAGAAAAGAGACTTCGAAAAGCTACAGCGTCCTCAGCATGAGCAGAGTTCATGATAACAAATAGATATAATAATCGCTAAGGTTATTTTCATACATTTCTAAACATGTACTCACAATAGCTAAAACCTTGTGTGGAAGATTACAATAATTAAAATCAACGTTTAACACACAATACCCAAACACACACCCCATACGTATACTAGCTGTTTTTCTGTACTAGGGCTTTTTCTGTTTTTAACATTTTAACTTTTATACACTGAGGAAGCGAGCCCTGGTGCTCGTGAAACGTATACGTATGTGGTGTGTGTTTGTGTATTGTGTGTTAAACGTTGATTTTAATCATGTACTCACAAGTTTAGTAATTTACATATTGTACGTATGTATTGCTTAAGTTTCGCTGCGGTGTGGATTACGACTTGAAATCGTAGCAAGCACGCTGTTTACAAAACGAGTGTTGTTACTTTCAAAATCATTTTATTAATATCTTTAATTTTAACGTTAATAGAACAGCAAATGTATTTGAAAAAGTGTCAGAAACAATTGCATTGGTGAGTAGGAAAACTAAAAATGTTTGAAAACAGTTTTAAATTACGATGGGCAAAAATAAACGATTTTGTCATTGAAATGAAACACCCGCGCAAAACTATAGTTGCCAACTTTTGTATTTTTTAATCCTAGACTTTTTATCTAGACAACTTTCATAAATAAGTAAATTAATATATATAGTAGACTCTCGATTAACCGGGATGGTTGAAAAATCTTTCTACCGGATAATCGAATTTGTGTAAATTTTGATGAAAAAATTTAGACATTGTTAAATTATTATATAATAGGGTATTGATAACTTAATTAACACAAAAGAAGGAGAATAAATATAAATGTTAATGTTATTAAAATTTAAAATTAGTACAATATAAAAAAAAATTTTTGTTTTTCCCACTGTTTAGTGAAGAATGAAATGACAAAGGTCTATTTCCGTTTTTCATTTGCTCTCCGTCTAATTTTTCTATCTAAATTTCTCAACATCCTTTTTTCAGCACGTGTTCTTTCATCTTCTTGCTCCAAACAATTTAGTAACATCTCATTATGTAATAAAGACTTAATTTTGGATGCGTTACAACATTTTCTTCATCACTATCAGAAAATGTTTTGAAATTTCGTCTTTCTTCTGAATCACAAGCGACTCAATATCATCGTTACATACACCTTCGTAGCATTCCAATTTCGTATCTTCGCTAATCCATTGTTGCAATGCTCTACGCCAACATTTTCCAGAATAGTCTAACTTCCTCAAATTTTCTGTAATTACTTACACATCATACGTAATACAGGGTAAGTCTTGCAATAGTTTTGAAAATCGAAAAAAAAAATTTGACGGATTTACACGTTTTAGACACTGGAGATTTCGAAAAACATATTTTTAGAAAAAAAAAATTGCCGTCCGTCTGTCTGTCTGTAAACGCTCTATCTCACGAACAAATTGAGATAGAGGCTTGAAATTTTGTATGTACTTAGTATGTAAGAATAGGACGAAGCCTATTGAATATCAGCAACCTCGATTATCCGGAACTATTTTTTCCGGATTCTCGAAAAATTCGTCCTGATGAAAGGTACATAAAAATTTTCGATTTTTTTTATTTTAAGGAATGCATAATGCAATAAAAAAAAAAACACAAATTTTGCATAAAGAGCGAAGTCGATCGGATTATTAGTTGTCGAGATATTTGTAATCCTGTTTTCCACATTCTTCGATTTTTCAAGATCCTGTATTTCACTCAAATTTCAATTCAGAGGTATATTTTAATTGAAAATGAGACGCTTAATCCGACGCAGCAAACTGTTAGTTAATGTGATTATTATTTTTGGAGTTATAAGGATGTTTCTTTTACGTAGTTTGGTACTTCTTGAGTAGTTCGGCGTTTTATATAATTTGTTGAAATTGGTGCATCAGCAATTCATTAATAGAGTATTACTATGTGTATTAACAACATTTAAATTTAGTTTTGGAATTGAAATACATTGTATAAATAGTTTTCACATATTTTATTTTCATATGCATATAAATGATGGGTAAGTATTACGGTGGCCTCCAACGACTAGTTTTTCTCTGCAATTATCGTCGTCTTCTGTAAGAATTTCATTTCCTTCATCCAATAAAATTGCTGTTTTTACTATTTTCCATCGTCATATAAAGGGGGCCCAAGACACATTTGAAAATAATTTTTATTTATTTACTTAAAATTTAGAATTTTTTTGTGATGTTTAGCCATATAATTTGTGACCAAAATCATATGATAGAACTTCTCATTTTTTAATCTAAATTTTAAATTTATTAAAAAAGTGGGGTAATTTAAAATCGTTATAACTCAAAAAATTATTTGTAGGAATTTCATTTTTTTTTTTTTTTTTTTTTTTACATTTAAATAAACAAAAATACTTAAATTTTAATTATGATTCAACATTTTTAAAAATATTAATTCAAAAGGAATTAAAAATATTTAAAGTAAAAATTAAAAAAAAAGTAATATAACTTTTATTTTAAAAAATCATATTTTCAAAAGTAATTTTTTTTTTCAAATTTCATGGATCAAAACAATCAAAAAAGGCATTCCAAGTTTGAAACATTCATCTTTAACGTTTCTTGAGTAATAAAAATTTAAATCCGAGAAATTGGGAAAAAAACCCATCATGAAGAAAAATGCATTTTCACGTGAAGTCATTTCATGACAACCATCGCTTGAAAGCAACATTTTCAAAACAAATTAAAATTACATTTCATCTTCTACTTAAGATAGAAACAAGATTTAAACATCATTTTAAGCATAAAAAATAGAAATATTTTTTATACAATATTTTTTTTTTTTAATTTGAAGATTTCTGTGTCCCTGACCCCTTTAAATTGTATGCAAAACTAAGATTTTTATCGCCCCGATGAATCCACAACCCGGTGAATCCGCAATCCAGATAATCCGATGCCAGTTAATCGAGAACTTACTGTGTATATATATATATATATATACTTAATACCAAGGCTGGCTGTTTAAACTTTTGCACATGCTCAAATGATTCATTCATTTATTAAAATCATTCATTCTGGCTCATCTTTAAGCATTCTCCTCGTCCTCACAAGATTTCTTAAAAGAAACGAAAAATGTAAGATCGTGTACACTTACAAGGTTTTATAAAGATCAAAATTAGAATCTTCTTTTAAATAAAACATACATTTGTAAACTTCTGGAATAAAACATAAAAAAAAAAAAAAAAAAAAAAAAAAAGGAAACACGCAAGCAAGTAATGTCATTTGCGCGTTCATTAGCACCACCTTGAAATTGAATGCGACTGCAAAATATGTAATTGAAGGTCGCAGATCTGATGCCTCTTCTTTTTTATTTATTTTCACTACCTGCTTCTTGGCACACATCCACATCTTTCGGAAATCGTCATTTCGATGTAGGAGGAACGTCCTTTTCGAACGGCATCGTATGCAGTTTTTATTTATTTATTTTTTTTCTTAAAAGATTTTCTTTCTGAAAACATTATTCTAATACTGAGTCATACCTTTATTATGTATTTCTTGCATCTGACAATATTTAACATCACGTAAGAAAATTTTTTCTGTTGAAATACATTCATAGGGATCGTTTATGATACACGATACCCTAATATGTATATCTATATTATAAAGGCCAAACGTATCTGTGCGTAACGCATACGTCCTTTTGCGAATGGCAACACTTTCCCTTGTAATTTCGGTTTTGCAATTTTCGCTACTACAAAATTTTACATTTCTCTACATCGTACATTTGAAATTTTTACACCGAAAAAAATTTAGAGATAGAGAAAAAAATTATTTTTAAATGCAATTTGTTTGAAAGCTGTATCTCAATTTCTTTTTGAGATATTATTTTTTTTTTATAGTTTTTAGTACCAATTTTGTAATTGTGGCAGCAGAAACACTCCATTTTCTCTTAAAAATTAAAAAAAGAAGAAATAAAAGAAATTAAAATGCGTATACTATTTTAAAAATATCGTCTGTTATAAATGAATTCCAGTGAATTTCGATTTTATTTCGTTTAATAATTTGGATAATTGATTTTATAGTATTTTGTTAATTTTAGCTTAAAATAATATTTGTTTGAGAGTTAGACTGCCCAATATAAAATGCATTCTTTACTGTAACTAATTTTGCTGATTTATTATAAATCAGTGAAACATTTCTTCTGTAAATATTTTCTTTCGTGGAATTTCGACGGATTTCACCTCGAATATTTAAATTATATGAACTTATTTCAAAAGGAATTATTTAACTAGCAATCTATTTTAACCAAACTCTAATGCACTGTTAAAAATTTATGTAAATGCACAAAAATCAAGTCGGAAATTGTATGATAGGAGTAGCAAATGAGGTGTGTTCGTACTACAACGAAGTTTTAAAAATATTTAGATATTGGTGTAATAGTATGCATTACTTCGGATACAATATAGTAGCCAAAATCTTTTGTGAGTCCCTGTAAATACCGTCTGCTTTCTATTATGCAGAAAATAACTTGTAGTAAACCTCAGCAACATACATCAATTTCGTAAAATGTGAAAATGTTTAATATACACTGCTCAAAACAATTAAAGGATATTTGAAGTTTTATATAAAATAAAGATATAAACGAAATTTTTTTTTCCGAAAATAGAAGAAGAGAATCACAAATGCAAATTTTTCTGGTTTTCAAACTGTGGAGTATGCAAATTTTGAGTTCGACGTCAAAAACGTCGCTTCAGCGGCAGCGAATGAAATTTGGCTTTCAACTGGATAAAAGAGAATGAAGACAAGGATGATCGGCATTCAGTGGTTGCTTTGTTTCGATGAGTACGATGTCTCAGCGAAGTCATTTGACAGATTCAGAAGCTTGGAGAATTGTTGGTAGGTTAGAAGGGGACCAAACTCAAGCCGAAGTAGCGCAAGCCATTGGAGTGTCACAAAGTGTCATTTCCAGGATCTGGAACCGTTTTTTGGAGAGTGGATGTGCAGGCCGAAGACCAGGGCAAGGTCGTAGACGGGCAACAACGCCCAATGAAGATCGGTATTTAGCGTTAACAGCTCGGAGACACCGAAACATGAACGCTACTCTTCTCCAACAACACATTCGCTCGGCTACAGGCACCACGATTTCAACTCAGACTGTCCGAAACCGGCTCCATGCTGTAAGTCTGTATATTCGCCGACCGATGGTATGTGTTAGATTAACATCAAGGCATCGTCGCGACCGCAGGGAGTGGGCAACCGAGCATGTCAACTGGACGAGAAATGAATAGAGCAATATTCTGTTTTCTGACGAGTCTCGTTTTCCTGTGCATCCGGATAATAGGCGTGTTTTCATCTGCAGGGACCGTGGCAGTAGGAATAATCCTGCGTTCGTGCACAAAAGTGTCAGATTTGGCGGTGCAGGAGTGTTGGTGTATGGTGGCATCTCCATTGACGGGCGCACTGACCTCTACATCATTCGAGATGGAGCTCTGACTGGTCGCCGATATAGGGATGAGATCCTCAGACCTATTGTAGTCCCTTACGCTGCAGCAATCGGAGATAACTTCATTTTAATGGACGATAACTGCAGGCCACATCGTGCAAACCTGGTGGAGGATTTCCTTTTCGAGGAAGGAATCGTTCGAATGGAATATCCAGCGTGTTCTCCAGACATGAATCCAATCGAGCACGTCTGGGACGCTCTAGGAAGACGAGTTTCTGGCCGCCAACAACCCCCACAAACTCTCTAAGAATTGGAAAGAGCTCTTCTGGAAGAGTGGGGCGGAATACCCCAACTCGTCATTAATAGCCTCATTGAGTCCAAGCCTCAAAGGTCTTCAACGTTGCTGGCCACCCGTGGAAACCATACCCCCTACTGAAAATGATTTTCTTTGAAGAAAACACCTTTTCTTATTCTTTTTTTTTTCTCATATGCACAAATTGTTTTTTTTTCCTTTTGCACACAAATGCGCAATAAAATGCATTTTTTTCTGCCAAACATGTGTGATTTATTCTCATATAACCTACTATGTCTGTCGACCATGTATTAATCAGTTAAAAAGTTTCCAAGATACAAAATCCACCTAAAACTGCAATATCCTTTAATTGTTTTGAGAAGTGTATTTAAAAAACGCTCCAAACAAAATTTCCCCTACATCATTATGCAAGGGAAAACTTTTGCATGGCCCTGTAAATTAATAACAACTATTTTTTCTGCCACAAATTGTACAGAATGTATATTTTAGTATGTAGTTCATAGATGCATACCAGTTTTATTACGTTCGAATGTGTGTAATAACATTAAAATGCACTTGAAACTATTTTTTTTCCATTGGCCGTAATGTAAAGGAATAGTTTTGATTGTCACTATAATTAAATTATACATCCATTTTTACTCTCTACTATCTTCAATAGAAGAAGGTATTGTAATCGAAATTTTTTTCGACTTCCGGTTTTTGACGGATTTACACGTTTTAGGGGTCAGAGATTCCAAAAAACCTGTTTTTACAAAATGTCTGTCTGTCCGTGTGTCTGCGTGTGTCTGTGTGTTTGTCTGTATGTCGCCATTCTACCATCAAAAAGTGTATGAAGTTATGCATAGAATTGAACCAAATTTTTTGTGAATGTTTTTGGCTGTGGCAAGCAAGTCCTCCTTCAGTTTTGAAATATTCCGCCAGAAGGGGGCGCTGCAACCGCGATTTTTGTGCCATTTTCTATATTGTACCGACCAAAAGTACATGAAGTTATGCATCGAATTGAACGAAATTTTTTGTGTAAGTGTATGGCTATGGCTAGTTGGATAGCCCTGAATCTGAAAAAAATCTGCCGGAAGGGGGCGCTGCAATACCAAATTTTATGCCATTTTCAATATTGCACCACATAAAAGTGTATGAAGTTAGTTCTAGAACTGAACTAAACATTTTGTACATGATTATTTTTTGGTAAGGAACGTAGGTCCTCCCTGAATTTGAAAAAAAAAATCTGCTTATCATTCTATTGCCCATCGGCTCGTGCAGAGACGGAAATTCGTTTTTACTCTGATTAATTGATTGAAGCAGAAATTTAAGATGAAAATCAAAGTTGGTAAGGTATTGAATTAAAATTTTTAAAGCATTAAAATGAGTAACTAATTTTTTTTTAAATATTAAAATGTATGTATGAGATAGAAGAAAGTTTTGGGATTGGCACATCCAACTAGTTTTTTTAATTTGAAATGCATCGAGAAAATTATATAAAATTATACATTTTAAGGGGGCTCAGAAGTTGAAAACTTTTCAAAAAATCGATTTGTTTTAATGATCTAGTTTGATTATTCAATTAATTCTTAACCCAATGCAAAAAACCGCATAAAATTATTTACATTATTAACGGAGTTATAAGCATATATGTATCAACACTTTCATAGCCGCGCCCATATAATTTCAACTTTAAGTCTCGTTTTCTCAAAACTTGATTTTTGACGACTAACACCAAGATTTAAAAAAAACTATTTGATGATATGGCTTAATTTTTTTTTAATGCATATAACAACATTATCTATAGAATGAATTAATATGTTTTAGATAGTTTAATATTTTGAGTATTTTTAATGAAAGAAAGTTGTATTTTTTAGGGGTTTTTTAAATTTTCAAATTTGAGATATTTTTTAATAATGTTTTTTTAAGCGATAGTTATATCCTTAATTCATTCTATAGATAATAATATTATATGCATGCAAAAAAAAAAAAAAAAAAAAAAAAAAAAATTAAGCCATTCCATCATAGTTTTTTTAAATCTTGGCGTTAGTCGTAAAAAATCAAGTTTTGAGAAAACTCGACTTAAAGTTGAAATTCTATGGGTGCGGCTATGAAAGTGTTGATACATAAATGCTTATAACTCCGTTAAAAATGCAAATATTTTTATGCGGTTTTTTGCATTGAGTTAAGAATTAATTGAATAATCAAACTAGATCATAAGAACAATCAATTTTTTGAAAAGTTTCAACCCCTGAGCCCTCTTAAATATCTAACGATTTGGTTGGGTAGTGTTCGCTCTGTTATATGCGGACAGATGAACGGACGGACTGAACGACGACTATAATTGCATCGTATTTACATAGTTACGAACGCACCTAAAAAGAGAAACTCTCGATTCTACACTATTTCTCGATTAAACGCATTCGATTGAGTTTATCTATCTTTTTACATACATTTCTCTCATATTACATCTAATTTCCTTTACGGATTTCATGTCTTTATTTAAAGATATTTTTATCTTTGTTAAATTTTGTAATTCAAAATACACACTTTTAAAAATCTTTTGCAATTTTATCAAAAATAATAAAGAAGAAAATTTACTTTAAAAATTTTATTTATTTATTTATTTATTCACTTTGAATAATTTAAAAGTGAAAAACTGTTTTATCAGATTTAGTGGTTGTTTTCCCCGCTGAATCATAAAAGAAATGTTTTGTACTCAAAAACAATGTCTCTTTTAGCTCAGGCAGTAAGGTTTGGTTTGGTTTGGTTTTGGTTTATTTTTGTCGTCCGATTATCTACACTAATGGGATATAGGACCAGGGGGGATTGCCCTTCGTGGGGGTCTTTCTAAGGGAACCTAACCCGTATTTACGCAAGGTTCGAAGAAAACCACGAAAACTCCGAACGGTTAGGCCGACAGCCGCGACTGGGTTCGAACCCAGCACCTGCCGTCTACCAGTTGAGAGGTCTGAACCTCTCGGCCACTGGTGGGGCCTCAGGCAGTAAGGTGTTTTTCCAATGTCAACAAGTTTCAGGTGGCTCGAAAAAAGAAAATGTGTTAAACTTCAATGATACAGTAGGTCAAATTTACTCGGAAAATTCAAGTTCTTTGAAGTTCTCTAAAAACTGAGCACTTCACAAATTTTAAAAACGAAATAAATTAAATTTTTATTATTTATTTAAATTTACAAAGTCTTGTGTATTTTTAGCGATGCTAATTTACAGAATATATTCTAAGCTTATCGAATAACTTCTCTGTTATTTAACTGAATCTCCATTTTGCTAACCTCTGTAATTTTACATTAGATTTAAGATAATGGATAACTCGTAATTTCTTTGAAATTTCACAAAAACTTTTTAAACAGTGTTTAAGATTTTAAAATAATGTAGTTTATTTACTTTTTTTTCCAAAATAAAATATGAACTGAATTTCGCTTCAAATATATTCGTTAAAAAAATTCATACGCGATTTATTTTCATTTATTTTAGAGCGATACAACATTAATTTTTTAACTAGTTTAAATAATAAATTTAAAAAAAGAAATGTTTTAATGCTAAAATTTGATTTCAAATGTTTATCAATTTTGATTAAAATTCATTTTATAATAATATTTTAGTGATTTTTTACGTTTTCATTACTTTATCCCTTTTCTGTAATACGTTTTTGGAAGATTAATATTTTTTATAGCGCATTTACCAATGAAATAATAATGATAATAATAACAGTAGCATTGTAATAATAATGACAGCTTCGAAATAATACGACGCAATTTACTTTTATTTACTTAATTTTCTAACAATTTGTTTCTAGTCGTGCTGAGTTTTGAACCCAAGACCTCTGGACTCCGGAAGAGCATCACGATATTACTAATCTTCTACCATATGAAGGAAGCAACAACAAAATGATTGTCCTTAAAAATCCCCCCCTAACTATGGAGAGATGATGTTTTTCTTTCAAAAATATTCTAAATTTGAAAAAAAAAACAATTTTTAAACTAATTTTTTTTTTTTTAATATTTCAAAAAACAATGTTAGAAGTATATTAAATTACAAGTTTTAAAAAAGATAAATATTTCCTTAAATAAAGACATTGAAATAAATCCCTACAGGGAATTAAATATAAGATAAAGAAAATGTTTGTAAAATGATAACTGAGAAACTCGATCGAATGCATTTAACCGAGAACACAGATTTTCAGAAAATTAAAAGAAATATTACAAAAAAAAAAAAAAATATATATAGAAAGTCTCGATTATTTTCTGTGAGAAATTTTTAGAGAAAATTTTAACAGTGTATTTAAACAAAGAATTGTTTTCATTAGATAAGAAAAACATTACTTTACGAAAAAAAATCTGATATTCATTGCTTAAGGTTTCGAACCGTGTAATAGCATAATTTAATTTTAATTTTATAACATAAAGAAAAACATTTTTATAAGAAGCCAAAATCCTCCTATTTCCTTTTCAACCTGTACCATTTCCTTCTTGTTTGAGCAAGTTCTTCTTATCAAAGCTGATAAACAAACGGATTTGTTCTTTTTAACCCTTTTCATTCCCTTTTTGTTTTTCGAAAAAAACAAATACTGTCGTATCAGGGACAAAACGGGTTACAGGTAAGGTTTTCAGATTTACGTAGCGTAGATAAAAGAAGAAAATGTGAACTTTGAATGAACGGTTTTATGACACTTCTCTCATACACTGAGATAGTAGCAAACAGTCAGGCAACTGTAAAAAAGGTACGCTTCAGATAGGAGGATATCTTTATTTGCAAAAGAAACGTAACTTAGTTTATTCCCAATATCATATAATAAAATATAGAGGAAAAGTATTTTATTTAATGATAAAATTTAGCCTTTTCAATTCATATTGTTAATACTAGTATCCGAATAGATTTATTGAAGTCTAACAATTATGTCTTTATAAGATCTTACGAATGTAGTTACTTTAGCGTACTGTTCGGTTCATTTTCTTATAAAAATATAAAGAAGAATTTTTGGAGATGTTTGGAAAATATGAAATTGAAACAAAATTTAACAGATATTACTGGTAAATCTTTCTGTTTCGTTGAGGAATTAATTAGTTTACATTTAAATGAAAATAAAAAGTTTTCGGTCAAAAATACATTGAAAACTAGTTGGATGTGTCAATCCCAAAACTTTCTTCTATCTCATAAGTACATTTTAATATTTAAATAAATAAATAAAAAAAAAAAAAAGTGGTAACCCCAAAGTTACCCACTATCGAATTTCCTCGAACATTTGACCTAGCCTAATGAATCCTAGCCTGGTATCCGAAAAGCCTAAAACGCAAAATTTAATTAATATTCTGAGAAAATGAGCTTAGTAGTGCCTCATGTTGGGTAATTTATACTAAAACCTAATAAGCATCTATTTATGTCAAGACTTAACAGAATCTGAAATTTGATGAAATTTCGTCCATTAGTTCTTGAGATATAGTTATAACAAAAAAATTGCAAAACGTAGCACAGCAACACCATATCTTGGACAATTTACGCCAAATCGTAAAAAAGCGTCTAATTATGTTATGGTGTAAAAGAATCTGAAGTTTGATGAAATTCTGTGCATTAGTTCTTGAGAAATAGCTAGTTTAAAAAAACCGTGTAAAATATAGCGCAGCAGCACCATCAGTTGAAGGATTTGTAACAAAACGTAATCATCCTGTAATTATGTTATATATCATTTTGTAACAAAATCTGAAGTTTGATGAAATTCTGTGCGTTGGTTGTTGAGATATAGCTATCGGAAAAATCGTGCAAAATGCAGCATAGCTGCACTACCTGTTGCAAGGTTAATACCAAAATGCAATCAGCGTCTAATTATGTTATATATTCTAGTGCAAGAGAATCTAAAATTTGATGAAGTTCTCTGCATTAGTTCTTGAGATATAGCTATCGCAAAAATCGTGCAAAATGTAGTATAGCAGCGCCACCTATAGGGCAATTCACACCAAAACCTTATCAGCGGCTATGTATCTCAAGGTATCGTGGAATCTGAAGTTTGGTGACATTCTGTGCATTAGTTCTTGAGATATAGCTATCATGAAAATCATGAAAAACGTGGCATAGCAGCGCCACCTGCTGGCCAATTTACACCAAAACTTGATCAGTGCCTATGTATATCAAGGGATTACAGAATCTGAAGTTTGGTGACATTCTGTGCATTAGTTCTTGAGATATAGCTATCATGAAAATCATGAAAAACGTCGCATAGCAGCGCCACCTGCTGGCCAATTTACACCAAAACTTAATCAGTGTCTATGTATATCAAGGGATCACAGAATCTGAAGTTTCGTGAAATTCTGTGCATTAGTTCTTGAGATATAGCAATCTTGAAAATCATGAAAAACGTAGTATAGCAGCGCCACCTGCTGGCCAATTTTCACCAAAAACCAATAGGCACTAATTCATATCAAGGTCTAACTGAATATAAAATTTTATTACATTTCGAGCATTAGTTCTTGAGATAGAGCGCCCACAAATTTTTTGTCGCATACAGACAGACAGACAGACAGACAGACAGACGGACAGACTCACAGACAGACATTTTCTAAAAATAGTCAAAACGTGTTCAGGACCTTCTAAAACGTATAAATCCGTCGAAAACCGGAAGTCGAAAATTTTCATGAATCCAATACTTTCTTCTTGTAAAGATAGAAGAAAGTAAAAATAAAAAAAATTTTACGGAGATTATACTGGTAATCCGGACACTAGTACATTTCATTGTTTTCAAACGGAAAAATTGCCATAAATTTCAGAATATTTTCGGGGTTTTTTTTTATGTGTGGAATTTACTAGAATTTTTCCGTAAAAAAAAGAGTAAATTGTACCAGTTACCAGTGCATCCTCTGTAAAATCTCTCTTTTTTTTTTTTTTTTTTTTTTTTTGCAGCGTACAGAGAGTCAACTTGGACCACACATATAATTAATTAATAATTATGAATATTCAATAAATACAATAATTAATAACCAATTATGTATACTTAATAAAAGCTTATAATTAATTAATAATGATGCATATTTATGTATGTACTAAATATTAAAGTTTTGGGGGGCATTTTTGTCTTCCTTTTCAGCCGAAAATAAGAAGATCCCGAAATTCGGTTTCGGTTTCTCAGACTTAAAAACCTCTTTCGGTCGATCCTCAATTTTATTTCTTACTAATAATTGTCCCATTTACATCGTGGTATTTGCCCTACTTGCACTGCATATTTCCTTTCTCCCTTTTTATTGCTAATCGTCCATTCTTAAGATGCTCCAGATATTTGATCTTGAAGTGAAACAGCTGACACATGATTTATTTCTCTGGAAAAGTCATCGTTTCCTCTCTTCCTTTGACTTCTCTCGGAATAGAAGCATATCAGCCGGAAATGTCAAATGCCTTGACATCAGTCTTGGCATTTGTTTATGTAGTTTTCCCAGAGCGCATCAAAAATTAGTCGAGATAAATGTTTAATGGATGATCTGGGCATGTCCGTATTTACTAAGTTATTTCTTAAACGCAATAATTTACTGCTAAATACTTAATTACGAATGACAGGAAAGCATAAATTTGCCATTATCTGATTTAAGTTATTTTTCTATGTATAAAACTATATAATGAATATATGACTCTTTTACATATAAAATAATTTCTTTCAAAGATGCTGCATTAAGTTTTCGTAAAGCTACAATACTCAAGGATAAGCTATACATATGCAAGATTAAATTTAATTAAAACTAACGAATTTAAATTAAGTCTTACATACACTGTAAAAAAAAAGGTCGATTTACTAAAAGAATTTTAGTGATCTTTGTAATTACTAAAAATTTTTTTGTAATCTTACTCGGTTACTAGAAAATCTGTAAGAATTGGTAGAAAAAAGCTAGCAACGAATAGAGTTAATAGTTTTATATTTTTAATAGCTATTACTAAAACGTACTTGGTGTGGCCGTAATAGTCTAGTGGTCATAGCACCGATCTCTAGGCTGAAAGGTCCCGGGTTCGATTCTGGATGCCACCAAATACGCCCTTGAATGTATGCAGTGTAAGTACTCTTTAAATAAAGAGAATGTGAAAGTCCTGTCGGAGCAGGTAGCAATGTTTGGTGCAGCCATCTATTGCGGCTTATTATTAAAAATATTTTTGGAGCTATTATTAAAATTTGCTTGGTCGCTCATACTAAAAAGTTTTAAGTTAGTTATACAAAAAATCCTTTTGTTCAGTTTACAAAAGAAATGTTTGTTTCATTTGCAAAAAAAAAAGTTTGTAATGGTTACTAAAAAATTCTGTGGAATACAAATTTACTAAGAAATTTTTATTAACCTCTTGAATTTTTTTTTTACAGTGTATAATTTTCTTTTTTTTTTTCTTAATAATCTTATGTACAAGATCACTAAAATTTAAAAATTGAGGAAACGTTTGACAAAATATAGATAAGAAACTGAACTATTTTATTTTTTCTTCTTATAAAACAGTGAATGTGTGCTATTTAATACATGATTCTTTTAAATAAAAAAAAAATATATTAGTTAGGATTGTCAAATTCCAAGATTTCTGCAAGCAAATGCTCAAGAATAGAGGATACTATGCAAGAATTAATTTAATTAGAATTAATAAATATAAATGTAGTTTCACAAGTATTTATTTTTATTTTATTTTATTTTATTTTATTTATTTACTTATTTATTTATTTGTATGCTTAATAATTTTTTTTCCAAGACCACTAATGTTTAAAAATTTGGAAAATACACTAGATGACCAGTAAAGGCCTAAAACGAAATCTCCTAGCATTGATGCGCAAGAAAAAAATTTAATATATGGAATGAACCCCTAAGAAGAAAAATGTATTAGCGAATGAGAACCACTATGTATATCTAACTTCTTTCATTTTAATAAATGATAACTATATTAATCTTGGACTCGATTGAGCACATACAGCCTGCAGAGCCATTGAACGCTGTCATTTGAAACTAAAATTGATGAGGGAAAAAAAAAAATAATATATGGACTGAACCCCTAAAACGAAGAATGTAGCGGCGAATGAGAACCACTCCATATATCTAACTTCTTTGTTTTTATTAAATGATGAATATTTCAATTTTGGACTCCACTGTGCACATATAGCCTGCAGAGCCATTAAATATTGCTATTTAAAACTAAAACCGGAATAACAGAAAAAAAATGTAAACATCTTCAATAACTGTCCAACAAGAATATTTTTAATAGCTTTCAATATTTGTAAGTTATCGAATTTCAAAAACAGTTAGTCCATTTTAGAACACCTGATACATAAACTATTAATTTTTTTTCTAATCAAGTACAGAGAGAAAATTTTATAATTTTTTAATAAAGAAAAAAATGGATGACATTTTTAATAATAATAACACATAATAACAATTGTTATAATCAGAAATAATTTTGCTATTTTCCATCCGAAGATCATTCTAAAATAATTTCTCCTCAAAATAATAAGAAAAAAGAAAGAAAGAAAGAAAGAAAATATCACTCGTTTGCATTGTTGTAATCACCTGTCCCGTAAACATTCTTATTGTTTATCACACCAGATGAGAGTGTTCTCACACAAGCTCTTGATATTTCATAGTAAAATAAGCGGAAAGAATGGGATATTAGCAGCATTTGATTTCTAGTTTTTTTAACTCTTTAGATAAAAAGCTGAACAACAATTGGAAAGATATGAATACAGTTAATGTCTACACTGAGGGGGGGGGGAAGCTATAAGGTGACTAAGGATTTTTAGAAAACTCGAATGTTTGGAACCTTTTATATAACTGCAACAAAAGAAATTCATGTAACAAATACATTTTTGCATTGTAAAAGAAAAAATTTGCAAATTTAGAAAGAATTTTTAGGGAAACTGGGATATTTAGAACATTTTGTGCCATTGCATACAAAAAAAAAAAAAAAAAAAAAAAAAAAAAATTAACCGATGCAATTTTAGTACACAGGCAGATTTCTGTAGATTTACAAACCTAATTTTGTGGATTTACATTTTTTTCATAGGAAAAGGGAGGGGCAAAACTCTTCCCCCAGCTCACATCCTACTCATCAGGACTTTTAACCCTTTCCGACACGGGCAAAATTTTTACTTTAATGTGAAATTATCGACTGACACCGGAATTCACAAACGATTTTTTTAAGTGTTTTGAATTGCGTAATTTAAGCTTTTGTTGTAAAAAAGGAAAATTTTACTAAAATATTACTGGTGCCGTTTGTAAGTTTGGAATTAAAATTAGGTATCCCAGACCGGGCACAGTGTGCCGGAAAGGGTTAAACCAGTCATTAATAGTTATCAATAAACAACTGCACCAATTTTTATCTCCGTAGCATTTATTATGTCGAACTTTCCAAACTCGACTGAAATATATTGAGCGGGTACCTATCTATATGATAAAGTCAAACGTATCTGTGCGTAACGCATCCGTCATTTTGCGAATGGCAACAATTTAAAATTTGAAATGAAATTTCGGTTTTGCAATTTTTGCTACTGCAAATTTTTTAACTTCTAAACATCGCACATTTTTAATTTTTACACCATCGGATATAGAAAAAAAAATGTAATTTTATATAAAACTAGCGGACCCGACAGATGTTGCTCTGGCACCGACTCCAAAAAATCAAATAAAAGTACATAAATATAATAATACGCATGATAAATACTGCGTTCTTAATTTAATTTCTTATTTCACTTTGCAGTAGTTTTTGAAGTCGGTTCAATTTTTGATAGAAAAGTTTATTTTTCTATTTTTAGTTAAAAGTTAACGATTTTCTGAAGTCGGTTAAATAAAATTATAATACAGGAAAAAGTATTGAAATCATACACGTATGTCAGGAGTGGGGTCCGAACACACTATCTCTTTCTTCGAGAACCAGAGCTTAAATCTGGCGCCTTAGACCACTCAGCCATTCTATCCATACTCTATTCAGCGAACTTATTAAACACTTTTAATTAGCAAAAAAACACTAACTTCGTTAGTTTTTGCCTAATTACTAAAAAAGTACTTAATCAATTTCGATGAAATGTGAATCTAAATCATTCAAGAATCCACTGGAATGTCGACCCAGTGGCGTGGTCGGTAGCGGCAGCTGCTGCCACACCGTGGGTTCCTGGTTCAAATCAGGTTACGGACATGGATGTTTGTGTTGTGCCTTTGAAGTGTAATAAAATATATATATGTAATGTATGTGTGTAGTAAAAATTGTTCTGTATTGTCTCTGTTTCTGTGTATAATGTATCAATCGAGGCGACAGCTATAGGCCTCAAAGAACTGTCAACTTAAATTCAAAATCCACTGGAACACACACAAAAAATTTCATTAAAATCGGTCCAGTTGTTTAAGAGGAGTTCAGTGACATACATACACAGAGAAGATTTATATATATAAAGATTTGTTTAAAAACTCAATCTTAACTTTTTTTTTTTTTTTTTTTTTTTTTTTGGAATATGATTGCTGTATCTTTATGTTACCATTTTCTCATTAGAAGATAAAAAGATTGAAAATGATGTCGAGTTTAGATTTCACGGGGGAAAATTTTTGCTTTTTTTCATTTTGGAATACTAGCATAAGAACCTTAATTGATATCTTTATCATAATAACTATGTTTATTATTTTCTTACTGCTTACATATACGATTAAAGTTTAACTTTAACAAATTCTACAACTGAGTTTTATAGAAATAATATTTTGTTAAATTTAAGTTAAATATCATTTGTTTAACAGTTAGACTTACCAATATAAGGTGCATTTTTTAGTGTAACTAATTTTGTAGGCTTATTATAAATCGATGAAACAGTTCCTTATTAAACGAAATCTTTCGTCGAAATTCGACGGGTTCTACCTTGTAATTCTGAATGCCGTTACTTCTGTTACGAGAATTTTAAGTGATTCAATTATATAAAAATGTTTAGAAAAATAGGAGTTTCACATCTAACAAAAAAAAAAAAAAAAAAAAAACTGAAATTTCGAAAATTTTGAAGTTTTAAGGGAGACCCGAACCCCATTTTCGGCCAAAAATCATCAAAAGTTCAAAAAACATTTTATCTCAGAAAACGATAAAATACATATTTGCGAATATCCATGCAAAATTTCAGAACTCGGGGACACTTGGAACAGGTAGCAAATGAGCTTTTTTTAATTGTAGTCACTAGAGTTTAAAGGACTAGCGGCCATTTAAAATGTGTTTTCCTAAAAATGACTTTTTCCATATTTTGCCTAAGTTCAAAGTACTAAAGACTCAGTGGTAAAATGGTTTCGAAACAAAGTGTTTATGTTTTTAGAATCTTAAAAAAAATCGCAACAAAAGTAAGCAGAGATATTTTTTTAAACTATTTCTGAAAATTTTACATAAATTGGTAAACATGAAAATTATAACGAATTTAAGGAAATTTACCATGCGTAATTTCTTTCTTTTTGTTTTTAGCTGATTAAAATGGAAAATTAAAAATATCTCTCCCTAGGTCGTTTCCATATACTATAACATCATTTAAGAAATTTTAGTAATACCAAAACATTGAAAATTATATGAGGAGTAGTAATTTTAAAAAGTGTATTTTTCCACAAAAAAAAAAAAAATCATAAAAATCCCCATAAAAAATATACTTTTTAATAGAAAGGGAATTTTTTGCTAATTATTCCTTACAAAAAGATTCTTAAATAGTACACCAAAATTCATTACTTTAAAATGAATAATAAAAATTTTGGTTTTTTTCTTACGGGTCTCCCTTAAGAAGGACACAGTACCTTTGGAAACATCTCTTCAATTTTGAATAATACTCTAATATATGTGGTGGCACAATACTTACAAGGAAGGTCTCCATACGGGCATACTCCAAAAAATCTGAAGAAAAATTACAGAATATTCTTCTCATGTGGATATATACGTCTATAAAAAAATTTCGGCGGAACCTCCATTCAGTATCCGTAAAAAAATAATGAAAATTTCGTTATTTGGCGATTTATTGCCGGTTGACGATGGAATGTAATTTCAAAAAAATACTTTATGTCAAATACACTACAAGGGAAAAAAAAAGTTTCATGTTGAACTTGTTTTGATAAATTTAATTTAAATAACTTTAGTTTTGTTTTTATTTTTAGTTTAGGCTTTTATTTTTGAATACGCTTAAATGTATGCAGATAATTTTTCTCAATACGATTTTTATTTTATGTGTAAAAATATTTTTCCAGTGATTAATTAAATAACTACTTCAACAAGTAATATATATATATGAAACACAATATCTATATATGTGTGCATAATATATCAAAGTCTCTCATTGTTTATGTTTAAATTCATTAAATACCATTTACACGCATTCTAAATATCCAACAGTTTTGAGTTGCATTATACGCTTTTGCTTTTGTCGAGGAAAAGGGCTGCTCGCCAAATCGCGTGACTGTTTCGTCTTTTTACGCCAAATATTAGAAAATATTTTATTTTTTTACATACTTTATACTGTGATTCCGCCGCTAATTTTGACTGATCCTTTATAGCATACATAAGTATTTTAATTAGTATTTTTTCATAAATTTCTGAGTATGCCCAGTATGGAGAACTTCCTTGTTAGTACTAAGAGTTAAATTAAAAAAACTTTAAAAAATATATAGAACAGCCAATTTTCCTAAAACCTAATTAAAAAAATAACTTTTTAAAAATCCTATTACTTTTGTAAATATCAATATTTTTGCTTCATTTTTTTCCATATTCAGCGGAATTATGCCACATAAAACTGTGTATGGATTTTTAGATGTATGGAATTGTACAATTAAATATGATACTTTTTCTCTCCTGTATATAAAAATATGAAGGAAATTTAACAGACTTTCAAATTAAATATTTAAAAAAATAACTATAAACTTGAATGTTAAGTCTATACACAAAAATATAAATACACCATGGAAAATAAGTAAAACATTTTCAAACCGCTAGCAAAAAAGCCTTAATATTTTCCAAATAAGGAAGTTATAAAAACATGAACAGGGAGAAAAATCAGTTCAAAGTTTTCATTTGTATGTGTAATCGCACTGGATCTATTAACAAAATTTACAATATCTCACGAATATTATTGTCATATTGGCAGAATTGGGGTGTCAAAATATTCACAATTAAAAAATCAGTTAACATAAAAAAAAAGGTCGATATTTTGACCAATTTCAAGATACTGTGTCCCCTTGAGGTTCCTGAGAGCCTTTAACAAACCCAAAAAATAAATTTAAAATTTAAAATTGCTGTTTAAAACACAGAAACAATTTATATCAATCGTCTTAAGACTGAAGCAATCAATCTCAAATCCAACGGAGGATAACTTTCTTTTGGAGAAATGTATTCAACAAAACGCAGACGTAAATAAAGGAGAGAGAACCATTACCATTTTGGACATAATCCAGCTTTGACAGAAGAACGAGACATTTAAAAAGAACAAAAAAGGAAATGTTATCGGGAGAAACAATCTTCCATATTTCTAATAGACTGATGTGATGTGATCGTAGAAGATAAATTACGCACGAATGCGTTTAAGAAAGTATCTTTTTCTAATTCATGTTCTGTGTTATTGAAGGTAAACATTGAAGATTTACTTATCTAAGATAGATCGTATAATATAAATCACCAATGATCATATTTAACTGAATAAAAAGAAAATTTAGTTTTTAAGGATTGAAATCTTTACGCGAAAACACGTGGAAGAACTTTATGAACTGTTATTATTATTATTATTATTATTATTATTATTATTTATCTGTATAACTGAGTATCCCAGCTTCCTAAGAACTACGCTCGCCAATCCTTGTCCAGCCCCGACATGCCTTAAAAACATGCAAAAGTGTTCTGTTTCAAAAAGATTATCGGATTACAGAAGATTGTACGATATTATCCGGAGTGATCTTCTGAAATCGGGTTGCTTTTAATTTTTCTTTTATTGGGGTATCTGGGGCTCCGCAAAATGCACTTTTGACACATCTCTGTAGAATTTATTGTGGCAAACTTTCTTAATTTGACTGGAATATATTCAGCGCGTATAATTAAAAAGCCATAACTTCTGTTACAATGAGAATTTTAAGTAAACAATTGCATAAAAATGCTTAGAAGAAATAAGAATTTCATATCTAAAAAAATAAAATTTTGAAAATTTTAAAACTCTAAGATTCCTGAGACCCTTTAACAAAATAATAGGTAAATAAATAAATAAATAAATAAATAAAATAAATAAATTTTAAACTTAGAATTGATGTTTAAAACAGAGAAACAATTTATATCAATTGTTTCGAGACTGAAGTAATCAATCTCAAATCCAACAGAGGATAACTTTCTTTTGGAGAAATGTATTCAACAAAACTCAGCCGTAAATAAAAGAGGGAGAACCATTACCATTTTGGACATAAGCCAGCTTTGACAGAAGAACGACACATTTAAAAAGAACAAAAAAGGAAATGTTATCGGGAGAAACAATCTTCGATATTTCTAATAGACTGATGCGATGTGATCGTAGAAGATAAATTACGCACGAATGCGTTTAAGAAAGTATCTTTTTTCTAATTCATGTTCTGTGTAATTGAAGGTAAACACTGAAGATTTACTTATCTAAGGTGTAATATAAATCAAAAATGATCATATTTAACTGAATAAAAAGGAAATTTAGTTTTAATGATTGAAATGTTTTTGCGAAAACATTTGGAAAAACTTTATGAACTGTTATTATTATTTATTTTTTCTATAGAACCTAGGTATCTCTGCTTCCTAATAACTGTTCTCGCCAATCCTTGTCAAGCCCCTACATGCTTTAAAAATATGCAAATATGTTCTCTTTCAAGAAGATTATCAGATTACAGAAGATTGTACGATATTATCACGAGCGATCTTCTGTAATCTGGTTGCTTTTCATTTCTCTTTAATTGGGGTATCTGGGGCTCCCCAAAACGCATTTTTGACAAATCTCTGTAGCATTTATTATGGCAAACTTTCTTAATTTGACTGGACTATACAGAGCGCGTATAATTCTAAAAGTCATAACTTCTGTTACAATGAGAGTTTTACGTAAACAATTACATAAAAAATTTTAGAAAAAAATAAGAGTTTCATATCCAAATAATAATAATAATAATAATAATAATAATTTTGAAAATTTTTAAACTTTAAGATGCCTGAGACTCTTTAACAAAATCATAAAAATAAATTTTAAGCTTAGTATTGCTGTTTAAAACATATAAACGTTCTATATCTATCTTCTTGAGACTGAAGCAATAAATCTCAAATCCAATGGAGGATAATTTTCTTTTGGAGGAATGTATTCAACAAAACGCAGACCGTTGCCATTGTGTCATAAGCCAGCTTTGACAGAAGAACGAGACATTTAAAAAGAACAAAAAAGAAAATTTTATCAGGAGAAACAATCTTGGATATTTCTAATAGGCTGATGTGATGTGATCGTAGAAGATAAATTACACACGAATGCGTTTAAGAAAATATCTTTTTCTAATTCACGTTCTGTATAATTGAAGGTAAACACTGGAGATTTGCTTATCTAAGGTGAAGCGTATTATAAATTACAAAGGTTCATATTCAACAAAAGTATTTTTTAATGCAGTTTTTAAAGATTGAAATATTTTTGCGGAAATAATTGGAAAAAACTGGATAGCTCTGCCAATAAAACGAACACCGTAGATGAGTTTGCTGCCATAGGCATAATGAAATGTGTCTAATCAACTTCGTTCCTCAGTATGTAATGTGCCATAGAAAACTTTAGACAGAAGTAACATAAACCAATCCTCGATTTTTGTTTTTGTTTTCTCCCCGGTCCTTTTAAATTTCGTCTTTTTTTTTTTTTTTTTTTTTTTTTTTTTTTTTTTTTTGTAATGCTAAATTACGAACATATCTACTTCATTTAGGTAGGAATTATTTTCAGAGCATCAGATAATATTAAAATTTAAATATAAACGCTTAAGTCACTAAAATATAAATAAAGGACAAATATTATTTTTTTAAATGAGTCAATTATACCTATTAAACACTATTAAAAAAAATATTCTTGAACTTTGTCCCCTAAGAGCTACGCTCGCGAACACTTATTGAGCCCCCGTAATTTAAAAAAAATACGTTAGTTTGTTCTTTATTAAAAATATTATCGGATTACAGAAGATTTTATGACATTTGAAAGGACGATTTTCGATTATCGGTTGCTTTTCGCTTCTCTTTTACTAAGGAATGGGCGAATTTCCAAAAATCCATCTCTGATAGTGATACCTTATTTCATGATTCATTAAATAAAATCAATCACACTTTTAAAAATCGTTAAAAATCCCTAATAAAAAATGTCGTTGTCACCCGGATGCATTTTCAGAAAGAATCACGTTTTGAGCACTTTATCGCCAGAACAACGATTGGCGCGGAGATGAAGTCAATGCTATGCACCCTTACTTGTTTGTGACGTCAAACGCCTAGCGAATAGCAACCCTTCCTTCTGCAAAGAGATCGTGCTTATTGTTCATTTGTTTTTCGGTAAATGTTATCAAGCAAAGAATATAATATGAGGAAATGTTATTCACCGTTGTTTACAATCAAAACATAGTTTAAAACAAAGAGCTTTTTCAGATTAAAATGATTTCGGATTTGAAAATCAAAACAAAACTACGATTGGCGTTTGGCGATGCAGCTAGCTGAACGTTCTCGCTTTCGCCAACTCGCGAAGGCTGGTGCTCAAAACATGATTTTTTCTGAAAATGCCACCCGGACTTTTGTAATATCTAGAAAAAAAAATTCTTAGATACTATACGAAAATTGTTTTAAAGATGCTTTTTAATGTAAGAGGCATTCCCCCCCCCCCCTATTTTAAGCGTTTTGAAGGCAATAATTAAAATAATTTAAAATTTTTCTTTCTCTTTTACAATTCACGTAAAAAAATATTTTTTATCTGAAAAGATTTTGAAAATATTATTATTTGATCTTTTTAAATATGACGTAATGTTCCTCCTAAAATAATTTTTGCAAATATCAATTTAATTATTCTTAAGTTCGCTTGTTTTATAAACACGGATAATAGATTTTCCAGTTGAAAGATGTTTGGCAGTATTATTAGCACTCTTTTAAAAATCAAACAAAATAGCAGGTAAAAGAATTTACTTTTTAAAATGCAATAAATTTCCATTCAGATAATGAAATTCTGAAACTAAAATGGAAATAAATCATAAAAAGTCAACTTTAAAAATAAAAAAATGGTTGGACACTACACACCACAAACTAGTCAATTAAGTACCTACAAAATATGGTTAAACTCCAAAGCGCAGTTTTTGATCTATAAACTTTTAAAACTGGACTATTTTGACCTATTTAAATATTAAATAGCACTTAAATCTTTTTATTTAAAAAATGATCTGCTTCAGCGTATTTATTATATATATATCTGTCTATAAAGCGAGCAGCTTTCACACACTGAAAAAAATGGTTTCTCAAAATTGAGTAAAAGGTACTCAATTTTTAGTACTTGACTTACTCAAAATAGTTCCGATCCAATTGTACTCAAAACTGAGAAACACACTCATTTCTCATTCGTATTCATTTATGATTCCGTGGTTGTGTTCAACTATAAATTGCTAAGAACTGCCTCCTTAACATATAAATTAAAATAAAAATATTCTAGCATTTATTTCTTGCTCAAAATTATTAACAATAAAAGTTTAATTAGTTGTTTATTATGAAAAATAGCAAAAATTATTAGCAAAATATCCAAATAGAATATTTTTATGGCAGTGTATAGTGTGTATAATTTAATATTTACATTAATAACCATCTTTTATGCCGTTACAGAGTACAAAATTGTCGTTAGGTTGGATTTGATAACGTGTGATGTGTCAAAATTCAGAAAGCAATGTGATCAGTTTTGATCTAAACATACTCCATTCAGTATGAGTACATCGATGTACTCATTTTTGAGCATGTCATTTCTTTCAGAGTAGTTTTATGTGCAATAGATTTTTTAAACATAAACTGAGAAAAAGCTTCGGTCATAATAAATTCAATACGGCAGCAAAAACAGCAGCAGCATCAGTATCTTTCTAGACAGAATATAAAGATTATGGCAGTTTTTACTCTGTTTTATCTGCAATAAAAGAAAGCAGTATAATAACAATAGCAATCATTGTAAAATAAATCATTTTATTTTCTCTGTGTTACAAAACATGCTAAAAGAAAATTTCATTTGAATCTCATGCTTAAAATGTCGTTAATTGTACATCAAACATGGTAAATGAGTTGGTTTCGTACTTTAAATAATAATTTTATAAATACTCAGATTTTGCTGCAATAACTGTTCCAAAAAGTAGAAATGCAAAATACCTTGTGACTATATATTCCATTCAGTATTATTCGAATAGTTTGACTCCATCTTAAATAAGACGTAATCACCCTAGCAACATGGAATATTTACCTGCCATGGGATTTCCCGGAATTAATTACACATGACAAGATTTAATAGAGTGAAGGAAACTTTAATTGATATCTTTGAAAGTTTTAATTAGATTTTCATATAATTTGAAATGCATGAATGAATACAAAATTCATTACGATAATATACATTAGATTTAGTAAAACTGAAATAATATGACTCAATCTTAAATGAAACGTAATTAATATGTCAAAATAAAAACATTACCTACCATCCCATATCATTGGAGTAATTACATTCGATAATATTTAATAGAATGAAGAAAACTTTTAAGGCAG
Organism: Maratus speculifer; assembly: GCA_964019185.1. Lineage (NCBI taxonomy): Eukaryota > Metazoa > Arthropoda > Arachnida > Araneae > Salticidae > Maratus > Maratus speculifer. The sequence continues at coordinate 764,117 of CAXHSM010000009.1, read as the reverse complement.
CTGGTTACTCATTTTCAAATTCCCCTCCGTAATGTTAAATCTATGGGCGCTTGATGCATTTTTATATTTAAAATATCTCCTCAGGAAATTAATATTGTTAACTTCTTCTTTCAGTGTTCTTTTATTAAAGGATGGCCTTTTTTTCTTAGTTCTCAAAATATTTCTAAAATCTTTGGGTAAATTAATATTTTAGGTTTTAAAAACTGACAAAGCAGGAGTAAAATTTTGACATTTCATATAAAATTAAGTACAGCTGTTGGAGATATTTTGAAAACTAAGAAAAAAAAATAGACATCCTTCAAGAGGAGAACGCTGAAAAAAAAAGAAATTAAAAATATTAATTTTCCGAGGAAATATTTTGAATATAAAAATGCATCAAACTTCCATAGACTTAACATTACAAAGGGAAAATCAGAAAATGAGTCATAGGCAAAGTAGGAGAAAAATTTTGGCATTTCATATAAAATTAAGTACAGCTGTTGGAGATATTTTGAAAACTAAGAAAAAAAAATAGACATAATTCAAGAAGAGAACGCTGAAAAAAAAAGAAATTAAATATATAAATTTTCCGAGGAAATATTTTGAACTAGCTGACCCGCCCGGCGTTGCCCGGGTCCGTATTAACAATATTAAACGAACTTGAAATTTGTATGATTTTATCATTAACTGGAAGCATGCAGAAATGCATTGTCTGAAATACGTCGCAGCTGACTTTGCGAAAAATCGGTTTTAAAAACAACAACTAATATTAAGCTCTAAAAATACTTAAAATGAGCAATGAGAAACACGGGAGGGAACATGTATCCAACGATTGCGTTAGTTTCGTGTTAAAGTGTTGATATTTACCCGTAAAAATCACTGTTAAATCATATAACTAATATTAATAACTAAACTAATAATTATTATTATTTTTTTTTTGCATAGAAATCCCAAGTGAAATATTTTGAATTTCAAACTAATTATATCACTCTTAAATCCGACTATACCGTGAATGAAATCGATACGCGATGATAAAAGATTGGTATATAGTATTATAATTTCAGAGCCATTTAACAAAAGTGTATTTTTTTAATCAAAGCATGCGTAATGTTGACTCTGTGGACAAATTCCTAACCGTAAACTTTTGTACCATAGCCATAATCTGTCTGTAACCTAACTGCGACTTAACATCACCCTACCGTAACTTAAATATAACATAAATGTAACCTAGCCGTCACTTTGAAATATCAATATAGAAGCATCATTTAAGATTTTGCTTGAAAAGTTAACATTCTTTCGTTAATGTCTTAAAATCGTCTGCACTCTGAATTCTAGATTTTAGACTAATATTTGTTATTTAAGTTTTCGCGCACGATTTTAAAAGAATGTTTTCATAAATATATTTTATATATTGACATAGAGTTATTAATATGTTGTTAAATTAAAAACATTTTTTCATCTACGTTATAAAGTATTAAAAAGTTCTGAAAAAAAAAGAAAACTTTTAGTAATACAATTTTTAGTTTAAATCAAATGTTTTCAATATTTTATTTAATTTTTATTTTGACACTTTATTATTTCGAATTTATCAATTTCAATTATTTTAAAAGCAAACATTTTTTAAAAATAAATGATATAATAGAAAAAAGACCATTTTAAAAAATTACTATTTGTTCGTAAAATACGCTTCAGCTGTAATTCATTTCTTTCAATTCGTCTTATTAATACAAAATCCCTTCCACATGCTTTTGTTTGGGACATTAAAATTTGAGCGATAAATGGTTTAATCTTGTAACCCTTTTTTCGGTTTACTTCACCACCACTTATCTTTTTCCTCCATGGTTTACAACCGCTGTGATAAAAAATCATCATTTAAACTGACAGTTTGCAGTCTATGAATTTTAAAGGTCTGTTCCAGCTTTTTTAATTAATTATGCGAAAATTTTATGCAACCAACCAACCATAACTAAATGAAGGGAAAAAAAGAAGAAAAAAGGCGATTTTTTATGAGAGTGATCTTTGGAATTTAATTAATTACTCAGTTAATAAATAGAATTTCGAAATTCTGAAGCTCAGGTGCATCAGGAGAGATATTGGGCTACTCTCAAAAAAATTTTGAGCTTCGTACGTCCCATAGATTTTGCTAGCCATCGCAGACACACACACACACACACACACACACACACACACACGCAGACAGAGCGATTTGTTATTTTATTAATATAGATATAAAAATGCATCAACCTTCCATAGACTTAACATTACAAAGGGAAAATCAGAAAATGAGTCATCAGGAGTCTTAATGGTGTATTTTTAATTTTTGATTCGATTTTCATGAAAATTGAAATGAGAAAACAAAAGTCTTCAACGACTTCATATACATGTATTAATTTCATACCATTCGGTTGGATGGTTTTTGAGCTGTTATGTGCGAACAGATGGACAGACAGACAAAGGAACTAGACGACGACTATAAGTACTACGTGTTTATAAAATTAGGAAAGCATGTAAATTAGTGATAAAGATTTCTGATCTGTATTGTTACAATATATTCTGTTGTAATTGTTAAAAAATAAAATGAAGAAATAAAGTCATAACTCATCCTACTCAGATGAGCGTTGATTTGTCCTTTCCGGTAATACGTATCTATATTACAAAGGCCAAACGTATCTGTGCGTAACGCATACGTCATTTTGTGAATGGCAACACTATCCCCGGTAATTTCGGTTTTGCAATGTTCGCTATTCCAAATTTCACATTGCTAAACATCACACATTTAAAATTTTTACACCGCCGTATAGAGAAAAAAACGTACTTTTAAATGCAATTTGTTTCAAAGCTTAATCTCTATTAAATTTCTTGATATTAATTTTTTTATTAGTTTTTAGTACCAATTCTGTAATTGTGGCAACAGAAACATTCAATTTTCTCTTAAAATTGAAAAAAAAATAGAAATTAAAATGTGTAAAGTATCGTCTGTTAATAAACGGTTAATTTCGGTTTTATTTCGCTTAATAATTTGGATAATTGAATTTTATAGTATTTTGTTAATTTTAGCTTAAAATAATTTTTTTTAGAGTTAGACTGACCAATATATGATGCATTTTTTACTATGGATAATGAAATGATATAATAAATGAATTAATAAATTACAAGTTTTGAATTGCTCTTTGAAACATGGAAACGAGTTCTTTCCACCGTCTTGGAGACTGACGTAATCAATCTTAAATACAATGACGGATAACATAATTTCGGAAGAATGTACTCAACAGAATGCAGATGTAAAAAAGGGAGAAAAGAAAACCAATAGTGTTTTGGAGGTAAGCCAATATGATGCAGACAGAAGACATTTAAATCGGGAGAAACCGTCTTTGATATTTTGATTGGCAGCTTTTACGTATTCAAAGGAGAGGAAGTTGCGAATCTGTGACATTTAAAAAAGTCTCTTGATCCAAATGATGCTGTGTGTAATTAAATGTAAACTCAGAAGTAATACTTATCTAGGATGGGATTTTAATAGAAGTTATAATTATATTTAAGCAGATATGTACATATAAAATATGACGAATTTTAAAAATTTGAATTATTTATTTTTTATTGTATTATTATTTGAAATTTTACAGTAATATCAGTAAGAGATTTGAGAAAATAAAGATTTAGAAAGATTTCAGTAGGTGTTTTACAACCAAGGTGGTACAGACAAAGATCATATAAATAGGAGGAACTACCTTTGATATTTTGATAGACATGTTTTATATAATCTAGAAAAAGGAAATTACGCACTAATGACAGTAAAAAATTGCTTAAATTAGGCTACGTTTCATTGAGTAGTTTTTGAACCATGATATGCGGATAAACGGAACGACAGACGAACGAACCAGAGGACAGTATATTTATATAATTACAAAAGCACCTAAAAAGATAGAGAAAGATCTGTATTCAGCGTTGTTACAATTGCTTTTATTGTAGTTGTTGAAAAATAAATATAAATAAAGTTTATAACTCATCCTACCCAGATGAATCTTGACTTGCCCTCTCTGGTGCTTTTTAATATAAAGAAATGCTGTAATAAAAGAATTAATAAATTACAAGTTTTGAATTGCTCTTTGAAACATAGATACGAGTTCTTTCCACCGTCTTGGAGACTGACGTAATCAATCTTAAATACAATGACGGATAACATAATTTCGGAAGAATGTACTCAACAGAATGCAGATGTAAAAAAGGGAGAAAAGAAAACCAATAGTGTTTTGGAGGTAAGCCAATATGATGCAGACAGAAGACATTTAAATCGGGAGAAACCGTCTTTGATATTTTGATTGGCAGCTTTTACGTATTCAAAGGAGAGGAAGTTACGAATCTGTGACATTTAAAAAAGTCTCTTGATCCAAATGATGCTGTGTGTAATTAAATGTAAACTCAGAAGTAATACTTATCTAGGATGGGATTTTAATAGAAGTTATAATTATATTTAAGCAAATATGTACATATAAAATATGACGAATTTTAAAAATTTGAATTATTTATTTTTTATTGTATTATTATTTGAAATTTTACAGTAATATCAGTAAGAGATTTGAGAAAATAAAGATTTAGAAAGATTTCAGTAGGTGTTTTACAACCAAGGTGGTACAGACAAGGATCATATAAATAGGAGGAACTATCTTTGATATTTTGATAGACATGTTTTATATAATCTAGAAAAAGGAAATTACGCACTAATGACAGTAAAAAATTGCTTAAATTAGGCTACGTTTCATTGAGTAGTTTTTGAACCATGATATGCGGATAAACGGAACGACAGACGAACGAACCAGAGGACAGTATATTTATATAATTACAAAAGCACCTAAAAAGATAGAGAAAGATCTGTATTCAGCGTTGTTACAATTGCTTTTATTGTAGTTGTTGAAAAATAAATATAAATAAAGTTTATAACTCATCCTACCCAGATGAATCTTGACTTGCCCTCTCTGGTGCTTTTTAATATAAAGAAATGCTGTAATAAAAGAATTAATAAATTACAAGTTTTGAATTGCTCTTTGAAACATAGATACGAGTTCTTTCCACCGTCTTGGAGACTGACGTAATCAATCTTAAATGCAATGACGGATAACATAATTTCGGAAGAATGTACTCAACAGAATGCAGATGTAAAAAAGGGAGAAAAGAAAGCCAATAGTGTTTTGGAGGTAAGCCAATATGATGCAGACAGAAGACATTTAAATCGGGAGAAACCGTCTTTGATATTTTGATTGGCAGCTTTTACGTATTCAAAGGAGAGGAAGTTACGAATCTGTGACATTTAAAAAAGTCTCTTGATCCAAATGATGCTGTGTGTAATTAAATGTAAACTCAGAAGTAATACTTATCTAGGATGGGATTTTAATAGAAGTTATAATTATATTTAAGCAAATATGTACATATAAAATATGACGAATTTTAAAAATTTGAATTATTTATTTTTTATTGTATTATTATTTGAAATTTTACAGTAATATCAGTAAGAGATTTGAGAAAATAAAGATTTAGAAAGATTTCAGTAGGTGTTTTACAACCAAGGTGGTACAGACAAGGATCATATAAATAGGAGGAACTATCTTTGATATTTTGATAGACATGTTTTATATAATCTAGAAAAAGGAAATTACGCACTAATGACAGTAAAAAATTGCTTAAATTAGGCTACGTTTCATTGAGTAGTTTTTGAACCATGATATGCGGATAAACGGAACGACAGACGAACGAACCAGAGGGCAGTATATTTATATAATTACAAAAGCACCTAAAAAGATAGAGAAAGATCTGTATTCAGCGTTGTTACAATTGCTTTTATTGTAGTTGTTGAAAAATAAATATAAATAAAGTTTATAACTCATCCTACCCAGATGAATCTTGACTTGCCCTCTCAGGTGTTTTTTAATATAAAGAAATGCTGTAATAAAAGAATTAATAAATTACAAGTTTTGAATTGCTCTTTGAAACATAGATACGAGTTCTTTCCACCGTCTTTGAGACTGACGTAATTAATCTTAAATATAATGAAGGAAAATATTATTTCGGAAAAATGTACTCAACAAAATGCAGATTTAAATCAAAAGGGAAAAAAAAAGACCAATAGTATTTTGGAGGTAAGCCAATATGATACAGACAGAAGACATTTAAATCGGGAGAAACCGTCTTTGATATTTTGATTGGCAGTTTTTACGTAATCGAAGAAGAGGAAGTTACGCATCATTGACATTCAAAAAGTCTCTTGCTCTAAATGATGCTGTGTGTAAGTGAATGTAAACTTTGAAGGAATATTTATCTATAGGATAAGATTTTAATAGAAGTTACAATTGATATTCAAGTGAATAAAAAGAGATGACGAATTGTTAAAGTTTGAATTCGGAAACATTTAGAAGGAGTATCTGCAATTTTACAGTAAAACGAGGATGGGACTTAAAAAAAATACCGATTTAGAAATATTTCAATCTTAGCAGGTATTCTCCATCCAAGATGATACAGACTAGGGTTATTCAAATAAGGAAAAAGCTATTTCGATAGTTCGATTGACAGTTTTTATGTAATCGCAGGAAAGGAAGTTACAGACCAATGGTATCGAAAATGTATTTTGCTTAAAATTATGCTCTGTGTAATTGAATGGAAACTTTGAAATAATGTTTATTTAAGGTAGGACTTAATAGAAATGATAACGGGTATAACCTCTGCTTTCTCTGAGTCCACATAATGTGGACTTGTATTGTTTCCTCATAGAAACGTACTTAACCACTTAAACTTTAAGTACCACTTAAACTTTTTTACATTTTGATTTAATTTCTGAACAGCTAAATGTTTTTTGTTTTAAAAACAAACTATTAAATAGCAACATCTATTTGGATTTTCGCATAAAATAAATGACATTTTCATCTGAATTTGCAAAATGTCTTCAAAACAATGTGTTAAAAAAATTGAGACATTTTCATAATTATTTAACTTAAATACTTAAAAATAAATGTTTTGAGGATTTGAATGTCATTCACTTGTTGAAAGGCCTTAAATTTGTGATCGGGTAAATTTAAGTTAACGATAATTAAATATATATTCTACACTGTAAATAAAATTTCTATTAAATTACAGGGAGTCTACGGGTAATCCATTACCCTAAGTCTTATGTAAAATTACAAGGATCAGAAAAACAGAGATTCTGTTACATAACAGACGAATTATTCGGAAAATTTACAATAGACTCTAAATTTAATTTTAATAATTTAATTTAGTTTTCAATATCAATAAATCACTCAGTCTTCCGTGATCCTGAAAACAAATTGAATTCTTCAGGTAATTTTGAACTGTTGTATAATTTATTTTTAACACAATTTGTTTCCAGCCGTCACGTCCTGGGCTTTAACACGAGACCTGTTGACTGTGCAAGGACACCTACTGAATGAGCTATAGGAGCTTTTGTTATGTATTTCAAAATATGTTTTAACTCCTTCGAGATGGGGGCCTTTTACGAAATTTATAATATTTTGTCACGGTTTTTAAAAACAGAAATTTTTGGCTTATTAAATCGAGAAAGTGTTCCAATTAAATAAGCCAATTTTTACACTATAATTTTACTGATGACGATAAAGAAGGATTCTTAAGCATTCTTGCGGCACGTATATGTGTCGCTCGTCCCCAAGGTGTTGAGCAAAAGTTGTTAAAAGTACTAACACCGAGTAGATGATTTTTGCATTTTTTAAATATTTTAACTTAAAGTAAATTTTCTTTTTTAATATTTCTAATTTATAAAATAATTTTATAGTTATATATTTTAATTATAAGTTTTAAACAGATAAAAATATCTTTAAATAAAGACGATATCTCTACATAGAATTAGATGTAATATAAAGTGAAAATGATGGCCGACAAATTCGATCGAATGCATTTAACTGAATACTGGGGCAAATTTAAAGAGAGTCTCACTTTTTTGCTTTGTTTTTACAGAAATATTTATCAGTATAGGGGAATTTTGATCCCTATATATAAACCTGAATTACTAGACCCCTCAAATTTCCGAATTTTTTTTTCTGTCATTTATGATTTAATTTTGTTTGTAGCATTATTTTAGCTTCGGGAACGAAGAGATTAAAGAAAAGGGCAGATTTGTTAAATCTTGAATTTATTTAATTTTAAACATTTGAGAGAAATATCTAAAATATTACAGCAAAAACAACAAGTCGGAATCTGCATGTCAGACGAAGCAAATGAGGTACGTTCGTACTATAACGAAGTTTTTTAAATATTCAAATATTGGTGTAATAGTATACAGTTTTTCGGATACATATAGTATCCAAAAAAATTTGTGTGTCCCTGTATATATTATTTGCTTTCTATTATGCATGAAGTAACTTGCAGTAAACTTCAGCAACGTATATCATTTTCATAAATTGTGAAATAGTTCAATACAATTAAAACGCGCCCCAAACAATTTTTCAACTATACCATTATGTAATGGAATACTTTTGTGTAGCCATGTAAATGAATAAAAAATATTCTTTGCATCGCAGATTGTACAAAATGTATATTTTAGTACATACTTCACAGATGTATATAAATTTTATTGTATTCGAACGTGTGTAACATCGTTAAAATGCACTTGCAATTAATTTCCTCCATTGGCCGTAAAGTAACGGAATATTTTTCATTGTCCATGTAATTGAACGATGCATCCGATTTTCATAAAATTTGAATTGACTCGGCAAAATTATGAAAATTATGCATCAATTTTGTATTTTAAATTTCAAACGATTTGATTCGTTTGTGTTTTGCGTTTTGCGTTGTTACATGCGGACAGATAGACGGACGGACGGACTGAACGACGGCTATAGGTGCTATTTATTTAGATAATTACGAACGCATCTAACAAGGATCTTGAGAAAAGTTCCGCTTTGGAAAGATATCAGTCTTAGCAAGTATCCACCATCCAACATCACACAGACATGGTGTATGTAAATCGGGAGAAACTTTCTTTGATAATTGACAGACAGTTTTTATGTGATCGAAGAAGAGAAAACTGTGCATCAATGGTGTTAAAACGTTCCTTGCTTTATATTATTTTTTATGTAATTAAATTTAAGTTTTGAATAATATTTATTTAGGATTGAACTTAATAGAAATTACAATTGATATTCAAGTGAACACAGAAAAAGACGAATTTTAAAAGCTTGAATTACTTATTCGGAAATATTTAAAAGAAGTACCTCAAATTTCAGAGTAAAGCCAGAAAAGGATTTGAGAAAAATTCCGATTTAGAAAAAAATCAGTATTTGCAGGTATATTTCCCTTTATCAACGAGATCATGGTATTTTTCAGATTGATACAGGATTCCATTATACACATATTCCGTTTAGACAAGTTTTACTATATACATTGTAAAGGAATTGTGAACATTTAACTGTTAATATGTAGATATTTTAGCAATGAAATTAAAGATATATGAAACATTTTATTTAGTGTTTTGGCATTACGGTTATTTTAGGCAAAGAAGACGAATTAGAAGAAACATTCAATTTAAAATATTTTTTATTGTAGGTATCCATAATTTAATCAGAATTGTAATTTAGCACCTGCTAATAAACAGCTGTTGTGTAGCATTTTGAAATAAAGCATGATTTGGAAATGTTCATTCCACTTAACATCATATGTAAACTTAAATTATAGGAATTAAAAGAAGAAATGTTACGATTACATGCGATGAAATTTAGATTCGCACATAATAAAAATTTAAATTCATAAAACAATTATGGATTAGACAAATACAGGGTGAGTCTAAATGTCTACATTGCATGCAAGTGCCAACTACGTTATAAAAATGGAAAAAAGAAGCAATCTGTACATTTCAAGCCAGACATCGGGAAAAATACTCATAATCATTTATGCCTAGCATTAATGATTATGAGTATATTAATATTATATCTTAAATAGCAAGATATAACATCAGCCATTTTTGGAACAAAATTCATATGGATTACGTTCCACATTCAAAGTTCTTTTGGCGAATTTTGTAAATATTTTTTATGACTCTGCTTGGTCACACGAAGCCACATGTGGAACATATAACTCATACGAATCTCATACATCCATATCTGTAAAAGTTGAGTATATCAATTGTAGCAAAAGAGAAAAAAATGTGTACAGCTTGTGCTGTGCCCATCGGACAAGTTTTTAGGCTGTGCGGACTTTGTAGTCTCAAATATAACAAACTCAACAATTTTATTCAAAAATTAAAACAAATATAAATATATAGTGTTTTATATAATGTATAAATATTGGATTGATAATTTTTACTTAAATGAATGAAACAGAAAAACTAAGCGGTTTTTTTTCTTCCACGTATGCTCTGTTAGAGCTCAGTTTAAATATACTATAAACTGTTTATTTGATTCATACTTAGATTGCAGTAACGTGATTCACGAAGAACACAAGATCTTTTAGTTAAACACTTTAATCTCATTTTTAATGAAGCACAAAATATGAACTTCTTACACAGTAGGCAACAAGATCTAACTTGATAACCGTCAATAAAAGAACAACGTGTTTCAAACTTAATTTTACTCAAGAGTGCCTCAATGTAATAGCTATCAAAAAACTACAATCAATTACTTAAAATAAATTCCCGAAATACAAGTAAAAGCTAATTTGCGGAGGACTTTCCTACTTTGTGAAACTAAAGCAAAGACTAATCAAATAAATGAAATTCATTCAACCACTGGAAAAATTCCTTAACAAGGGAGTATCCTTATTAAGAGAAATTATAGGCATATTGTCACTAACTTTTCTGTCAAAATCGAGAAGAGAAAATGTTGATTTAGGGGGTTTTTTATGAAAAGGTAGAGTTACATTGAACAAGTTATATTGTAAACTTTGAGTTGCCTACAGTACGGTGTTCAGATTTCTTCTTCCTATCTTTATTTAAAACAATTATCATTTGTAATCAAAGCAATGGTTTTGTCTCACCCCCTATATAAAAGGATAGAGTTAACCCCTTTTTGAAAAAACTTAATTAAAAAAGCTCAATTCAAATGCTTAAAAGCCTTTTGCCCATGGTAACTTTATTTTCAAGCAATACACCTTATTACTTTCAGATATCATTTTTGAATGTTCTTTAATACCAAAAAGCTGACCTAAATGCGATTCTCACTTGTAGCGTTGAGCAAATTAAAGTCCCAGATCGCCGCACTTTTCTAATACCAGGTTGCCCAGATCCTTTTTAACCAATAAAATTAAATCCCCTACTATTCTTGTAGTGTCATAACCTGGCGGAAATAATTTAAATTACGGCATTTAAATACTGATGAGCACCGATTTTCCTTTTAAACCGCCAAGACTTGCTAAACAACATAATGTCCAATGATTAATCGTTTTATAATCCAAAGTCCAGCCAGTGTAGATCTGGTTTTCAAAAAGAAATTGTGTATACAAAGGATTAATAAACCAGGTCCCATAAATTAAACTGTGTTTTCTTTGCCTACCATCATCAACACGACTATATGTGACCACCGAGAGAGAAATGCGACTGGCGACAAAGTCCGTGATACATATTGTAATAGCTAAAACCTTGTGTGGAAGATTACAATAAATAAAATCAACGTTTAACACACAATAAATAAAAACATGCTACAGACGTATATGTGTCACGAACACCAGGGCTCGCTTTCTCAGTGTACAAAAGGTAAAAATGTTTAAAAACAGAAACCCTCCCCCAACTGACAACAAGTCAAAAACCCATATGACCGCAAACATAGTACCAAAATACCAACAAGCCTCAGCAACCAATAAGATTAAACCGGAAATGAGGTGTTATGACATAATAATTCTAACCAGAAAGTTGAGATGTACGGTATACTTGAAAGATCATTAACCAAGAAGTTTTTTACTTTATGTATATGGAGTGCTTCAAAAAAGTCTAAGTCTAGCGGAGTAGTGCATTTTTGGATAATAGTAGCTGAGGTAAAATAAAATTATGGTCCTCCTCCCAACAATGAGAAGCAATAGAGGAATTCTTTAACTCTTTTCTTTTAACATAACCTATATGTTCGGCGACTCTTTTTCTGAGTTTACGTTTTGTTTGTCCAATATAAGACAAACCACACTGACATTGTATATTGTAAATACCCCAATGATCCAGAGGAGAAATTTGATCTTTTAATTGAGAAAAAGTTAATTTATTGACTGGTTTAAATACTGCTTTGAGATCATAATGTTTCAAAATATTTTGCAACTTTAAAGCTAATGCTCTGATGAAACGGTAAAATAATTAGACTAGAATAAGAAACTGGTGTAACAGAAGAATCAGGATCATCGAGATGTTTATTAAAACTATGAGAAATTAATTTATTGATATATGATAAACTGAAGCCACGATCTATAGCAACTGATCTGAAGTAATCTATTAATTAACAAAACGCGATGCCGGGAAACTGGCAGACGACGGGTAGCGGTCCCTAGACACTGTCACAGAAGAGCGATCCATTACACATACACACACACACACACACATATATATATATAGCACTTTCTTAAAGCTTTTAAAATGTATAAACTTACACTATAGCACGCAAAAAGCAATAATTTGGCATCATTTCATTAGTGACATATCAACTGCTCCATCATGAAGATTCCTGCAAATAATCGCATAACAATTGTAACCTGTTATTCTTATATCTATGTCAAAATTGTAAAAAATGGCTCTATTAAATGTGCTTTACAATCGCCTGGCAAATGCATTCAAGGAATTATTAGCAAAACGCATTGGCTTATCATAAGAGGATCGTTGTAAACTTATGAAAAGAAAAAAAAAGTAAATAATGAAACCCTCTAAGTTTTGATAGACAGTTGTAACGGGATCAGAAAAGAGAACAGTTATGAACAAATGGCATTAGACTGTTTCGTAATTGTTCTTTGCATAACGGAAATTACTTTTTAAGCAAATATTTATACAGAGTGGAATATAATCGCTGTTATAAATTGTATTCTAGTAAAATTAAATATATAGAAATCAAGAAACTGAGGACGCTTACTGATACAATTATTATAGTTGTAGATCTGGAAATAAAAGTCCTTTAATATTTAATATGGGATTTATCACTTCCTAACTAAGCGTAGAAATCAGCAGGATGAAAAATATCCAAGCCGGGGTTCGAATCCGGAACCATTGGAATAGCACTCCAAGTGCTCTACCTTTTAAGTTACGAGGACTATGCTCAACTTGGGCATTATTCTCACCCATATGTTGGCAAAGCTACACTGCAGCAGAAGATGGAATAGTCCATTCTCATAAGCACACAATCCTAAGGGGCAACATGAAACACAAATAAACCCAGCATCGGTGAACACATATGCAATTTAATTTATTTTTCAATTAATTTCCAGCAATGAAATTACGCTGGTAATTATTGAATATTTAATACGCGATTTATCAGCTGCTAACTAATCGTAAAAATCAACAAGAGAAAAATGTCCAAACCGGGGATCGAACTAGCAAGTTATAAATCACGTATTATAAATATTCAATAATTTCAAGCGTTAATTCATTGCTGACAATTAACTGAAAAATTAATTAAATTGTATATGTGTTCCTCGATGCTGGGTTTGTTTATATCTCATATTACGCCTCAGGATTGTGTGCTCATGGGGGGGACTATTACATCTTGTGCTGCAGTGTAGCTTTGCCAATATACGGGAGTGAAAAATGCCAAGCTAGGTATTTTTAACTTCCTTATCTTGGCTTAAATGATAGCGCTCTTGGTGCACAATTCCAAGGTTTCCGGGTTCGGTCTCCGGCTTGAACATTTTTCATTCTGTTGGTTTCTATGCTTAGTTAGCCAGTGATAAATTACGTAATAAATATTCAATAATTTCAAGCGTAATTTCATTGCTGTAAATTGTATAAATATTATTTGTAATTGTTATCATCTACAGTTATTATTTCATAGTTATAACTTTTCTGAATAGTTTCATTCATTATCTAAAATTAATCAATGAATAAATAAATAAATAAAGCTAGTCAGATGTGTCGATCCCGAAACTTTCTTATATCTCATCCATATTAATACTTCAAAACTTGCTAAAACAGTGGGAAAACAGATGGCAATCTACGCCCATCATGAGAAGTTTAAAGTACGAAATACCATCCATAGTTCTTCAGATATCACTATCGTTAAAATGGCGTACATTTTGCAAAATATTAACAGAAATATTAACAGAAATAAAAGAGAAACGATACCTGTTGAGTGATTTACACTAAAACATAACCAGCATCAATATTTATCAAAGTATACTGGAATCTGAAGTTTGATGAAAATTAGTATATTAGCTTTTGAGATAGAGGTACAGAGGAAATTGCGAAAAATGCAACGTAGGAACGACACCTGTAGAGAATCCCAAATCATAATCAACATCAATATTTATCAAGCTATAGCTGAATCTGAAGCTTGCTGAAAATACGATGATGTTCGGTGAAAGATGAAATTTGAGCATTAGTTCTTGAGATAGAGCTACTGTGGAAAACGTGAAAAAATGCAGCATAGCAGTGCCGCCTGTAAAACGATTTACATCAGTACGTACTCATCACCAAGTCATATCACGGACTAGCTTAATCCGTAGTTTGATGAAAATCCGTGCGTTAGTTCCTAAGACAACTCTTGCGAAATCGTACAAAATGAAACATAGATGCGCCAGTTGTTGCGCGATATACACCAAATAGTAATTAGCACCAGTTTATATCAAGCTCTAACTTAATTTAAAGTTTTTTTGAAATTCCTTGATTTAGTTCTTGAGACAGAACGCCCACAATATTTTTGTAGCTACCTCTTTTCTATATTTGTATAGAATGAAAAATGTCAAAATGTCACTTTTTTATCCAAACTCTAAATATTAGCTTATATGATTACAGGTAGCTCAGCTATTTATGTATATGGCAATTTGAAAATTTATAAAGAAAACCATCAATAGCAAACTATGCAAATAACGTTATGCATAATATATCAAATTCTATTCTGCGTTCTATATATACATGAAGCGTAAAAGTTTATTGCAAGCAGCGGCGAGAGTCAAATTTTTATTTCCATCTCTTCCGCGTGTTCTTCATTTATCGTTCTTCCTTCATTATGAAAGATTTTTCACTGATTTTTTGCTTTAACATGTGTTAGTTTGATGCGAAACGAAAAAAAAAAGTAATCTAATTCATGAATAATACAACAGATTTCTTCTTTATAAATAACAGATTTTCTCACATTAACTTTTGATGATAAATTTTCATACGCGCATGTTTTTCAATATGTCTAACAATCAAAATAAGGAAAAATATATTATTTTCGAATCTCTTGATTCTACACAAAATAGCGAATGGTAATCGAAAAATGCAGGATAGCAAGAGATAAAAGTTACACACTTCATAATAGGACAACGAAGGGAGTTCTATTTATTCAAATTTGTAGACACTTAACAGTAAGAGGACTGTTTGAAACCTTTTACACACGCAGTGGTGTAGATTTCACTCCAATCACCACCCCCTTTTTTTCGAAAAAAAGAGGATAATTTTTTGAGGATTCTTCTGAGCTCCAGAAGTGATGGGTGAAAGAATGTCGTTTCTTTTTTCACTAGGAGGGAGGTAAAGATATCGCTTGGAGTTGTATAATCCCGCGCGTGTACGAATGGTTTGTTTGATACGCTCATTCCTTACGGGATAACACGAACTAAAAAAATTAAATGCCAAAATAATATAAAAACTATTTGTTTATATTGATAAAAGGATATTAAATGTAATTAATAACAATTCTGTGACTTAATTCATGTTTTTAGGTGTAAAATAAATCGCTTGCATATTTTTTCTAAAATAAAAAGAGATTCAATAAAAATATTATCACAAAAACTGCTATAAAATCTGTAAATAAATATAAAAAGCACGATTTTTTTCCCTGCCAAGTTCGTTAAAGGTTTCGCTCATAAAAGAAGTGATTTGACAAAAAATAATGATATCCTGTCAAAAACATGAATGTGAAAGAATGCCAAGTTCGTTAACAGTTTCGCTAGTAAAAGAAGTGAGATCTAACTGCAAACCAAGTTCTTTCGGAGCTCCTTAAATCATAACTCCTGTCATGCATAATATTATTCAATTGCTTAAAATGATTTGTTATGTTACTTGTTATTCAATAGAGCGACTTGGCAAGTTTTCAGCTACCAACTTTAATCTTTGAGTCGGAGTATAATTTAATCTAGAATCTGATAGGCAAAGATCTAGTCAATCGAGTATTCGAATAAGTATATTGAAGTTAAGGTACTGATAAGTTAAGGAAGGGATCAACTTTAATTTCTGATCAATTAAATAGAAAAAAAATGAATAAAAGAAAACTTGCTAAGTCGCTCAATTGAATAACAAGTAACATAACAAATCATTTTAAGCAATTGAATAATATTATGCATGACAGGAGTTATGATTTAAGGAGCTCCAAAAGAACTTGGTTTGCAGTTAGATCTCACTTCTTTTACTAGCGAAACTGTTAACGAACTTGGCATTCTTTCACATTCATGTTTTTGACAGGATTAATATTGCCTTGTCTGAAATGTCAAATAATGGTGAGTAATTTGTTTGGATACCAACTTGGACATTTTTTCGCCAAGTACTGGCAAAAATGTACCACTAAACTATATTGATGGAAATTCAAATTTCATTAACTTTTTAGCTCACAGGCTATCATAGCCTGAGAGCTTATGTGCCCGTCCGTTCTGTATGTACGTGCGTTCGTGCGTAACGCGATAACTCATGATAAAAATATCGGATCCACTTGAAATTTTGTATATAGGTATATCCTGATAAGGCGCTTCCCTGATTAGTTTTTGGAGTTAATTCGATATGTATAAGAGGGGGAACGGGGGGCTCATGCCCCTCCCCTTAATTGATATAAACGGGATTTTCATGCAGAATTAACAGTTTTCGTTCAAAATTTAGATATAGGATCATTCTGATGAGGCGAGTCCGTGGCTGTTATTAGGTGTTCATTGAATAAGTATAAACTGGGAGAACGGGGGTTCTAATGCCTTTCCCCTTAACTTGCATAAATGGATTTTTCAATCAGAATTGTCAGATTTCGTTCAAATCTCTGAATAGTTTTGGAAGTTTAATGGTTAAGTATAAAAGAGGGGAATAACTCCTCTTAAATTATATAAATGCTAAATGGGTTTTTATTAAGAATTATCCGATTTGCTCTGAATTTTGGATATAGATTTTTTAATATGATAAAGCATGTACTTGATAGTTTAGGAAGTTCAATGATTAAGTATAAAAAAGGAGAAAGGGAAGAGCTGTTTCCCCTTCTTAATTTTTTTTTTTTTTTTTTTCGAACGGAATTAACGAAAATACAAGGCTGTAATGTACAATTAGTTTGCGTAGCCTGTGAGCTCAATGCCATCAGTTTAACTGGGCAATATTCTTTTTATTTATAATAGGAATTGGAACGAAAATCTTACAATTATCTATCAAAACAATTAACAGTTTTAAATAGAAAGAGACTAAATAAATAAATAAATAAATATGTATGCATTTAAAATGAAGGAGAATCACGCCATCGATGAAGGGATTGCGTGCATAAATGTATAATAAATATATTTCTGTGTAATAATATAATATAAATGTATTTCTTCATTAGAGAAATACTACATCTTCATCAATGGAGCGATGATTAGAAAGAAACACGCGCGCGAGAATAAATTTATTACTATTTCTTCATCAGAGAAAAACTACAATCTCCATGCACGGAAATATATGTGCAGTATGCAAAAATCCGCGAAAATCGCTACCTCATGCGGGGAATGATATGTGCAGTGGCCAATCCCCCGCCCGCGGGATCAAATTGAGAAAGTGTGATCTCTAGACGCTTGTCAATATTAAGAGTTTCCTACTCTAAGGGCTAGGTTAGTTTTAGTAGCTCATGCACCAATAAAGGTTTGTTTTATTTTCAACAAATGGCATCTCACCACATTTGCCTTTCATTATCAGAAGTGTATTTCAAAACTAATTTTCCTATAACTAAGTTTAGTGAATTTGCCAATAATATAAAAAAACAAACATAGAAATTTGTGCTTTTTTTCTTTACTGAATACTAAAGGCCATATACAAAGTTATTTCTGAACACAGATCAGTTTTTGTTCTGAAATTTTTTATTTAACTTGGAATTTGCATTTCATTACATAGAATTCATCTGAATTACCTGAAATTTGACCCACGTCTAAATCGGAGCAGAAAAAAGGCGTCTGAAGCCCTTTAAAGTAAGTATAACTTATTTTTTGCTTAACCCTGTAAATTCAATTCATTAAAAATTTTGATTGTTACTGAAAATATGTAAACGGAAATTTTAATAAAATAATGGATACAAAATGTTTTTTATTATTTTATTTATCTTAATTAATTTTTTCATTCGATGCAGAAAAACTCTGAAATGTACAATGTTTGAATTTTGTTTGACGTTTTATCTCACAGTAATGTTATTTTCTGCATCCAAAACTGTCACTTCTACCATATAAAAACAGTATTATTGTTGAAAATTGAAAACACATCACATATCAAAATTTTACTGAAATGCCTAGGGTATTTAATAAACAAATACTCCAGTAAACACTTTACAAGCTATAATTCCCGTATTAAAATTAATTTTTAAAATGTATTCATTTCATCTTTATGCTTTTTTACATTTTTTAAAAGAATGTTTTAGAATTTAAAAAACATTTTCGATGTTTAATTCTTAACTAAGATAAAAATTATTTTCAATTGAAATTTAGCTTAATGAAATACAATTCTTCGTTGTTTAAATTGAAAAATCCAAGAGGCTTAAATTTTATTCATTTTTCAGAGCAGTGAATATTAATTAGACTTGTTTTATTGCTAAAAGGATTATTGAAAAATAAGATGAAATAAATTCTGATTGAAAATAAAGCTATTTTGTTGGAATAATGTGCAATGCAACAGTTTTCATTTTGATGAATTTTAACGATTTAAAATTTCGGATAAGTAATTATTGAAAAATATTATAAGATATTTATCTTTTAAAAATCATAAATCATATTCAAGAAGTTATCAGGCATTAAAAATATGATGACAGAGATGTAAATTTAGGTTTAAACTCTATAGCAAAAGATATTTTGTAGGCCTTTTTTATCGATAAATTTATAATTTGTTTTTGATAATACCTAAATCATGATAGAGAATACTGAGAAAAATTGATCATATTACGAAAATCGGAGAAAATACTGCATAGCAGCACTCACTTCTTGAGCGATTTCACCAAAAAACTAAGGAGCATCAATTTGTACCAGAAACTGACTCAATATAAATTTTTATTAAATTCCGTGAATTAGTTCTTAAATAGAGCGCCCAGAAAATTTGTGTCACATATAAAAAGATAGACTAACAGACAGACATTTTGAAAGAACAAGTTTTTGGGGTTTTCTGAACCCAAAAACGTGTAAATCCGTCAAAATCCAGAAGTTGAAAAATTCATGAATCCAATACTTTCTTCTTGTAATGATAAAAATAAATAAAAAATACCAGGGTCCGATAGAATGCGTTACTAGTGGAATTTGAATAGAAATACCCCTGAGATTAAATACAAAAGACAAGCGAAAAGGAACAGGACTACTTGATTGATAATATAAGATGAAGGTTTTGTTAATTTTCATAAATTCTTTATTTTATGTAAAAAGTTAAATAATAATAACAATAATTCGAAGTTTTTTATATATATATATACATTTTGAAGGTCTGTGGGACACATTATATCCCATCTAACTGATTTTCCATCAAAATCTTTTTTTAAAAAAGCTTAACTTTTATAACTTGTGTGGAAAAAATTATAAAAATGCTTTTCTTTGTTTTGAAATAATTTTTTTCGAAAATTCCAGTGTGAATTAAACAAGCAGTCTTAAAAAATAGTAATGATTTTTCCAAGTTTAGGAAAATTTAAAATAATGAAGCTGAAAATCAATGAAGAAAATTACGTTAAGTCTACTTTAATTTAATGTCAATTGCGACTTAATTTTAAATTCCATGGATACATTTCACTATAAGAGTATTATGTGAATATGTTGTAGCAGACAATGCAAAATAAAAGTCTTAAATAACCGGAGCAGATAAATCGAAATAAAAAACTAAGGAACAAAAGTAACTGAAAAGCGCATCGATTACGATTTATTCTGAAGTCTTTTTATTTTATTTTACTCAAAAATAAAATGTTTATCTACGTCTTAGTCGTTTTTTAACAATAATAGATAGTAATGATTCTAGTTGTTCTTGGGAAACAAAAAAAATCATTGAATAAAATGACATTAAATGTACTCTAATTCAATATCAATCATGACTTAATTTTAAGTTCTATATTTTAAGTTCTTTTAGATGAAAAAGTATTATGTAAAAGTTTATTACCAAAGCAAATGTTTAGTGCGTTCTAGCCAAAGCACATATTGAGATGCAGTTGTCACAACTGATATTTTGTCGACAGACGCAATTGTCTTTCTGCGCAGTGATTTTAAAACAAGATTGCGGATGATGCTGTCCAACGAACTCCATCGAGACATTAGTATGCACTATGTATACACAAAGTTTCATTCATATCGGTTCATAAATAGGATAGTTACAGAATGAGAAAATCACACACACACACATTATATATATATACAGTGTGTGTCAAAAGTTTAAGCACAATAACAATTTTAAAATAAAACTTTAAATATTACCTTTAATTTCAATATTTGTCTTGTATATGTTAATAATATCTATTTATACATCATATTCATTGAAATTAACTTTTAAATTTTATTTCAAACCATGGAGTTTAAGAATAGAAGAAAAATGACCGTGTCAAAAGTTTAAGCACAAAATCGTTTTTATGCAAATTTTACAGTCTGAAGTAAACGGTTGCGCTCGCAAACAATTTCTGGGGGTATAAGAAGCAGTTTGCTGTTCTTTTTGAGTTAGTGCAAAATGCCCAAGTCGAAAGAATTTTCAGAGGAGGAGATGATAGAAATTTGGAGTATGAGAGCAAAATGTAATTCTGTTTCTGAAATTACAAGTGCATTAAAAAGGTCAAAACAAGGTATTCATCAAATTTTGACTAGTGATAATGATTTTAAACGAAAATTTTGTTCAGGAAGGCCGCGAGGGACTAGTTTGAGCGAAGATAGCCGCATCAAAAATTTGGCTTCAACTGGTAATTACTCCCTTTCGCAAATAAAACATGCAGTTGGAGAACAAATATCGAAAAAACTGTTCATAGAAGAGTTTTGGAATTCAAATACATCAAATACCGTAAAATGGCTCGATTACCGTGTTTCAAACGACACCATAAAGAAGCTAGATTACAATGGGCCAAAGAGCATATGTCATTTGGTGAAAAGTGGCTGAATGTCATATTCAGTGATGAAAAAAAATGGAACCTCGATGGCAATAATGGGTTTAAGTACTATTGGCATGATTTCTGCAAAGAACCTAGGAGTGTATTTAGCCGATAACATAATGGTAGTTCTGTAATGGCATAGGGGGCTGTTTCTTTCAATGGTCAGACATCTCTAGCATTCATCAGTGGTCGTGAAAACTTTGAAAAGTACCAAGAGACACTTGCCAATCATTTGCTTCCTGTTGCCGAGGTTTTGGGGGGAAGAAAAATGGTTATTTCAACATGATAATGCTTCCATCCATACCTCAAACTCAACTTCATCGTGGCTAAGTCGAAAACAGTGTCTGTTTTGAAGTGGCCAGCAATTAGTCCTGATTTAAACTTAATAAAAAATATGTGGGGTATTCTTACTCATGAAGTTTATCCAAATGGAAAGCAGTATTCATTAGTTGAAGATTTGAAAGATGCCATTGAGAATGCTTGGTTTAAAAATGAACCAGAAACAATACAGAACCTCATTTTAACGATGGAAGACTGTATATTTAAAGTAATTCAGCAGAAAGGAGCAATAATCAAGTATTAATTTTTTTTATTCTTGTTCTGCTAAAGACTAAAAAACTACTGTGCTTAAACTTTTGACACACTCATTTTTGTTGTTTTGAAAAATTTTATTATTTAAGATAAATTTTATTAAATCAACAGCAGGTTCAGCAGCCGTAGTGTAACTTACCAAGCAATGGATTTCGGTCTTTGAGAATTTCACCGTAAAAAATTAAATCACACAATCTTGAATTCATATTTATTGGAACACATAAAATACGTGAAGTTATACCAGCAGTTACCTTGGCACACATCGAATACTCCAAACTTCGTGAACTAAGCTACCTCATTCCATCTTACAATTTATCGGAAAAAAAATTAACGGGCGTCCTAGCAGTTCAAGAGACAGATGCATTCCATATGCTCCGGAAACCTAGAATGAAATTTCAACACTCACAAGAAAAAACTAGCTCCTCCTCAGTCTGCGTCAGTAAATTAAAAATCCAATTAGGATTAACTTCGAGGTTGCGCGTCAGAAATCATTACCTCTGATTGGTATAGGAGGCGTGGCCTTCCCGTAAGAACTCCATACTGTCTCGCAAATAGACTAACCTGCTAACATCCGCGCATTAACACAGAGTAGACGATCTTAATAAAAAAGAAAATTAAAATCTCGATAATATTCTAAAAAGGAAAAATATTACGAAATCGTTTCCCGCACTTTTTGAGAAACAAGCAACAGATTATTATTAATAAGTTAAATAAAATAAGAAAAATAGCTTTAGCTGTTAAAATATTAATACATTACGAAACTAAGATTAAAAATATGTTCCACAAATTTAGAATTAATAGCTCAGAGAGGGCAAAATGGCGCAATTTTATTTTATTTTATTACATATATATATATATATACAGGGTGATTCTAAATTTTTTTACAATAAAATAGGGGTGATAGTACACATCCAGACAAACAATATTAAATAGGAGACTAAGGGTCCAAAACGTTTTCCAGAGGAGATAGCCGCCATTAAAGTTTAGGGACCAAAATTTCAAATAAACATAAAAAACGGAAAAATCGGTCAATTGATTTGCGGTTTTCACTAAAATTATTCTTTATGTCGGCATTTTCTTGAAATCAAATTATAAAGATAAATTTCAAAAAATGCCGATAGAGGGCGCTTTAGACTTTGGAGTAAAGAACAACTATTTTTTTACGGTATTTTTTGCATCTCATTGAATGTTTTCGTAAGCTTAGACTCAAAATTAAATTTTGAGCTCAAAATCTGTAGTTGGGAGGGGCTAAGTAACACAAACTGAGCTGTGTTCAGAGGGTTCAAATTTCAAATGATTATAAAAAAACGGAAAAATTGGTCGATTGATTTGCGATTTTCACTAAAACTATTCTTTAAAACAGTATTTTCTTGAAAATAAATTATAAAGATAAATTTCAAAAAATGCCGAAAGAGGGCGCTTTAGACTTTGGTGTAACGAACGACTTTTTTTTGGCGTTATATTTTGCATCTTATTAAATGCTTTCGTAAGCTTAGACTTGAACTTAAATTTTGAGCTCAAAATCTGAATAGCTGGGAGTGGTTAAGTAGACAAACTTAGCTGTGTTCGGATGGTTCAAATTTCAAATAATTGTAAAAAACGGAAAAATTGGTCGATTAGTTTGCGGTTTTCGCTAAAACTAATTTTTAAATCAGCAATTTTTTTGAAAATAAATTTAAAGATAATTTTCACAAAATGACGATAGAGGGTGCCTTAGACTTTGGAGTAGCGTACAACTTTTTTTTAACTGTTATTTATTTAAACTCATTAAATGCTTTCGAATGCATAGTCTTAAATTTTGGACTCAAATTCTGAATCGTTGGGAGTGTTTAAGTAGCGAAAAATTGAATTGTGTTCGAGGAGGAAGGAGGGTTAAATTTCAACTCCAAAACACATTTCAGTTTGCGCTTCTTACCCCCTCATAACGATTCAGAATTTAAGCTCAAAATTTAAGTTTTAATCTAAGCTTCCGAAAACATTTTAAAAGCTTTTGCAAGCATTTAATTAGAACCAAAATATAATGGTTAAAATGAATTGTTGGTTACTCTGAAGTTTAAGGCGCCCTCTGACGGAATTTTTTGAAATTTATCTTTAAAATTTATTTTCAAGAAGATACTGACTTAAAGAACAGTTTTATATTAAAGCGCAAACGAATCGACCAATTTTTCCATTTTCTATAATTAATTTAAATTTGAACCTCCCCCTATCCCCCTTAAACACAGTTCAGTTTGTGCTACTTAACGACTCCCTACTATTCAGATTTTCAGCTCAAAATTTAAGTTTAAGTCTAAGCTTCCGAAATCATTTAATGAGATGCAAAAAATAACGGCAAAAAATAGTTGTTCGTTACTCCAAAGTCTAAAGCGCCCTCTATCGACATTTTTTTAAATTTATCTTTATAATTTATTTTCACGAAAATACCTAAATAAAGAATAGTTTTAGGGAAAACCGCAAATCAATCGATCAATTTTTCCGTTTTTTATAACCATTTGAAATTTGAACCCTCTGAACACAGCTCAGCTTGTGTTACTTAACCACTCCCAACTACAGATTTTGAGCTCAAAATTTAAATTTGAGTCTAAGCTTACGAAAACATTTAATGAGATGCAAAAAATACCATCAAAAAATAGTTGTTCGTTACTCCAAAGTCTAAAGCGCCCTCTATCGGCATTTTTTGAAATTTATCTTTATAATTTAATTTCAAGAAAATGCCTACATAAAGAATAATTTTTGTGAAAACCGCAAATCAATAGACCGATTTTGCCGTTTTTTATGTTTATTTGAAATTTTGGTCCCTAAACTTTAATGGCGACTATCTCCTTTGGAAAACGTTTTGGACCCTTGGTCTCCTATTTAATATTGTTTTTCTTGATGTGTACTATCACTAAAAAAAATTTAGAATCACCCTGTATATGTATATATATATATATATATATATATCAGTGGAAATATACCAAAATTTTCCGGAAGTGCTTTCCTCCGGACAGCTGCAATAAGTAGCTTTTTACTTTTGTAATGAAAGCTACCTAATATATTTTAAATTTCAAATGGTCTGGTTGAATAGTTTTTGTTTTGTTATACGCCTACAGACGGACGAACATACGGGCAGATGGACGAACTGAACGATGACATTAGATACTACATATTTGCATAATTATGAACATACCTAAAAAAAAGTAGGGAAATGTAACATAGTATAAACATAGAACATGTAACATAATAGTAACCTAGAAATAAAATGAAATGAAATGCACTTTAATTCAATATCTATTGCGATATGTTTTAAAGGTGCGTCATTTTGTTTCACTGATAGAACAAAGTCTTTCTTGCTTTTGAATAATAATAATTATTATAATAATTCAATCTACTTTAGTGAGAGAGAGGAAATTTATTAATAAAATAAAATTAAACCCACTTTAATCTAGCATCTGTTACCGTTTATTCTTTAGCTTGGTTATTGAATTTCATTGGTAAAATAAAATTTTCTGTGAACCTTTTGTAATGATAGACAATGATAAGACTTTAAAAAAATTTAAAAGCAATTTTTCCTGCTACTATAAGAGAAAAAGAAAGAAAAAGAAAATCAATGCGTAAAATTAAATTAAACACACTTTAACTCAGCATCAATTAAAGATTAAATCTTAACCTTAAGTATCTAATACATAATATCCTTTAAGACAAATAAAAGATAAAAGGAAGCAGAAAAATTGAAACACAATTTACAGATGTAAAATCAAATGAAACGTGCATTAATTAAGTATGGATTTCGGTTTATTCAGATGTTCCTTTATTTTATTTCACTGGAAAAAAAGTCACTCTAAATTCTTAGTAACTTTTAAGCAATAAAATATAATAATTAATAAGCTATTTTAGTGAAACAGAGAAAATTAAAAAGGAAATCAATTATTACTATGAAATTAAACGCAGTTTTAATTCCGCGTATATTATCTTTTATTTTTTTTCTATTATTGCATTTCCCTTAAAAAATAATTTTAATAGCTTTTACAATAATAATTTTTTTTCTTTTTAACTATTTTTGGAAATAGAGAAAATGAAAAAAAAAAATCAGTATGTAAAATAAAATTAAACGCAATTTAATTCAACAATCAACTAAAACTTAATTTAAAATTCCACAAGTTTACTGAAAAGTAATGTCTAGATTAGAGATACACAACCTATGGTCCGCGAACTTCATCAATTTATAACTGGAAAAAATGCAATTTTTGAGCACAAATTGCAAAAAATAAATCATCGTAAATTTTGTCAATTTACTGCGGGGAAAAAATAAAATTTCATCAGTCACTTAAGAATCGCAAACTTCATAGATAGAGCACGGAAAATTCACGAATTTCATTGATCAAATGCGGGAAAATAGCAAATTTTGTCGATGAGGCTCGGCAAAATCGCAAATTTTCTTCATTAGGTATGGAAAAATCGCGAATTTTGCTCATAAGGCTTGGAAAAATAGCAAATTTCGTCGATAAAGCACGGAAAAATCGCGAATTTTGCAATGATGCGCGGAAAAATTGAAAATTTCGTTCATCGCTCTGCGAAATAATCGTGAAGTTAGTAAATTTAACAGAAGACAAAAATCGCGAATTTCATCTTGCTGCGTAAAAAAAATACAGATTCCATCAAAGTAGTTACAGACCGCAAATTTCATTGATTGAGCACAGGAAAAATATCGTATTTCGACAATTAAAGGCAGAAAAAGCGCCAATTTCGTCGATCAGACACGGAAAATCCCGAGTTTTATTGAAATAGAGTGCTTTATTTATAGTTCCGAAAAATCGCAAAGTTCGGTGATCAGATACGGGAATGTCGCTAATTTTGTCGATATCACAGGGAAATCAGTTCTCACTCGTCGATCAGGCTTAAATAAAGTCGCAAATTTCTTTTATCGAGTGTGGAAAAATCGCGAATTTTCAATCATGCGAAGAAGAAAGTGAATTTCATCGATCAGGTTCGTAAAAAATCACAAACTCCTTCAATCGGCTTTATATAAATCGGCGAATTTCATCGAGCAGTTTCGTAAAATTCTCGAATTCTGGTGATCAGCGTTTGCAAAAATCCTGATTTTTCTCCATCAACTTCATAAAAATCAAAAAATTGTTTTGATCAGACGCGAAAAAATTGTGAATTTCAACCATCATGCAAAGAAAAATCGCAAATATAGCCGATCGTGAGAAGAAGAATCGCGAATTTTGTCGATCGTACGAAGAGAAATCGCGAATTTCGTCGATTGGCTTCGTAGAAAATGCAAATTTCGTTGATTAGCTTTGTAGAAATTGCGAATTTTGTCGATTGGCTTCGTAAAAATCGCGAATTTCACCAATCTATTTTGTAAAAATCGCTAATTTTATTGATCAGGCACGGAAAAATTGCGAATTTTCGTTATTAACTTTGTAAAAATCGCGAATTAAAAATCAATGGGCTTCGAAAAAATCGCGCATTTCGTCGATCGGTTTTGTAAAAATCGCGAATTTCCTCGATCGACTTCGTAAAGATCGCGCATTTAGTCAATCGACTTCGCAAAAATCGCGCATTTTGTCGATCAACATTTACAAATAGAAAATTTCGTCAATCAGAGGTGGAAAATTTGCGAATTTTATCGATCATGCTAGGAAAAATCGCAAGATCGGCTTCGTAAAAAACACAAATTTTGTCAATAGGTTTTCTTGTAAAAATCGCGATTTTCGTCGATTAGCTGTGTAACAATTGCGAATTACGTCGATCAGTTTCGTAAAAATTGTGAATTTTCTTGATCGGTTTCGTAAGAATCTCAAATTTTGTTGATCAGATGCGGAAGGATCGTGAATTTTGCAATCAGTTTCGTAAAAAGTGCAAATTTCTTTGCTCCGGCGCAGAAAAATCAGGAATTTCATTGATCAGACACTTAAAAATCTTGTCTCTCTCCATTTGCTCATAAAGTTTACATTTCTTTTCAGCACCAGCCACTTATTTTTGTATTTAGCACTTTTAATAAAACAAAATTTACTCTCCTGAATAAAGTCAAGGAATATTATTACATAATCAAAATAATCTTCGTTATTTCTGTTATATACACTAACGTAAAAACTACTGATATATTCTTACCAACTGAATTGGATATTTTGACTGGGTCAGCAAACTTAAAAGAGTAAACACCCACTCCCCTCTGAAACCATATTTTTTATCTGATTATCGGTCACAGATCACCTCCTCGAAATCGACTTCTTTATATGTTATTGATGTGGCCCTTGACCACCCAGACATATTTGTAAGTAGCCCTTCTCTTGAAAAAGTTGGGCACCCCTAGTCTAGATATTCAGTGTCCTAACAATAAAAGTTATATGAAAGCAGATAAGTTGGCATCACAAAATCTATAAATAAAATTAAATCAAAAACTTTTAAATCCAGCCTCGATTAAGATTTAATGCGACTCCCTTTATTGTATTTTTCAAAAAAGAAAATATCTTTTTCTAAATACTCAATGGCTTTTTAACAAAAAAAGATAATAATTTTCGAGCTACTTTAGTTAAACAGAGAAAATCAAAGAGAAAATCGATGATTAAAACTAAATTAAACGCACTTTAATTTAGAATCAGTTACAATTCATTCTTAAATTACATTATTGTATTTCATTGTAAAAATAAAATTTACTCTGGATACTTTATATTCTCAGAAAACAAAGCGACAAAAAATAAAAATCAATTTTTCGAGTTACTTTAGAAAAAAAAATCAATGCGTAAAATTTAAATTAAACGCATTTAACCCAGCTTCAATTAAAATTTAATCTTAAGTGTCTAAATATTTACTACACTGTAAGAATATTAAAAATAAAACAGGAAGCAGAAAAAGTTAGACGCAAAATTCATAGGTAAAATTAAATAAATTGCGTTTTAACTCAGCACCAATTAAGATTTATTACTAGGACTTCCCTCAGAGGGATTAGTCTGAGCGATATTGCTGAGAATGAACATTTAATAACTTGCGATAAGTAAAGAAAATGAGATGTTACCTTTAATTGGTCATTCATTGTGATAAAATATGATGAAAATAAGCATATTGAATCATAGAATCACAAAGTCTTATATATAAAGTTGCATATACTATTTTTATAAAAGAAAAGCAAACGATGCATGGATATAAAATTGGAAATATGCAAAAGGTTAAAAGTAATACAGAAAATAAAATACCAAATTTTCCTATATTGGAAATATAACTCTTTGAAATGATGTCATGAGCATAAACAGAAGATTCGCACCGATTTGAGAAACTATAAATAACATAAACTATTATGTTTGAAGAGAATGGAGTGTATTTTATATGGGGTGAAATCCGTCCGAATAGTTTATAATGTTGAATATCTGTTTTCCACGGATTCAATGAGGTTGTCGATAAGAGTTAATAAATCCTTTTTTAAAAAT
The DNA here is from genome assembly GCA_964019185.1 of Maratus speculifer. Taxonomy (NCBI): domain Eukaryota; kingdom Metazoa; phylum Arthropoda; class Arachnida; order Araneae; family Salticidae; genus Maratus; species Maratus speculifer. The sequence goes on along the minus strand of CAXHSM010000009.1, from coordinate 734,725 downwards.
TTCTCCTAAACGAGAACTTACATCTTATAAGTTACTGTGATGCCAAAGTTATATTTTTTGACCCCAACAGTATCCTAGAAATTGCAATATTCTCAATAAATTGGTTTTAAAACTTTTTCTAGAAAAAAAATGTTTAATTTGTGAAATTAAATTGTCGAATGTTTTAGAAATAGTTCATAACGAGAATATTATATCTTAAAAGTTGCCACAAAAAAAAAAAAAAAAAAAGAATTTAAATTTTTAGTCATATCAAGATCAAAGAATTCTCAATTTTAGAACTTTTTTTGCTCGTGCATTGATGGTGATTATTGTTCCTACGCAAAATATAGTATATTTTGCAGCAAAGATGGTTACCAACATTTTTTGCCCACATTATTTTTTAAATCGGCTGGGTACTCCCAATGATAACGAAAAACACACAAATGTTAATGCTTTATAGCATAGAAATACAGAATCAAAAGCTATTTATCTCCTATTATACACACATAAATTATCTAATTAGTGCTAGCAGATGCATTTTTAAACATACATAGATCAATATAATGCTTCATTTTTCTTTTATTAGTATTTCTTAGTATTCATTTTTCATTTATTTGTATTATTCAGTAAAAAACTCACTTTCTTAAACCCGAATTACGTCAGACTTTTTATAAAAGCGCCTAAGTCCATATAATAGCGAAGTATTGTGAAGAGTATTAAATACAAGGTAATAAGACACTTAGCCAAACGCAGGTAATAAATCGCCAAATATTGTTCTTTTCGCCGTCTCTCGAAATGCATTTTTCCCGTACATTTAAAAAACACGATTTTGAGTCATCTTATTTAAAATTCAAATAAATAAATAAGAGGAAGTAATAATAGCGTAATTCAAAACATTTTATTTCAGCATCAAGGAATTGTATGGTAGTTACACATGTGGAAAAAAGCTGCTTTTGGCCAAAAAACGTTGTCTTCACTAAATTTGAATCCGATTAAAAAAAGTACCGTGATTAATTAAAATGTTATAGGCAGAGCTGCCAAGTCTCCGGCATTTTGGATACCGGTAATTTAATACAGAAAATGTTTTATTAAATTGGAACATTCTGCTGATTTAAAAAATAACTTTTCCTATAAGAAAATTCTGCTATGCAATAAGCGGGGGCTTGGCATCTCTGTATAGGAATATTTCGTAATCTACTTTTTAACCTTAAAAAAAGCAACGACCATTTTTCGGGTACAAAAAGTATTGCTAATTGTTCCATTTTGCATACAAAGTACTGATTGTAACATTGATACATCTATGGTGATAAATATCCCATAATTTTTCAAATCCCATTTATTTCATTAAAAATATAAATCTTTTATTCATTTAGTTTAAAATAAATGGTTTTTAACTAATTTCATAATACTTTTGAAATATCACTTTTCATTGGCCATTTTTTAAAAGCATTTAGAAAATGGTTGTTGTTTTCAGTCAAATATAGACTTTGGTCTGTCCGCATTTTATTTTATTATTATTATTATTTATAAATGGTGGAGAAATATTCATACTTAATCCATAACGTACATAATATATGACTCTGTTATTACATAAGTCACCTTTTCATTATCATAAAAATTATGTTTTTACTGATTTTTATTAACTCAATAGGAAAAATTTTGTGCTTTGAGCAATAGATGTCCGCATTTCATTTATTTATTTAAACAAAATTCTTTGTATTTAGAAGAATTTTTATTTAAATGGGAAATCCAAATGTCGCTGTTAATAAGGAAGAAAGTTACAAAAAAAAGTTACAAAACGAGTAGACGCATACTATCAAATATGGAAAAACGACGAATCCAAAAAAGACGTCGTATGAAATATCATCTTTTAAAGCAAAAAAAACGAAGTCTGATTATCGAGCCTACTGATTACGAAATGTGCATTACATAAAAAAAAATACTGCAAATATTGATTTTTTTTTTCTTTTGTGCAGTTTTGGCTTCGAAAGGTGCGCTATGTTGCAAAAAGATATAAGCGACTATAAAAACACACTTGGTAAACGTTCATGCTCAGTTTTACAAATAAATTTGGCACAAATATGCCCTATACACACCGAGGTACCTAATTGGTGCCAAAATGGCATTCAGTTTCCTAACATGCTGGTTATCATATAAATGTTATAATAAATTGTTTGTTCTAAAAATATTATCATTTATTGATTGTTATTTCTTTTTTTTTTAATAACAGAAAATGTTTCGTTTATTCCTTTTTTTTATTTTGAAATAAATAAATATGTTATTATAGCATGCTGTATGTATCTGGTAATCAAAACGATGTTTTCGCCTAATTGGCATAAAAAATCTCGCCAAACCCGGTGCTTATATCTCTAGTATATTATCTCAAGTATTTTATTTATGTATACTATAATTGTTTTTGTTGGAATGTTATTCCATAAGGCGTGAGCAAGTAAGTTCCTCAATAATAAAAGGAGTTAAAAACTTTACCTTTTAGTTGGCACACATTTATTTGAAGAAATAAAGTAGAATAATGATGAACAAATACTTGGAAACACTTCACAACACAAAAGAACAGATGCACAGTCTTCACAATATTTACAGAACACAACAAAATAAAAAAAAATAATAACTTTGAAACATATATTAGCTTCAGTTTGAAGCTGTTCTTGATAAATAGTAATTATTCCTTTGGAATCATAATGTGTAATAATGGATTCTTAATAATTGACAGCATTTTGCTGCCTAAGCCAACTGAGTCACTACATCAACTAACTGTTCTAAAGTTCTCTTCCAGTGAAAACAGAATAATGTCTGGTGCTGCCATCTGGCGGTAGATTTTAGTACAAAAAGAAGCAACTGTCTAACATCTCTCCCGTTTTGTGATAGAATCTGACACCAGATGGATAAGGTTTCTGCAATGTTCAAATTTGGTCTTTGGCAATGGCTTTGTCATTATATCTGCTATCATTTCATTTGTTGACAGGTATTTGACATCTATTATATTTTTCATTTTCAAATCTCGTATGTAGTGATACTTTGTATCAATGTGTTTAGTTCGCGACTTGAACTTTTCACTTTCAACCAATTTAATAGTTGACTGATTATCTTCAAAAATTTTAATTGGATAATGTTGATGTAATTTGAGATCTTTACATAGTTTTAAAATCCACAACACTTCTTGAGTTCCTTGTGACAGTGCCACATATTCCGACTCGGCTGACGATAATGTCACACATGTTTGTTTTCTCGAGAACCAAGAAATGCAGCTATTGCCTAAGAAGATTACATTTCCTGAGGTAGATTTTCTATCTGTAATATCTTGACCCCAGTCAGCATCTGAGTATGCAACTATATTAGGATAATCTTTTGTAGAAATATGAAGTGCAAGATCTTTTGTGGTTTTTAGGTACCTTATTACCCTCTTAACAGCATTCCAGTCCTTTTGTCTTGGATTATTGCATCTTCGACTTAGGATATGTGTAGGAGCTGTAATGTCTGGTCTTGTGCATGAAGAAATATATAAAAGACTTCCGATAGCTTGTCTATAGTTATCATTTGATGATAAAAGATTTTCTTCTTTGTCTAAACTATAATAGTTTGTTTCCATTGGGGTATAAGTTGGTTTGGCTTCTTCAAGCTGAAAATCTTTAACTAATTCATTTATTTTATTTGTTTGTGACAGCAGATAACTTCCATCTTCTTTTCTGTGAATTTCTATACCTAAGAAGTACTTTGCTTCTCCTAATGATGTTATGGGATAAGACTTCTTTAAATAGTTTATTACTTCATTGACTTCATCTTCATCTTCTGAGCTTATCAACATATCATCTACATATAATATGAGATGAATTGTCTTCTTTGATTTCTCTTTTGTAAACAAACATGGATCTGCTTCACTTTGTTTAAATCCATATGCCTTTAGAGTATTTTCTATTTCTTCATTCCAACACTTGGCGGCTTGCTTGAGACCATATATAGCCTTTTTTAATTTATAGACTTTGTCTTTGTTTTCTTGATCTTGAAAGCCTTCTGGTTGAAGCATGTATAATTCTTCATTATCTAATTTACCATGTAGAAAGGCTGTTTTAACATCTTCTTGGAATACTTTGGCTTTACGATAAGCTGCACAGGTCAGAAAAGCTCTAATAGTTGTATGTTTGACGACAGGAGAGAAGGTTTCATCATAATCAGTGCCTAGTTGTTGAGTGAAACCCTTGGCAACTAATCGTGCTTTGCATTTTATTTCTTCACCATTTTCATCACATTTTGTTTTATAAACCCATTTACAACCAATTGCGCGCTTACCTTTTGGTAAAGTAACAAGCTCAAATACTTCATTTTCCTTTAAAGAGTTAAATTCTTCTTTCATAGCCTGTAACCATTTCTGTTGATCTTTTAGTGGTAATTTTAGAACATCTTTAAAAGTTTCAGGATCTTGATTTTTTGAATAACTGTCTTCAGTTTTGTAAGAAAACCTTTCTGGTGGAATTCCTTTTGTTTCTCTGTTAGAAATTCTTCTCTGTGAATTTTCTTCACTTTTTTCTGTTGTTGGGCTATCTACTGATTTTTCATCAGTTTCTATTTCTTCTGCAGTATTTTCTATTGGAATAGATTCACAATCATTTTCAAGATTTTCTTCTGAAAAATTGAGATGAATTAAATCAGAAGTTTGCTCTTCAACATTTTCTGGGAAAAAATTTTCACCGTTCATATTTTCAAAAAACTTTACTGTTCTACTTATCACAATTTTTCTTCCGCCTGTATAAATTCGATATCCCTTGCTTCTTAAATCATAACCAACAAAGATTCCTTCAGTGGCTTTTTCATCAAATTTTTGCCTCTTCTGTTTATGAACATACACATATGCTTTGCATCCAAATACTTTAAGGTGACTCAAATTTGGCTTATGCCCATTCCACAGTTCATATGGTGTCTTTTCAGTTGATTTTGTGGGTAATCGATTTTGCAAATAAGCTGCTGTAGCTAAGGCTTCTGCCCAGAATGTTTTTGGTAATTTAGCATTTATAAGCATGGCTTTACACATTTCAATTAGAGAGCGATTCTTTCTTTCCGCGACTCCATTTTGAGACGGCGAATATGGCGTTGTTGTTTCATGATGTATTCCTAAGTTCTTTAGGTAGTTACTAACATATTCGTTGCAATATTCTGCTCCATTGTCAGTATGCAAGGATTTAATGTTCAATCTAAATTTGTTTGTTGTTGATGCAACATACTCTTTTAATTTATCAAATACTTCATCTTTAGAGGAAATAAAATATACCTGTGTATAACGAGAATAATCATCGATAAATGTAACGAAATATCTTTTTGATCCCATACTATTTGTTTCAGCAGGACCGCAAACATCGCTATATATCAGATCAAGTGGTTTTCTACTTCTGTATTGCTTTTCTTTTGGAAATGATTTTTCTGTTAGCTTAGCTTTTATACAACTTGAACATTCAGTATTATGAGAACAATTATTCAGAGTAATACCTAAAGCTAAATCATTCTTTTGAATTTTCTTGATGGATTCCAAATTTCTATGACCCAGTCTTTGGTGCCATTTTAGAATGCAGTTGACATTAGAACAAACAGATAATATTTCTGAAGCGCTGTATACTTTTTCATTTGTGGGTTTTATTTTTAATCTGTATAACCCCTCATCAGCTTTTGCATCTGCAACTAATATGTTACCCTTTTTAATTAAACACATATCATCTTTAAATGTTACAACAAAACCTTTCTCAGTGCAAGACTGTACAGACAACAAATTACTGTCTAACTCGGGAACATAAAGCACATGATCTAGTGTAACTTTATTTGTTTGACCATTAACTGTTTCAATATTAAAAGTACATTTACCCTTTCCTTTTGCAGTTAATTTAGTTCCATTAGCAATTGTAATTGTATCTTTACTTGAATTCTTTAATTCTGAGAACAATTCTAAAGAATTAGCTAAATGAACAGACGCGCCTGAATCAATAACAAAAGTTAACTTTTTGTTTTGATTTCCATTTTGTTGAGATTTCATAACAAAACCTGAAGAATTTGATTCTTTGATTAATTCATGATAGTTTTGAGAATTTGATGTATTTTCATTTTGACTAGCAGTAGAAGCAGAGAAATTGTTTTGTTTTTTAAACTGTTGACGTGATCTATCTTGAGTAAAATTTGGTTTTGTTTTGTTATTGTTGTTATTCTTTAAGTGAAAACAATCTTCACGGTTGTGATTGGTTCTTTTACAATGAGAACAAAATTTTTGTTTATTTAAATGTTTTGGTTTATCCCTATTACCTTTTAAAGCAATAGATTCAAATTTTGTTGAAATTTGTTTAGTTTCAACTCTTCTAAGATATTCATCAACTAACTTGTTTTGAACATATTTTAATGATAAATCTGTGTCATATTTGCTTTCAATAGCAGTTATAAAGGTACTATAAGAATTTGGTAAAGAACAAAGCAAAATAGCTATTAAATTATCATCTTGTATTACTTCACCTATACTTCTTAATTTTTCTGCCAATTCTAAGACAGAATTTATATGTTCCTGCATTTTAATACTTTCATTATATTTAATGGAATACAACTTCCTAAGAAGATAAAGTTTATTTGTAAGATTTACCCTTTCATGAACAGATTTCAATTGATCATATGTTTCTTTAGCACTTTTAGCATGTCTAACATGAACAATTTGAGAATCTGAGATATTTAAACAAATTAATGCTCTAGCATTTCTATCATTTTTCACCCAATTGTCATCATTTTCTTTTTTAGGTTCAAATACAACATCATATAAACCTTCTTTGATTAACAATTGTTCAATTTTGAACTTCCAAACAGAATAATTATCATCAGTTAACTTATCAATATAATGAGATTCTTTAAGACTAGACATCATTAAATAATAATATTTGCTTAATTCACAGAAAATAAAAGTGTGTTTATCTTATTAATTTACAACAATAAAATATTATAAACTCATATATAATGCTAATGGTGAAATAAGAACATAATAGAATTCTTGAGAACAACTTTTAAAGTTACTTCTGGTTTCAGAAAAAATCTTCCTAAATTTTCAAAATTCTTTGTTTAAAACATAAATTTGTATTTTCAACTAATAAATAATAAATTTCAATAAGAAACAAGCAAAATAATTTCTTTTCATATCAACAAATAATAGTTTTGGTTTCAAAACAAGAACAATTCTTTGAATTTTCTTTACTATCATTCACTTCTAAAAAATATAATATTCAGAAAATAATCATTTCAAAGTATTTCTTTTGAATTTATATATTACATTTTCTGTTTTGATATTATTATATTTAAATTTTGAGACTCATTTCTCAGTCTCATAATCAACAATGTTGGAATGTTATTCCATAAGGCGTGAGCAAGTAAGTTCCTCAATAATAAAAGGAGTTAAAAACTTTACCTTTTAGTTGGCACACATTTATTTGAAGAAATAAAGTAGAATAATGATGAACAAATACTTGGAAACACTTCACAACACAAAAGAACAGATGCACAGTCTTCACAATATTTACAGAACACAACAAAATAAAAAAAAATAATAACTTTGAAACATATATTAGCTTCAGTTTGAAGCTGTTCTTGATAAATAGTAATTATTCCTTTGGAATCATAATGTGTAATAATGGATTCTTAATAATTGACAGCATTTTGCTGCCTAAGCCAACTGAGTCACTACATCAACTAACTGTTCTAAAGTTCTCTTCCAGTGAAAACAGAATAATGTCTGGTGCTGCCATCTGGCGGTAGATTTTAGTACAAAAAGAAGCAACTGTCTAACAGTTTTTACATACCACTTACTTCTTCTTGTATATAAAAATAGGTGAGTGGCTCCTTTATGCAGTATAAATTGTATAAATCTTTAAAAAATAGCCCCCGTTACCCCTTTTTGATAGAATTAAAAAAAAAAATCAATGTCTAATTCCAGTATTGCTCCCAGGTATGCATACATATTCCAAATTTCAAAGTTGTATGCCAACAGGAAATGGATGAAAAATGGGAAAAGATGTCACATATGCACCAGGATACATAATTGGCGTAAAAATGGCATTATTTTACCTGAGATGGTAACCCGGCTTTATTTATTCATTATTTGTTTATTTACTCATAAAATGTTTATTTACTTTCATTTCCTTTTTTTAATTATATAAAATATTTCTTTTTATAGTTATTAATTATTATTATTTTATTTACTGTAAGTTCTTTTTGAAAATAGAAAATAATTTAAAAATGTGTATGTAAGCGTTATTTGAAAACGGAGTTTTCGCCAAATGGGCTTTGAAAAAAATTGCGCCAAATCTGATGCGCTTGTGGTATCCGTGCCGAAAAATTAGTGACCAGAATTGACTTCCACACACAAACAAAATATAAGTTTAAAGAAAACATGCAATAAAAATAAATATAAAGGGAAAATGATGTCATAAAAGAAACTTTTTATTAAAAACGTAATTGTTTCTAATTTTCACACGCGAAATATATAAAACATTCTTTTAGCGATCAAAAAATGCATTAAGAGATTATCACAAAATCAAAGTTTTTATGACATTTTTACTTTCTTCTATCTTTACAAGAAGAAAGTATTGGATTCATGAAAATTTTCGACTTCCGGTTTTCGACGAATTTATACGTTTTAGAAGGTCCTGAACACGTTTTGACTATTTTTAGAAAATGTCTGTCTGTGAGTCTGTCCGTCTGTCTGTCTGTCTGTCTGTCCGTCTGTCTGTCTGTGTGTCTGTCTGTCTGTATGTGACAAAAAATTTGTGGGCGCTCTATCTCAAGAACTAATGCTCGAAATTTAATAAAATTTTATATTCAGTTAGACCTTGATATGAATTAGTGCCTATTGGTTTTTGGTGAAAATTGGCCTGCAGGTGGCGCTGCTATACTACGTTTTTCATGATTTTCAAGATTGCTATATCTCAAGAACTAATGCACAGAATTTCACCAAACTTCAGATTCTGTGACCCCTCAATATACATAGACGCTGATTAAGTTTTGGTGTAAATTGGTCAGTAGGTGGCGCTGCTATGCCACGTTTTTCATGATTTTCATGATAGCTATATCTCAACACCTATCGCACAGAATTTCACCAAATTTCAGATTCTGCGATACCTTGAGATACATAGCCGCTGATAAGGTTTTGGTGTGAACTGCCCTATAGGTGGCGCTGCTATGCTACATTTTGCACGATTTTTGCGATAGCTATATCTCAAGAACTAATTCAGAGAACTTTATCAAATTTTAGATTCTGTTACACTAGAATATATAACATAATTAGACGCTGATTACATTTTGGTATTAACCTTGCAACAGGTGGTGCAGCTATGCTGCATTTTGCAGGATTTTTCCGATAGCTATATCTCAACAACCAACGCACAGAATTTCATCAAACTTCAGATTTCGTTACAAAATGACATATAATATAATTACACGATGATTACGTTTTGTTATAAATCCTTCAACTGATGGTGCTGCTGTGCTATATTTTACACGGTTTTTTTTAAACTAACTATATCTCAAAAACTAATGCACAGAATTTCATCAAACTTCAGATTCTTTTACACCATAACATAATTAGACGCTTTTTTACGTTTTGGCAAAAATTTTCCAAGAAATGGTGTTGCTGTGCTACGTTTTGCAAATTTTTTGTTATAACTATATCTCAAGAACTAATGGACGAAATTCTATCAAATTTCAGATTCTGTTAGGTCTTGACATAAATAGATGCGTATTAGATTTTAGTATAAATTACCAACATGAGGCACTACTAAGCTCATTTTCTCAGAATATTAATTAAATTTTGCGTTTTAGGCTTTTCGGATACCAGAATCTCATTAGGCTAGGTCAAATGTTCGAGGAAATTCGATAGTGGGTAACTTTGGGGTCACCACATTTTTTTTAAAATATTAAAATGTACTTATGAGATAGAAGAAAGTTTTGGGATTGACACATCCAACTAGTTTTAATATAAAAAAATAACAGTTTTATTTTCCTGCATGATTAAATTTTAAAATTTTTTATTGCATTCAATATTTCTGAATGCATAAATGATTACTATTTACTCCATGTACGGATTCGGTTATCTATGAAAATATCCAGCCGTTGAAAATCACGCACACCAAATTTCTGTGACGTATGCAAATAAATTGTGCTTTTTTATCAGTTTTTTTTTTAATATAACTTTTAAACTATTTGGAATTAATTTTTAAAAGTAAGTGCATTCACCAAATTATCTTCATAGGTACCTTCTGGGACAAACAGAATCGAAATCCGACAAATACTTTTTGAGATTTGCTTGACGAAAGAATTTTTTTGACTTTTAATATCGTTACGTACTCTGAGTATACACTCAGACAATGAAGTCACTTCATTTTAGTTCACAGAAAAACTTAAAATCTTAATCTAAATTTAGTGGCTTTTAAACAATAAACGGTACCAATTTTCGAGCTATTTTAGTTTAACAGGAAAAATCGATGAATAAAATAAAATTAAACACACTTTAATTTAGAATTAGTTACAATTTATTCTTAAATTACATTATTATATTTCACTGTCAAAATAAAATTTTCTCTGAATATTTTGTTTTTTCAGACAATAAAGAATTTTAAAACAATAAAAAACAATTTTTCAAATTCTTTCATTTCAAGGTTAAATAAAAGGATTTTTTTTTATATAAATCGATTTTTCGTAAAATTTTAATATTTTTTTAATTTTTAATTTTAATTTTAATTTTTATTTATTTATTTATTTATTTATTTATTTATTTATTTATTTGACTTCCCGAAACCGCAGCGGAATAAATTTTAGAAAATGTCACTTCTGGAAAATGTCACGTCTCGCGTCTCACAACGTTTGAGAATTGGTGGGGAGCGTTTTGATTGTACAGGCTTGCTAGCTTCAATCGAGGTCTAGATGTAGTCAGCGTGTGATTTTGAGTAAATCATTTTTTTATTAATATGGCCATTTGATGAGTTTTTTCATGCAAGTGAATTTTGGTTTGCTAATTATTTTCCCAACTAATTACGAGAATTTTAAACTTCTGAATATCGGGTGCATCATGAGGAACTTTGAGCCAGTGTGTCCAAAAATCACAGCCTTATACTTGCCGTAAGTTTTGCTAGGCAATCGCGCAGACACAGACAAAGCTATTTTTTTATATCAATATAGATTATTACTGAACGCTTAACCCTTTCGTGTCTGGTGTACTACATATCTTAATGAAGCATTATTTTGTTTTTTAAGAAATACTATTTACATGTAGTGATGTTAGTATATGTCTATGAATTTACTACATGACTTCATTTATGTTTAGGCGTTTCTTAATAATAAAAATAATAAATATTTGCTTAATTCTCTTTGCGCCGTTTGCGATTCTTATATTTTAAACATATATTTCACTCTTTAAATTTAAAATAAATTTTACTTTCCTGAAAGAGTCATATGTAATAAAGAGCAAAAAGTATTTGAAAGTTGTAATATAAGTTAAATCTAATTGTATTACAATATTTTCTAAACATCTCAAAACATTCTTCCGTATCGTATCGATATATGAATATTAATTGAATGATACACAAAACAATAACATTCGATATCTCTCAGATAATCAAATGTTCTTTGAACACTAATTAATCTATTTGGATTGTTAGTGTTAATGTTACTAAGTTAAAAGTAATTTTTTCTATAAATTGAAAAAAAAAAATTCGGGTCCGAAAGTGTTAAACGTTAATGAAGTCATGTAGTAAATGCATAGACTCATACTAACATATTACTACATGTAAACGGTAATAAAGGTATTTGTTAAAACAAAATAATACTCAATTAAAAGACATGCACTATTAATAGTATATCAGACCCAAAAGGGTTAAAGACAAAAATGCAGTCTCAAATCGTAAATGTGCTACAATATTTTACATGATAAATACACTTTAATTCGGCATAAATTGTCGCTCATTCTTAAATTTCATAATAGAATTTTTCTGGGAAAATTAAAATTTCATCTGAATGCATAGTAGTCTTTTTAAAACAGCACCAAAACAGTTTTTCTGGAAATGGTATGTGAATTAATAAAAAAAGAAAAAAAGAGTGAGAGAGAAAATCAATGCGAAAAATTAAATTAAACGTGCTTTAATTCATCCTCTTTTTTACCACTTATTCATTCGAGTTTTCGAAACACTTGAAGAAAGTAAGTTGAGTATATTCAAAAATGCTGAAATCACTTGTAGAGGTCATTTTTTGTCAAGTATTTTGCTTCCTCTTTTAAAACTGTAACTTAATCAGCTAATTTACTTTTCTTTTTTCATAGGAAAGAAAAAGAAATTCACTTTCAGTTTATTTTTGGATTTAAAAAAATGGAACGGAGAGAAAAAAAAAATGAAAATATGAAAATTACGCAAATGAAAAATATTTAAAAGCTTTTATCATTATTTATTTATTTATTTATCAACGTATTAAAAAAAAAAAAAAAAAAAAAAAAAAAAAAACATAACGAAAGTATGAAGGAAATGCATTTTTTAAGCTACAGAAAAAAGAATGTTTCGAAATTCCTTTGTGCATTTTTCACGTATTTCAAGCGAAAAACCCGCGAATACGCCCTCTGAAGGGGGTTTTAATGTTCTAGTAAGTATAAATGGTGTCCTATTTCTCGAACAAAAGTAGTTTGAGAATTCCAATAAAGCCAAATTTTATTTCAGCTATAAAATAAATATACTACCTTTGACAATAAAGTTCGGTGAATAGTCCTGTAACATTAATGCAGATGAAATATTAACAAAAATTACCATACCATCCTTCAAAATAGTCTTCTCCCATAACTATGCACCGCTTCGATTTGCTATACATGTCCTGAGAAATTTGCAAGAAATCTTCTTTTGGGATGGAATTCAAAAGCTTTGTCAAGTTTCGTTGGATGTCAGCAATATGGTCAAATCTCTTTCAAAGAGAGTTTGAATGGTGAAATTAGTAAGAAATCTGGAGAATTGAGATCTGGCGAGCATGGTGGACGTTCAGTTTGCACCACCCCTCATGAATTTCTTTTTGGTGTCTTGCAAAGCTTAAAACCAAAACTTAAACTGATCTTTTTTTCTTTCATTTTCCTGTTCATAGTTAAGAACCAACACACTGAACAAGCACTTAGTAAAGCACGTCTTACACAGAACATAAACGACGCTCAACTGAACAACGATGGGGAAAGATGGTCAACACTTGCCTCTATGCAGGTGCAGCGTTTTGTTTTCCCGGTGTTGCCTGATCGGTCGTTCTAAATTCCTTCACCGAACTTTATTGTCAGAGGTAGTAAATATAAAGGATATTAAACAATGGAAATTGGGCGGAAGAAGAGATTAAATTATTGGGTGGGCTTGCACCCCATGAGCCTATAAAAGTTGGCGCCACTGGTCTCCCCTATATGTATTTTCTCTCAATATTTTTTTATCTGGATTTTTTGTTACTCCTAACATAAACTATGGATCATGAACAAAATTGTAATTAACCTTGGGGCTCATGTTAACGAAGTTTTAATGCATTTTTTTACGGGGGGAGATTTTAGCTGAATATTTAGCAGACATTTAAAGCAGTAAAATATAATATTTCGAGTTACTTTGAGGAAAAAAAAGAGGGAAAGGGAGAGAGAGAGAGAGAGAGAACGAACGAAAGAGAAAATCGATGAGAAAATTTAAATTAAACGCGCTTTAATTCATGCTCGTATTCTAACTTATTCATTCGCGTTTTCGAAACACTTGAAGAAAATAAGTTAAGTATATTCAAAAACGCTGAAATCACTTGTAGAGGTCATTTTTTTGTAAAGCATTTTACTTCTTTTTTTAAACTGTAACTTAATCAGCTAATTTACTTTTCTTCTATCACAGGAAAGAAAAAAAATGTTCAATTCACTTTCAGTTTATTTTTGGATTTAAAAGAAATGGAAGGGAGAGAAAAAAAAAAAAAAATATGAAAATCACGCAAATGAAAAATATTTAAAAGCTTTCATCATTTTTTTTTTTATATATCAACGTACTAAAACTAGTTGGATGTGTCAATCCCAAAACTTTCTTCTATCTGATAAGTACATTTTAATATTAAAAAAAAAACGTGGTGACCCCTAACTTACCCACTATCGAATTTCCTCGAACATTTGACCTAGCCTAATGAGATTCTGGTATCCGAAAAAACTAAAACGCAAAATTTAATTAATATTCTGAGAAAATGAGTTAGTAGTGCCTCATGTTGTGTAATTTATACTAAAACCTAATAAGCAATAACTTATGTCAAGACCTAAATGAATCTGAAATTTGATGGAATTTCGTCCATTAGTTCTTGAGATATAGTTATAACCAAAAATTTGCAAAACGTAGCACAGCAACACGATATCTTGACAATTTATGCCAAAATGTAAAAAAGCGCCTAATTATGTTATGGTGTAAAAGAATATGAAGTTTGATGAAATTCTATGCATTAGTTCTTGAGATATAGCTAGTTTAAAAAAACCGAGTAAAATATAGCACAGCAGCACCATCAGTTGAAAAGATTTATAACAAAACGTAATCATCGTGTAATTATGTTATATGTCATTTTATAACCAAATCTGAAGTTTGATGAAATTCTGTGCGTTGGTTGTTGAGATATAGCTATCGGAAAAATCGTGCAAAATGCAGCATAGCTGCACCACCCGTTGCAAGGTTAATACCAAAATGTAATCAGCGTCTAATTATGTTATATATTCTAGTGTAACAGAATCTAAAATTTGATGAAGTTCTCTGCATTAGTTCTTGAGATATAGCTGTCGCAAAAATCGTGCAAAATGTAGCATAGCAGCGCCACCTATTGGGCAGTTCACCCCAAAACCTTATCAGCGGCTATGTATCTCAAGGTATCGCGGAATCTGAAGTTTGGTGAAATTCTGTGCATTAGTTCTTGAGATATAGCTATCATGACAATCATGAAAAACGTATCATAGCAGCGCCACCTGCTGGCCAATTTACACCAAAACCTAATCAGCGTCTATGTATATCAAGGGGTCACAGAATCTAAAGTTTGGTGAAATTCTGTGCATTAGTTCTTGCGATATAGCAATCTTGAAAATCATGAAAAACGTAGTATAGCAGCGCCACCTGCAGGCCAATTTTCACCAAAAACCAATAGGCACTAATTCATATCAGGGTCTAACTGAATATAAAATTTTATTAAATTTCGAGCATTAGTTCTTGAGATAGAGCGCCCACAAATTTTTTGTCACATACAGACAGACAGACACACAGACAGACAGACAGACAGACAGACAGACAGACAGACGGACAGACTCACAGACAGACATTTTCTAAAAATAGTCAAAACGTGTTCAGGACCTTCTAAAACGTATAAATCCGTCGAGAACCGGAAGTCGAAAATTTTCATGAATCCAATACTTTCTTCTTGTAAAGATAGAAGAAAGTAAAAATATCATAATGAAAGTATGGAGGAAATGCATCTTTTAAGCTTAAAAAAAAAGAAATGCTTCAAAATTCTTTTGCGCATTTTTCACGCATTTTAATACAAAAATAATAATGATGATGATGTGAGAAAAACACGCGAGTTCAGTTTTTCTTTAGCCTTTTTTTTTTTTTCCTTAAAAAACTATATAATTAGAATTTGTTCATTTAGAGAGATTTTTTAGATCTTTCAGAATTACTTACGTTGTTTTAAACTCAAATTATTTACAAAATGCATGTAGAGTTTTAGAAAAGTTTTCTGTAGAAAACTGAACCATAACTATTGGTATATAAAGCAAAATCAAATTAAAAAAAAAAAAAAAAACCTCATATTTAATTTGTTGTTAAAACACATTTTTTATTACATCAGTAAATCATTTTTAAAATATTTCAAATTAGACATTAGTATTTTTCGTTTAAAAAAATGTTGTAAAAGTTAAGTTTAATTGTCAGCTATTTCCACCATCGATATGCACTTAGCGTTATTCACAAACATGTTTTTGATACGTTATGTAAATATCAACTGGCAATTCTTATCGTTACAGTGCCTATCTATGTTATAAAGGCCAAACGTATCTGTGTAACGCATACATCATTTTTCGAATGGCAACATTTTCTGATGAAATTTCACTGTTGCAATTTTCTACAAATTTTTTAACGCCTAGACATTGCACATTTTCAATCTTTACACCGTTGTGTAGGGGAAAAGATGTACTTTTAAATGCAATTTGTTTGAAAACTGTATCTTAATTTGCTCTTGAGATATTATTATTATTATTATTATTATTATTTTGTAGTTTTTAATTTCAATTTTCTGGAGGTAGCAACTTGAGTACTTCAATTCTGTGCAAAGTAAAGGAAAAATAGCCATAAAGTAAAAATAAGAAATAGAGAGGACTTGTGATGGCTGGGTGTGATGCAAAAAATGCAACCCTGAAATCTGCTACATTAAGCCCAAACACAACCGCGTGTTTTCGCAAAGAGAAGGAATTTTTAGTACTATAGTTTTTAGTTCATAATAAAATAAAATGCTACTTTAGAATGCTTAAATTTAAGCAGATCATTTTTATTTAGAGAAAAAATGCACGGCTGATGTCAAAGAGTTTAGTACCTATTCAATGTGATTCTTTTTTTTTTTTTTTTCCTCTGGGTTGAATTTTTTTCGACGAGTTTGACAAGCAAACAAAGATGATCTTGGCAATAATTCCAGCTTTAAAGTAATGTCCGGTTCCCCAAATTTTTGTTCAATTGTTTAAGACATTCAATTGTAATTATATTAAAATAACATTATTCGCTTTATGTAATTTTTTAAAGATTTCAGTTAAACTTGCTAGAGCAGACAATTGCTTTAGTTCTTTTTTGTTACCTGTCCTTTTACCAGAAGGAAAATGCAAAACAAAATTATTTAATTTTTTTTTTATTTTTCGGAATAATTATATTTTTTATGTTATTTATTTTTTACTTTATTTTTAGTACCATTTTAATTTTTCAAATATATTTTTAGAAAAGAAAACAAGTACATTTTTCACATAGAAAATTGATCTGAAATAGAAAAAGAACGGTGTAAATGAAGAAATGAAATTTCATAATTCGCCAATATACAATGTTTAAAATATAATTGAAAATTTGGTTTGGAATGATATATAAAAATCAAGATTCGCGTGTTTCACGGAAAATATGGCATCTTCTTTGCACGTTGAAATGACGGAGTGCGATGTTTATTTTTTTAATTTGTATTGTGTATTTTAATTTATAAATCGAATTTTAAATTTATCATAAAGTTAACTTTGGAGCAAACTTTTTTGAATAAATGTACGTGCAGTCATTTCTTTATTTTTAGCATTTTATGCGCGTAAGATTTTTCATGTGCGCAAAATCTATATTGTAACGAACAAATGTGTCCGTGCGTAGCACTAGCGTTATTTTGCGAATGACAACATTTCAGGATAAAATGACTTTTTGCAATTTTTTTTATTGCAATTTTTTAATCTTCTAAACGTCGCACATTTTCAATTTTTATTTGGTCATATAGGAAAAGAAATCTACTTTCAAATACAATTTGATTGAAAACTAAATCTCATTTGACTCATTTATTAGAAGTTTATATTTTTCAACCATTAAAAAAACATCTTAATCACGTATTTCCATTAAGAAATAATGATACACAATTTACTCATAAATCTATAAATATTGTTCCTGATAATTTTCTATAGTAAAATTAAAGTTGCATGAGTAATAAAATAAAAGAATGGTTAAAAACGCAGATTAAATTATTAAAAATTTCAAATTCAACATGCAATCAAACAACTTAAATTTTTACACTGCCAAATAAGAAAAAAAAATACTTTGAAAATATTTTAAATTTGTTTGAAAACTGTATTTCAATTTACTGATTGGCTGTGGTTTAAAAAAAAAATCAGGTGCGGGTTATTTTTAAATTTATCTCTACTGAGTGAAACTCGATTACGATAGATTAATCTATTTGTCCTTTAAAAAATATAAAGAGTTTCGGATTTGTTTCCGGCTAATATACTACAGCAAAATTAAAATTTCCTTTATAAATAATAAAATAAAATAAGTACAAATTTAACAGACATGTAATTGAATTACGCGCTCAAAGCACTGAAATGACCAGAAACAAAATTGCTGCCGTAAGTAACGAAATCTTTGGCTAATAACTTATAGCATGCGTCTAATACGGAAATGTGACTTTTGATAAACTTCATAACTTTATTTGATTCCATAATTAATATTTTTCATTTAACCCTTTAAGCGGCCTAACCATGTTTTTCCGCTACGTAATATTTTAATTGAAAGATTGATTTAATATCATATTGAGATTAATGTTAGTTTTTTGAATTGTATAAGATAGAAAAATATGTAAAGTTATCAATACAGATCTTCATATCAATACTTTTCACAGTTATTATTTTATGAATGAAACATGAATGAAAATATCCGGAAGACACTTAATTCTTTAAGGGGAAAAGCACTACAATTCTTAAAATATTGAAATGATTGATTGACACCAGAATTTAAAAACAAATTTTTTTCAAAATATTTAAAAGCGTTTTTTCACGTATTTGAAAAAAAAATGAAATTGCTATTTCAAAATACTGGTGTCAATGTGGCATTTTGCAATTAAAATTAAATGAGAAATATTTTGTCCCACTCCCTTCAAGGGGTTAAAGGGAAAATGCTTTTTTGGAGTTAGTAATCTAAAACGCATATTACATGTAGAAAATTCATTAGAGTTTTCAAAAATTTTTTTAAATGTTTTTATCTTTGCTGTGTAACCCGGGAAACCCGGATTCGATCTACTAGTAACTATAAAATGAATATAGGAATGAAAATCTTGATAGAATATACAATTGAACGCAATGTGTATGTAGTCCAATCTGCAGCTGTTCATATATAACAGCGGTTCCCAATTAGTGGTACATGACAGGTCTGCTAAGTTTGGATCAAGCCCTCCATTTAGAGGGAGTTCACGACTGCTTTTTTTTGGGGGGGGGGAGGAGGGTGGAGATGGAAGGTCAACCTCCTAATAATCAATTTTTATATTGAAAACTGTTCCCAGATCCACGATGGCTATTTTTCTGAAACTTTTGCGAAATCAATTTCATTTGTAAGTACAAAAAATATTGCATTAATATTAATAAAAATATAAATCTTTCACATTTTATCCAGATTCCAAGAAATTGAAGAATTTTCCATTTTCTTATAAAAGCACAGAATGATTCAAAAATTTGGCATTTTAAGTTGTTTGTTTCAACTTTTAGGACTTGACAGATACAGAAAAGCCGTCAATAATGAGCAATTGGTTGTCGGGGCCTGCAATTCAGTTTAAAACTCCACATTTTGTGGAAATTTCCCAAAACTCTTTGCCTTTATCGTAAAAATGGAAAAGGCTAATCAATCACATTCGTTCTGAATAAGTGCATTTGCAAATGTCTTGCAGTTGAGAATAAAAATGACCTATTTTTGATTTAAGTAGAACTTTAAAGAGACAGAAAGATTCCTATTGTTGAGCAAGGGAGAAATATAAAAGAATTCAATATTTGTATTTCATTTTTAAAATGTGTTACAGAAATTTCTTTCGTTCAGGGGGTTGAGGGGTCATAATCTTCGTGACCTACCCCTTGGATCCGCCACTGGGGTCTATTGGGAGTACGTCAAAATAATATCTATATATATATATATTATAAAGGCCAAACGTATATGTGCGTAACGCATACGTCATTTTGCGAATGGGAACCCTTTCCCCTGCAATTTCAGTTTTGAAATTTTCGCTACTGAAAATTTTACACTTTTAAAAATCGCTTATTTTAAATTTTTACACTGTCGTAGAGAGAAAAAAAATTTGCTTTTAAATGCAATTTGTTTGAAAACTGTATCTCAATTTATTTTTGAGATATTAATTTTTTAATAATTCTTAGTACCAATTTTGTAATTGTGGCAACAGAATCATTCTATTTTCTCTTAATATTAAAAAAAAATAGAAATTAAAATTCGCAACACTTCTTCATACAATTTCAATTTTGCAATTTTTGATACTGCAAATTTTACACTTCAAAACATCGTTCATTTAAAATTTTTACATCATCGTATAGAAAAAAAATGTACTTTTAAATGCAATTTGTTTCAAAGCTGCATATCAATTTATTTTTGATACATTAATTTTTTTTTATAATTTTTAGTACCAATTTTAACAACATTTGGGGCAACAGAATCGATCTATTTTCTCTAGAAATTGAAATATATATATATATATAAATTAAAGTGTGTCTGTTATAAAATCCGGGAAATTTCAGTTTTATTTCGTTTAATAATTTGAATAATTGAATTTTATAGTATTTTATTAATTTTAGATTAAAGTAATATTTGATTGAGAGTTAGACTGACCAATGTAAGATATATTTTTTACTGTAAACTAATTTTGCAGATTTATTATAAATAAATAAAACAGTTCTTTTTTAAACATTTTCTTTCGTCGAATTTCGACTGGTTCCGCCTCGTATCGGTAACGGCAAAAATCAGAAATATTTTACTAAAGCCTCAAAACTGTTAAACTACACAGAAACTTTCTCAGAACCTTTTCAGAAACACAGAACACTTTCTGAAAACTATTTTCAGAAAGAAAAAAAAATGTTATAGAAGCTGAACTTATTCTTCAGGTATTTCCACCATTGATATGAACTCCGCGTTATTCACGAAGATGTTTTTGATATGGTACATAAACGTCAACGAGTAATTCTTACTATTATAGTGCCTGTAATTACCAAATACAGTTAGGAGTCTGAAAATTCTTGGTAGAATATTGAATTGATTGTGATATGTATGTAGTCCAAACTCATCTAATCATATATAGCAGCGGTTCCCAACCTGGGGTACATCTGGTAAGGACACGTCAAAATAACAAGGGCAATGGCAGAAATCATAACTATTTTACTAAATTCTCAAAACTGTCAAACATTTCAATGTCATTCGAATCGATTATATTATGGTTTTGATAAACAGATGGGTGGTAGTGCTGGGGGCAGAGCTCGATTAAGGTTGTAGGGGGCTCAAGGTCCAGCACCTTTTCGGGACCCCCTCGCCTCAGAATACTATCCAGGTTCTCCCCCCTCCCCCCCCCTCCACGGAAGTATTCAAAAGGTATCAAAATATACGGTTGTCAAGTACCAAAAACATTTTTAATGTTTGAGAAAATAATTGCAAGAAATGCAATGTTACAATTTTTTTTCTAAATCATTTTATTAAATTATGACCCTTCACAGCAGTGGGCACAAGGCCACGGTCTACTTGGCCTATGGAGTTATCAGGCTCTGGGTGCGGGAGAGGTATGTTTATGAGAAATGGGGATACTCCGAAATGAAAAGCCTAAGAAAGTAGTACGTGAAAGAAAAAAGGTATGGAAGCGCTGATATATAAGATTAATTTGCTTATTTTTCCTCCTTGGCAACGATGTTTCAAGCCATCAATCAAAACTGTTTGTGGTTTATTCGTAGAGGTATAAGAAGACTTCAATGGCCTGCATAGTTATAGTTTCTTAATCCCATAGAGAATCTATTTGGATCACTGGAGTAAAAAAAAAATTGTCAACAAACATGTATACTTAAAACAGTATAAAATGAGCATGTATGAATCATATGATACTACATTGCCATTCATAAATATAATTAAAGATGTTATTCACTATGTTTGCCAAAAAATTGTCTACCCGCACACAATAACATCAGTAACTTTTCATACGTTTAAATATTTTTAAAAATAGAAAAAAATTAAAACACCAGCAAAATTCTAAAGTACACTTTTAACACAGAAACTACATAATTGGAAGTATAGAGTTATTGTAGTGACCGCTTTATCTTCTGCCCTAAAAATAAATGTTTCAATAATTATCCGTTAAAGAGCCGTCGAAATTCATATTCTGTTTCAACCGACTATATGATTTTAACTTCGTTTCCCCTATGTCAGGTATACCAAGCCTATGGCACGCGTGTGTCATAATTTGTATATGATAAAAAATTTTAAGCTCGACGTTGATTGACGTCCTAAATCGAAACAGACCTATTTTGTTGTTGTTGTTAATTTGCTAAATGAAGATCGGTATTTAAATAATGAAATTCCAGAATAATTTAATGTGGCTCAACATTTTATCAAATTAAAGAGACTATAGAAGACAAAGATATATATCAGGCTTTAAAAGTGGAAGTGCAAATGATGATTTGGAAGGAAATTTCCAATTTTGATAATTTTCCTAGATATTTGAGGGGTTTACAAGCATAGTACACCGAGTCCATTTTGAAAAATAAAGTACGACACTCCATTTAGAAGGTGCATAAAATCTGTTTTATCGACTCTCACAAGTCTTTTTTCACATATTCTCTCATATGACCCCTTGCAGGAAACGCACAGGCTTCATCTGCGCCCAAACATAAAGCAAATGTGGTGTTTTCACATTTGTAAACACAGTGATTTGCGCTTCATTTTTTAAGTAATTGGAAAAATAATGCAAAAATAAGAAGATTCAAAATTAAACAGAAAGATTACACATGCTTTAAACGACAAACGGGGAGTTATGATGTTTTGTTTGGGCTCCAGATGTGCACCAGATTCTAGTATCAGCCGTTGCTGTGACGTCAGTGCAAGGGGTCTATATGCATTTATTCACAGACTTCGTTTACTGTGGCGGTTAATGAAACAGTTTTTATGCATTTTCTAAATGGACTATTGCATTTTTATTTTCAAAATGGATCTGAACTACTTGGTTATGAGGTCCTCATTTATTCCTGTTATTATGTTTTGAAATGAGTGATACGAAAATCATAAATAGGACCCACTTGTCAAATGAATCTAAGTTTGCTTGCATTCCATTATAGAGACCGTCCATAAATGATGTCACTCTTGAATGAAGAGCAGAAGGTTCGTGAAATACATGTGACAGTTCGTCATACATGTGTGGTTCGTGTGACAGTTTGTGACAAGGAGGTGGGAGGGGGTAAAAAGAAATGTGACATCACACATTTTGATTAAAATAAAAGCGTTAAAAGTCAGTAGATTAAATTATGAAATTTGTATTCATAAGGTTAAGATAAGATTTAAAACCAAATACATAATTCCATATTAATTTCCAAAATACATCCATTAAAAAAAAATCATGTCAATATTTCATTATTATTCTATGTTTTTTATGTTTTTTGTTGCAAACTTAATGTTATATCATACAAAATAAATACACGAATCATTTTTATTGTTATGCTCAAAAATGTCATTAAAACACATAATTAAAATTTAAGAATAATATTTGAAATATGATCTATAACGTGGTGCTTTGTCGCTGGACTGTAATAATATGTTTATGTAACATAGCGTTACATGTGACAAGAGAGGGGAGGGGGTCATAAATATTGTAAAAATGTGTGACATCATTTATGGATAGCCCCTAAGTAATAGATATGTTCCCCATATTAATTATTTGGTATGTATGATGCAATAACATAAATCATATTTATTGCTTAATTACTTTCTAAATCTTTCTGCACTTTCTTTTTCTCTTACTATTATTATTACATATAATATTACCTCCCACCACCGCAATAATCATTAATCCTGATAAACAAAAAATTAAATTAGTTTCATTCACTAATTATGAATAGGTAAATTATTTTTTGGTGGATGGTACATCATGGTCGCATAAAATATTTTTTGAAAGAAAATCGTACGTGAATGTAAAAGATTTGCTAAACTTATCCTATGTTACTTTTAAATATATTAAAGATGAAGGTAAAATAAGATTTTTTTTTCAAGTAAGAAAAAATGCCATACACAGGATCATAACCCCCATATTTCCATACTCACTCAGTTATTTTGCTATTACAAAACATTCGAAATTTTTATACATCATGTTCACAGAAAAATGGCAAATGCATAATTCATGAGATAGGATAAAAAAAAAAAAGGTCGACAAACCATAACATATATTTTCGTTTGCTGTTTCGTAAAACATACTTTATATATTTTATCCAAGTCTATGCAATGTCATATTTTAATGCATAACGTTGGATTACAAACGTTGATTTATTTCTAAATTTCTCCTTTAAAGCCTTAGACAAAGAAAAATTGCAGTATATGGGAATTTTAAAATAGTTTTTTATTATTCGACGGAATTTGGAACTTTTTTTAAACCATGGACAAGAAATGAGTTGTGATGACTTCTTTTTTTATTTTAATTAATCAAACTATATACATGAAATTATTTTTTGTATGAAGTAGAAATAAAGATATTACAGTGATTTATTTCTAAATTTCTTCTTCAAAGCCGTAAGAGGGGAAGAGGGAGGGTGATTCGATTTTTTCAGCTGAAAAAAAATCGATTTTTCTTTTTTTACAATTTTTTATTCCCTATAGTATACATAGGGTTCGCACTGTTCCTAAAATTTTCATACTTTCCAGCCAAAATTTTAAAACGGTAATATTTATTGTATAATTCTATTGTAGATTTTCAAGGAATTATTCCATGAAGATTTTTTATTTAAAATACTGGTAGCAAAGTGTGAAAACTTTAGGAACGGTGCGAGCTCTGAGTATATAGATTATCCATGCATAGCGGTTTGGCAGAATTCGAAGTACTTTAGTACTTTAGCACAACGTGTCCGTAAGCTTATTTGTTTTGGAGTTCTATTGGGTCGATTGGAAAGTCGTGTCGTGTCGAGAAAATCAATTTGTATCAGAAAATTTATCTTGTTAGTTATTACACATTAGATATCTGAATTAATGTATAATAATTAATAGGCAGAATCTTCCGGTACAACTTATTTCCCCGACTCGACATGACTTTCAGATCAACCCAATATAAACGCATTTTAGGCAAAACAACTTTTTGCGAACTGTGTGAGATCAGAAAGCAAAAACTATTAAGCCGATCTTGCTACTTCTTTTTAAATTAAAGGGGATATAATTTATTGGATCTTTAACCAATTTAATCAATTTTTATAAAACACTAATATTTTTAGATGCATGTCAAAGTCGGAAAAAGGAAGTAAGAAATATACCTTTATTTTAAATCGCGACCACTATGCTAATTTTCAACTTTTTGATCTTTAACGAGTGGAATATCCAGACAATATTATATAATTTCATAACCCTTAAAGGAATTATCATATTCACCAACTTTTC
Source organism: Maratus speculifer (assembly GCA_964019185.1). Classification (NCBI taxonomy): domain Eukaryota; kingdom Metazoa; phylum Arthropoda; class Arachnida; order Araneae; family Salticidae; genus Maratus; species Maratus speculifer. The sequence goes on along the minus strand of CAXHSM010000009.1, from coordinate 709,571 downwards.
AAGGAATTTTTGATCCAGCACTTGATTTCCTCCAACTTTTCGCGAAATATTGTCTCAACACCCAGTATGACAGCAAACAACAATATACCCCAACTTTTCCACTATTCGAAAAAAGTCTCCGCTAGTCCCGACTTCTTTCTACAAATTTCAAGATTTCAACCAATAAGAGATACGCGATTGATATATTAGGCAATAAATATTGACAACTGGTACTAATAGTACTGGCTTTTTTTTTTTTTTTTTTTTTTTTTTTTTTTTTTTTTTTTTGACTTTAGCCACGACAATTGGAACCTTTTTCTCCCTTTGAACGGGAAAAGTTGGGGTTAAAATCGGCTGAAAAGTGTGTTGCTCGAAAAATTTGGAAATCTGATAGAGCTAAACAGAAATTGATTGCCAATGACTCTGGCGATCTGTCAGATCCTTCCTCCCCCATTCGGAAGTGCACTTCCACCCACGCAGCTCGATCCACATCATCATTTTTGTAATATACAGATATATATATATATTTTAAGTTTTCTTGAAATGATGAGTAATAAAATAAAAAAAAAAAACTGGACATTAAATCCATTACTGACAAAAATTCCCAAAAATCAGCTTTTTCCGGTCTTATACAAGCAAAACACCCTTTAAAAAAGGAAAAAAATGTATATGTGAGTTTTTATATTTTTTTTATGTTCTGGAAAATTTATAGCTTATATATAAACTGTGGAAGAGAAAGGAACAATGACTACAACAAGTAACCACAATGAATAATAATAATAATAATTATTATTATTATTGTTATATTTATATTATTATTATTATTATTATTATTATTATTATTATTATATTATTATTATAACAATTTTTCTTCCGGAAGAAAGAAATGTTTTATATTTTAAGTAAAATTAATGCAATATGAATGATGTCAGTATGAACAACATTTGGCGATTTATCACATAGCCAAGCTAACATAAAAGTACTCTGTTTTCTTTGTATTAATGTAATAAACATTGTCTTTTTTTAGTTTGTTTGTTCTAGGTTTGTATTTTAAATTATTTTGGGAAAGTTGATTTGATGGAATCCTTAATCCATTTTCCTGTCCTGTATTTATTTATTTATTTATTTATTTGGTAAACTTAATTTTTAATATCGGATGATTTTAAATTTTACACCATTGAATAGTGAGGATGTACTTCCAAAAATAAAATGTTTGAAAATGGTATTTCACTTTACTGATTTTCCATGATTTTTAAAGCAAACACAGCTCGATTACAGAATAATAGTATATGAATAGTGTTATGAATTATTTAAAATTTTAAGGACTATGATTTCTATCCACCGTCCCAGGAAGGTTGTTTACAATAATAATAATAATAATAATAATAATGATAATAATAATAAATTCTGTTCTGGAAGAAACAAATAAATTAAAACACCCAAACAATTTTGATAATTATTTTCTGACATTAATAGCATATGTTTTGAACTGTAATTATACGATTCTCCTTGTTCGAAAAAACTACACTAATTGAAACGAATTGGGTTTAATCATTTAACACTCTGTTAAAGTAGATAGATGTTATATCTTAATTGTCTCCCTTTGATACAAGACCGATAGATTTTTGTGCATAACAAAATCTTTAACATCCCAGTTATACTTGCTGTAAATTCCACTTCAGATCTCTTCATCTGACAATATAAAAATCCTATTTTAGGTTGCGGGAAAACAGCACTACTTTTTATTACACTAAAAGAGCAATAAATCTATCTTTGTTTCCGAACGGAACAAAGGTGAAACCTCTTTAAATGATTTTTGAGGAACTGACCCTACCAAATTGACAAAGGAAGGGAAAGTTTTATCTACCCCATCTTCAGTCGTAAAGCTGTCAACTGATTTCGAGTTCGATTTCTCTCTTGAAGTTCAAAAAAGTTCACTGAAAAAGCAATTTATACATCAAAGCGCCGACACGAAAGATCAAAAATAGCGACGCCTGACCGCAAGAACTTAGTGTCTGGTTCTTAAGAACTTAATTACAGACAGTTTGAGTTTCATAATTTACAGACACTGGATTTTGTCTCTTTATTCTCTCAAAGACTGTCGGTTGATCAAAGAGATGACCTTTATACGATGTGTCTGAGGCCCTCTGGGATATTCGTTTTAGAAGAGTATAGCAAGGTGGATATGCCCTATTGGTCATGCGAGTAGTCCAGTTGAATTTAAGTTTTTACGTGTAAAATTATAAATTTTTATGTTTGCAAAAGTCCGTGTCTTGATCAAAGTGCCATAAATAAATGTATGTTTTTGTTTTGACGGTTTTAGTCTTTGAACCTAAATTTTTTATGGCTTTGTACTGATATTTTTATTATAGATGCATAATGATTCTTCATTTTTTCGGCATGATAAAATCTTTCAATGCAGTCTTTACATTAGTAATAAATTTACAAATATTAAATAAATTACTTACAATATCAAAACAGTTCTGTACAAGATTAACAGGAATTACTTACCTAAATAAAGAAAAAAAAATAGATATATTAGTAAAACTAGAAAATTATATTTTACAAATAGCAAAAAATATACAAACAATTCAAACATTTTAGCAAAAGAAAAAAAATCATTCAATAAAATAAACATTCAATGTAACTAATTTTTTTTTATTAGAATAATGTACTTTTTATCTCTAGACATTGAGACTTTTGACATCCGGACTTTGAAATTACATTTTGCTTTATTTAGTCTTTAAAAATTCATCATGAGTAAATATTTAATAGGTTACTTATATTTTTTATTAGTATTTAGGTTTTCATTTTTAATAAGCTTTTAACAATTTTTAAGTTAACAGGCTAATTTTTTAGATGGATATTCAAACTTTATCTCCATTTTCTCTAGGTCATCTATGTTTTATAAAGAAATAAATGAAATTAATTGTGTAATAAAATATTTTTGCTGTAATCGTTAAGTTTACAGTAATAAATTGATGCATTATTTAAAAGGATGGGTAATCTATGTAGATATACATATGGGTGATTCTCAAAATAGGGGACAATTTATGTCTTTCAGCATACAAAAAAAATTGAGAGGTTTTCTGCCATGTTTTTATACTTAGATATGTTTGTCTTAATATTATTCATTATTTGCACTCAAGAATTACTCACTTTTTAGTTAAAAACACCTTAAAATAACAGAATAAATGTTCAAAATGTCATTAGCATGGATGTCCACAGCAGCTGTGCTTTGTATATACTAGCTTTTTCAAGAGTTAATATCATGTTTATAAAATGAAACAAATGTTATTCTTTCTTTAAATTAAACAAGGAGAGGATTTATCCAATAAATTTCTTTTTAAAAATAAAATTATAGTATATAAAAAGAGAATTAAAGTTTGTCCTCCATATTCTGTTTTCAAAAGAAGGTCATACTATAACAGCTGTTTATTAATCAAAATTTCATTTTCACATATGACAATACTTTGAAAATATAAAGTTTCTCCATGGCAACAAGTAGCCATTTTATTCCAGCCTGAAAATAGAAGCATGTATTGTATTTTAAGAATAGAAGTTGAATATTAGGCGAGTACATCAATTGTATGTCATTAGAATGGATAATAATTTTCATGTTTATTTTATAGTTAAAATTTTTATTTTACTTATTTGCATAGAACTTTTGTGTTTTAAAAAGCCCCAGAAAGGACTATTGCATTGTGATTTTATTATGGCTCATAATCTTATTTAAATTAAAATTTGTCATTAGCATGGACAAATATCAGTGTCATTAGCATGGTTTTTCTGTCCATGCTAAAGACTCCTATGTGCATAAATGTAACCAGTACTTATATTGTATCCTTTTTAAATATTTAGCTCTGCTGACTACATGTAAAGTATACCTAATACTATATTAACAACACATATTTTTTCCAGAAATTTTGCTAACAGTAATTTTTTTAAGATTTCATTTTTGAAATTGTCCCCTATTTTGAGAATCACCCATATAGATATAGATATTTAGCGGAAATTCATTTTTTTATATTCCAACTCACTCGTATGAACTATTTTTAAACATATTATAATATATATATGTATATATATATATATATTCATTTAGGTTGTGCTAAACAGGGCCGTGCAAAGAAAACGGATGCTGTAGGTAAGGAAAATAAGATGCGTCAAATTTAACTACTAGTCTGATTTGTTTCTTCTTTTCTTGTAGAAAAGAAAAAAACTGTACACATTGGGGAGTTTTTATTTATTTATATATTTTTTATTTCATTTTATTTCATTTTATTTCATTTTATTTTATCTTTTTTTTTTTTTTTTTTTTTTCTTTTGACAAAAACATACATTATCAAAATAGTGTATGAATTCTAAAGGTCTGCACGGACCAGAATTTCCAGGCCCTTGCCCGCCCGTACAGAAATCAGTGAAAAGAGGCTCGGCCCGTTTTGGCTCGCTACAATTTCCACGATTTCTAAAATATTTAGATTTTTATCATATAATTAAGTTTCCTTTAAAGAATACTGCATACATATCTACGGAATGATTTTACAGTATATTTTATAGGAAATACTCATTAACAGCATTAATGATTACTTAGATTCTAAGGCTTTCAACAATCGAATAAAGATTCATTAAAAAATTAATATGGCTTAGAATAAAAGAAAAAAGAAAGAAAGTTAAAAACATCGTAACTTTTGAAGTTCTTTAATAAAAAAAGATTTATAAAATATTTCTAAATCATTTTATTAAAAATTTTAAATCCAAATTAATTCTTAAATTCAAAGAAGCTCCTTTCTGATACATTTCTAAATTTATTTTTTTTTTTCTCAGAAAGGCATAATGTTAGCAGTTCTCTTTATTCAGAAACTATATAATCGAATGGCGTTATCCATTTTTTGATACAAGCAATTTCAGAATACTGCAAGCAAATAAAATACTGTCATAGTTCGCGTCTTGAATAGAATTTCCGAAAGTGACAGCTTGGGAAGGGCGAAAAACCTTCAACCATTTGAGAAACTATTATATCTCAACAAGGTTATACAAGTATTTTATTTACCAAAAATGAAAAACGCTATTCGATTCCAAATCCCTTCCACAGTTAGATTTATCATTTTTATACTTTTACAATTTAAAATTAATCAGAAAATGCGTCAAACTTTTGCATTATTGAGAAATTAATTTTAAAACATCAAGAAGTATATATCCAAAGATTAAGCTAACATAAGTTCTTATTAATAATTTTACAAATCATGTTGTCTGCCCTACAGATCTTGAGAACAATTAAGTCTAGTTCCGGTCCGGCTAGTCTATATGTAGAAAAATAATGCAAACTTGATCTCGGCTCGGCACGAGTCAGCTAAAAAAGTATTAAAACGGGTTACACACAATGTAACTGTCCCATGCCGATCTCTACACTGTACATTTTTATATTGATGCTGTCAAACTAGTATGGCTCGTGACGCACATTTATACTTATTCTCGTTAAAACGATTTCCTTGCAAATGGCTCATATTTTATCGTTTCTGCGTAAATCTTGGGAACGCACCGGCAGGCTCGAAAATTATTTTATCGGCCCGGCCCGGCCCGGCCCGTTGAAAAAACTATTCTATTTGCCAGCCCGGTCCGTTAGAAAATTTGAAACGATTCCGCCGACCCGCGGGCCGGGCCGGTTACGGGCCACGGGCCAAGCCCGGTCCCGTGCAGACCTCTATTGACTTCTTTCTTGAAATCTAAAAGAGGTTACAAACTGCTATACTGTGCTATAAATACATTTATTCCACATCTGTTTTCTAGCTACCCTTTGCCAAAATATAAGCGAAATTTTATCTTATACCAGCAAAACCCGCGGCAGCGTTAGAATTCCTAAAAAAAAAGTCACTGGTCCCAAGGACCCAGTAAGCATGAGATATTACTGGTCCGCAGACATCATCACTGGTCCGCTACATAAAATTCTATTAAATAATTTTAACACTTAGAGTGGCCTCTCCCCCCGCCCCCTCTCTGGAAAATAAACCAATCTTACTTTGCATTTATCCAAAATTTTCAGCATAATAAAAAGTAAAATTATAATTTGCTAAAAATTAAATGAACCAGTACGTAAAAAAAAACTATCAAATTATTAATTAGATATTTTATTTGCCATTACTTATTTCAACTGACTGTAAGGTTTAATGCAAATTTTTTTCGATTTTTCACCAGATTGTTGCAAGAGTGGTGGAATTGTAGCTAGTGTCAGTGATGCAGCTGGACTTGAAAAATCCTGGGTCCGAGGGACAAAGGACTTCTAAAATTCTGGGTACCTTTTCTACAAAAGCAGGTCCCCACTAATAATAAGTCATATTTTTCGACGTAAAATTTAACTTGTTCATTTCCACAAGAAAAATAAAATACAATAATTGTTTTAACTATAATAAATAGTTAAAACCAATATTAATTTAAGAGAAATTTTCTGTACTTTTAAAAGAATAAATGTGCAAGATACAAGTTTAATTATAAAATAATGCTTATTTAAGTGTAGAAGATAACAAGTATCACTATTGTTTGCAATTCTTTTAAAATGGGACAAGACAGGTTTATTGAAAAAGATACTTTTGCGGAAAAAAGGAATATTTTTGTAAATGGGTATTTTGCTTAATGAAATGGTGCTTTCAGGAGTCACATTCATTCAGAAAGATTTGGAGCAATAAAAAACCGGTTGGGAAGCAGGAAAATCAGTTTTTAAAACAGAAAAATTCTCTCCCGGCATTCACTTATTTATTATTATTATATTTTTTTCATGCTTTTTTGTCGAAATTTCGGTTTTTCGAGTTAATTTGACGAAATCTTTAGTTTTTTCGGGATTTATTGACAAAATATACCGTTTTTTGCGATATTTTTTGACAAAATTTGCCGTTTTATTGCGATTTTTGGACGAAATTTGCCGTTTTTTCGCGATCTTTTGAAAAAAGCTGCCGCTTTTTCGGGTTTCAGGATGAAATTAGCCATTTTTCGCAAATATTTTGACGATATTTACCGGAAATTAGTCGTTATTTAGCGATTTTTTTGACAAATTTTGCCGTTTTTCGCGATTTTTTTGACAAATTTTGTCAGGTTATCGCGTTTTTCGGACACAATTTGTCGCTTTTTCGCGATTTTTTGAAGAAATCTGCCTTTTTTTCGCAATTTTTTGAAAAAATCTGCCATTTTCCGCAATTTTTTGAAAAAATCTGCCGTTTTCACGATTTTTTTTGACAAAATTTGCCGTTTTATCGCTATTTTGGGCGAAATTTGCCGTTTTTTCGCGATACTTTAGCGAAATTACGCGACCCATGGGACGCGTAAGAGCTATTTTTTTGCATCCCATCGCCGATTTTTGCATAGTTTATGCGCTATAGCGCGTCCGCGACATAGCTGAAAAAAATGCGTGTGCGATCCGTTGCGGTTCTCTCAGGGACCGAAAAAAGGCACTGGTCCTGCGGACCACTAAACTTTTTAAATCAGTGGTCCGATTGAATTATCGGTGGTCTCGGACCAGCGGACCACCAAGGATTTCGAACGCTGCGCGGCATTGCTCGCATAACAGCTGAAATATGCCAAGTGATACTTATATATCTGATTTTCAATAGAAGTAATAAAGTATTAAGGAATAATTCAAAAACTTCCATTTAAGCCACAGTTTGACTAAATTTTATTCTTACACGCATTATTCAGAAATGAGACATAAAATAATACCAAGAACTAAATATAACTTTAAATGAACGATAATTTAGAAAATATTTTGAAACTTTTATGCTTAATTCATACATCATTTCAGTATTTATCTGAAGTATTTATTCTTTTTTAGAAACTTCGAACGCATTTAGATATTTAAATTAATCATCATGTCAAAATTCAAGTTTTTTTCTAAGGGTCTACCATCTCTCGAGGGGTTAGTGGTATTACCATAAAATACCTATGTTAGAAAAGAGACGGTCATCATTAATTTGCAAATGTTAATTTTGAAATCGGTTTGATATTTTCTAATATACCAAAGAAACGTAATTTAGAAAGTTTTTAAAAACTTTTATAGAATATTTATTATTCCTGCTTACCCCAAGTGGTAGTGGTACTGACATAGAACATAGAGGATCATGAGAATGTAGGAAAATGAGAATGATCTATGTACGATGTAGAGAGTGTCACTGTTGATTTGAAACCATCACTTTTAGAATCGGTTTATTACTTTCTGAGATTGCACAGAAATCGTATATTAAAAATTTAATACGCGTTTCACACCACTTCTTCGCTACACAACTTTTAATTTCAATTTACTTTTGAAATCTCTTAGAAAACATTTATATTTTGTAAGTAACTACCATACGAAATTTAAAGTATCTAGACCCCTTAGTACAATAAAAATCTCCATTATTAATATTTTTGGATCCTGAACAATCTGTTAATATTGTCACTGAAGCAAAATGTAGTTTACGTTTGTTATATTTTAACAGCTTCTATCACCACCAATTTAATTTTGAAATCGGTTTGATACGTGCTCAGATTGCTTACAGATTGCCATTTTGCCTTAATAAAAATCTGCAGCATTTGCTGCAGCGAAACTCTACCTCTTTAATAGACTATCTTTATTCTGACCAATGAGAATGCTTTGCCATTTAATCAAGTAACAGATTTTTGTCAAATCGGTGGAGTGAGCAAATCCTATAAAATTTTAACATTGTAGGAGGGTCAATCCATTTCAAGTGGTCCAGAAAATAAAAAAAATGGTCGCTCGACCATTTTTAAAAAATCTGAAATTTTTTGTACAACAACCCTAACATGACAGAAGTTCAAAATGACCATTATTTTAATTTTACTATTTTTTGTTTGTGCATGGCGGCCATCTTTGTTTGATCGTGTTCAGCGATTTTCTCAGATACTAGGATACACAAAATTGTGAATATCTCGTCTTTTATTTTCCCAATTGAAATGGGGTTTGGAGCATTTTGTTCAGAATAAAATAGGCTAAATGTACGGTCATAGAATGATTTTGAAAAAAAAATTTTTACAAGTGAAATTTTAGCACAAAATTTAAGATTTTTTTCCAAAATCTATCCGTTTGCAAGAGGAAATTTTTCATGTAAGGAAAACTGTCAACATTACACAATTTTTTCTACAAATAGATCAAAAGTTCGTGTACTCACACACCAAATTCCAGATCTGGGAGTTGATTTCTCTTTGCGAAAAAAATTCCGAAATTCGTCAAAAATTTTAAAAATCGCACTTTTGAGGCTTTGATATCTCTGGTGGGGCACAAGATAAAAATCTAAAATTCTGGCGTTTGATAGTGTTGTGTAATTGTGTTATGTACAAAAAATTTCAAGAAGGAGATTTGACTACAAGCTGAGATATGACATGGACAATATCTGAAAACAATACTGCCAAACTATTATAACCTACTATGTAATTGTTCAAGAAGACTGTCAACCTTACACAATTTTTTCTACAAATAGGTCAAAAGTTCGTGTACTCACACACCAAATCCCAGATCTGGGAGCTGATTTCTCTTTGTGAAAAAAATTCCGAAATTCGTCGAAAATTTCAAAAATCGCACTTATTAGGCTTTGATATCTCTGATGGAGCACGAGATAAAAATCTGAAATTCTGGCCTTTGATAGTATTGTGTAGTTGTGTTATGCACAATAAATTTCAAGAAGGAGATTTGACTATAAGCTGAGATACGGTGATTAAAAAAATGTTAAGAAATGCTATTACGAGTATACATTAGGAGAAATGAGATTAGTCTCTTTTTTTACAATATTTACACAGAAAATATCGTTTGTTTAAAACAGTTAAATAATAAATATTTAATTTACAAAGATACTTTATATGCTCAACAAAGAGCTTTACACTATTTACGAGAGATGTTATGAGTTCGACCATTTACTGTTGTCAGTCCATTAGGATGATCTTTGAATTTTATTTGAAGCCACCCAAGTCTTGTCATCCCTTGTTAACTTGAATGAAATTCTCTAAGTTTAATAACTGAAACCATGTCAACTCGATCAGTTGCAACCCATTGTCTGTAATTGACTTTTCCTGAAATGTGTTCCGAGTAAAATTGTTGCAATAGCATTTCTAGTAGGTTTGTTCCTCTGGACAAATAGTGTATTGGCTTAGCATACATTCTGAATTGTTTAAATCACACAGAAGAATTTGAAGAAGATATTTGTAATTAACATTGAACTTTGTACCATAAATAATTAATTTAAAATTTTGGAGGTATGAACAAGTACATAGTAGGTTATAATAGTTTGGCAGTATTGTTCTCACATATTTCCCATGTCATATCTCAGCTTGTAGTCAAACCTTCTTCTTGAAATTTTTTGTACATAACACTACTACACAATGCTATCAAAGACCAGAATTTCAGATTTTTATCTCCTGCTCCACCAGAGATATCAAAGCCTAAAATGTGCGATTTTTGAAATTTTCGACGAATTTCGGAATTTTTTTCGCAAAGAGAAATCAGCTCCCAGATCTGGGACTTGGCGTATGACTACATGCACTTTTGACCTATTTGTAGAAAAAATTGTGTAAGATTGACAGTCTTGTTGAACAATTACATAGTAGATTACAATAGTTTGGCAGTATTGTTTTCAGATATTGTCCATGTCATATCTCAGCTTGTAGTTAAATCTCCTTCTTGAAATTCTTTGTACATAGCACTGCTACACAATACTATCAAAGGCCAGAATTTCAGATTTTTATCTCGTGCCCCACCAGAGATATCAAAGCCTAAAAAGTGCGATTTTTGAAATTTTTGACGAATTTCGGAATTTTTTTCGCAAAGAGAAATCGTCTCCCAGATCTGGGACTTGGCGTATGAGTACACACACTTTTCACCTATTTGTAGAAAAAATTGTGTAAGGTTGAAAGTTTCCCTTGCATGAAAAATTTCCTCTTGCAAAAGGATAAATTTTGGAAAAAATCTTAAATTTTGTGCTAAAATTTCACTTGTAAAAATTTATTTTTCAAAATTTTTCTACCACTGTATATTTAGCCTATTTTATTCTGAAAAAAATGCTGCAAACCCCATTTCAATTGGGAAAATAAAAGACGAGATATTTACAATTTTGTGTACCCTAGTATCTGAGAAAATTGCTGCACACGATGAAACAAAGATGGCCGCCATTTACAAACAAAAAATAGTAAAATTAAAATAACGGTAATTTTGAACTTCCATCATGTTAGGGTTGTTGTACAAAAAATTTCAGATTTTTTTAAAATAGTCGAGCGACCAGTGCTGGACCACATGTAATGGATTGACCCAGGACGCTTTTTTGCGCACCCCCATTTTAAAATTCGAATTTTTAAGGAAATGCTAGAGATCATTAATATCTTATAAATAATTAACATGCTAAATTTCATGCTTGTAGTCCCTTCAGCAACACAAAAAACGCATTTTTAGAACATTTATATTCCTGCACCCCAGGTGGATTTGTGGCATTGACATTAGCGTACATTTCATTCCGCGCAAACACCATCATTTTGGTAACATTACTTTTGAAATCGATTGGGTAGTTCCAAAGATTAGCCCCTGCAAACAAACAAACAAACTTTTCCTCCTTATAATATAGCTATGGGCGACATAAGATATAGCCTATGTTGGATTCCCGGTAGACACCATCATTTTGGTACCATTCTTTTGAAATCAGTTCTGTAATTCTAGAGATTAGCCCCCACAAACAAAGAAACAAACTTTTCCACTTTATAATATAAGTATAGACGACATAAGATATAGCATATGTTTGATTTTGGGCCAATAAAAAAAAATTATTTGAATTTCGATTTTTTATTGAATTTGATTCAATAAAAAGAATGTTTATTTTATTTTATTTTTGTTTATTTTTATTTTCTGTTTATTTTTATTTTATTTTTTTTACTTATTTTTTGCAAACCAATCATTTTAAGAATGTTACACAATTTTTTTCAGTTCTATAACTATGTACTTTTTTAGATTTGATACGCCACACAGCAGATACGAATTCTTATGCTTTATTTTTATATGTTAGAAACGTTTCTAAAAGTATCTCATACATTTCCTCTCTGTATTTCCACAAAATACACATACCTTGTATCTTTTTCTTCGCGTCATGCAATGTCACATTTAAATGCATAGCATTGCATTTAAAAACGATATGACGAATGTATATTATGCATTCGGCATACGTACATTTCAAAATGTTATACCAACTAAAACTGTAAGGCAAAAAAATCTTGCATTTAAAAACGATATGACGAATGTATATTATGCATTCGGTATACGTACATTTCAAAATGTTATACCAACTAAAACTGTAAGGCAAAAAAATCTTGCATTTAAAAACGATATGACGAATGTATATTATGCATTCGGCATACGTACATTTCAAAATGTTATACCAACTAAAACTGTAAGGCAAAAAAATCTTGCATTTAAAAACGATATGACGAATGTATATTATGCATTCGGTATACGTACATTTCAAAATGTTATACCAACTAAAACTGTAAGGCAAAAAAATCTTGCATTTAAAAACGATATGACGAATGTATATTATGCATTCGGCATACGTACATTTCAAAATGTTATACCAACTAAAACTGTAAGGCAAAAAAATCTTGCATTTAAAAACGATATGACGAATGTATATTATGCATTCGGTATACGTACATTTCAAAATGTTATACCAACTAAAACTGTAAGGCAAAAAAATCTTGCATTTAAAAACGATATGACGAATGTATATTATGCATTCGGTATACGTACATTTCAAAATGTTATACCAACTAAAACTGTAAGGCAAAAAAATCTTGCATTTAAAAACGATATGACGAATGTATATTATGCATTCGGTATACGTACATTTCAAAATGTTATACCAACTAAAACTGTAAGGCAAAAAAATCTAAGAAAACGCGAACATTTATAAGAATTTTAATGTTGTTTTCCTCTTAAAAATATCTTTAATATTTTTTAGCCTTTTACAAAAAAATGATATTATTTTGATTACATTTACTAGCTTAGTTATTTTAATATTAATTTATTTGCATACTTAAAAAATTAACAGTTTGAGCAAATAATTACAAATAATTTAGTAATACGAAAATTGCAAATAAAATAACTAATTTTTCAGATGTAAAACAAATGTCACAATTCATTTATTCAGGTAAAAGTTCAGATTATTTCTTCTCCCTAAGCTGAACTAATTTTTTAGTTCATATAAAGTTAATAATAACGAAGAAATTTCCAAAAGTCTTTAAATGAAAAGAGACAGTATCAAGAAAATTGATGGAGGTGCCCAGTAATTTCTTTAATGATGCATTATATTATAGAATTTTCATCCATAATTCGAACTACGCAATGTACAGCAATATACTATACTAAAAAATTCCCTGAAAACTTACATAATAACCAGTGCAAGTTCCATCGAAAACCGTTCAGCCGAATATATTTTAAAAAGATTAATCTTTCATAATCTAGTTAATCTTATTGAAGATCCCACAGAATTATATAACTAAGCAGCATATAGCTATATGTTACATTATAAAATCTTTCTTGAAAAATTATCTAAATAAAAGTTCAAGTTCCATCAAATTCATTCAGCAGAAATGAAGTTATAATCTGGCGAAAACCCATTCTTATTTGCATTTTACATATGAGCATATAGCAGAGGTAAATAGATAGACGGTATTAACGTCTATCAAGTTAAACGAAATGCGGTTTCTGAGTAGTAAATTTCGAAATTCTTTACTAATCAATATGTAATTTTCTAAAATTAAATAACTCAAACCTTTATGCCAGCAATAGTTGTAACTACTAAAAATAATCCTAATCAGATGATAACAATGTTGACAAAATGTAAAACTTCTGCGTATTTGTAAATGTAATACGTGAAATATACACATTTCACATTACATCCCTGTGTTTTCCTGCTTCCAGTCTTCCATTTTTTTCAGAATTTTGGGTGCAGAAAAACCGAATATCTATCAACGACTAAACCAGATTTACATTTGTTTTCCATTAAAATATGACTTGACAGACCAGCTGCATTTTAATATGAAAATCCAATTTTATTTAATCCTGAAATTTCAACCGTCAACTCCTTGAAGTCTGTGCAGTCGCAACCCGGTCTGTCTTTGTTTAATAAAAATCAATAAAATATGTCATGAAAATCTATTTTGTTGATATTTCATTCGTGGATTGTTATGTTGGTGTCTGATTCCCACTTCCGTACCTTTCATTATCCACTAACAATTTTACTTTCTTCTATCTCTACAAGAAAAAAGTATTAGAATCGTGAAAAATTTTCGAGTTCCGGTTTTCGACGATTTTACACGTTTTAAGAGTCAGAGACTCCAAAAAAGAGATTTTTACAAAATGTCTGTCTATGAATCTGTGACTCTGTCTGTCCGTCTGTCTGTATGTGAGATAAATTTTGTGGGCGCTCTACCTCAAAAACTAATGCACGGATTTCACAAAACTTTAGATTCCACTAGACCTTGATAGAAATTAGTAAGGATTAGTTTTTGGTGTATATAATTCTGCAGGTGGGACTGCTATGTTGCATTAATTACGATTTCCACAGTACCTCTAATGCACAGAATTTAATAAAAAATTGTATTTATTTAGCCACTCATATGAATTAGCTCTGCTAAGCTAATTTTTTTTTTCACGATTTCAGCAACAGTTTTGTCTCAAGAACTAATGCACGAATTTTCACCAAACTCCAGATTCTATTAATCCGTGACATGAATAGACACTATTTTAGTTTTGATATAAATCGCTAAAGAGATGCCGCTGCTGTGCTGTTATTTATTTTTTTTTTCTTTCACGATATCAGCAATAGCTCTATTTCAAGAATTAATGCACTGTTTATCATCAAACTTTAGATTCAGTTAATCCTTGATGTCAAGTGATTCTGTTTACGTTTTGATATCAATCGCCCAATAGGTAGCGCTGCAACGCTGAATATTTTTCGATTCCCGCTATAGTTCTAGCTCAAGAACTAATGCACGAATTTTGATAAAACTTCAGATTCAGGTTTTACCTTGATAAATATTATTGCAAATCATGTTTTGGTGTAAATTGCACAGCAGATGGCACTTTTATTCTGCATTTTTACAGATATTCACAACAGTCTTATTTTAAGAAATAATGCACGGAATTTCTTATTATTTGAATGATCACGATGGGCATAGATTGTCATTTAATTTTGGCATTACGATAGAGAATTTTGAAGTCATTGACATGTATGAGATGACATGTATGAAGAAAGTTTTGCGATTGCCACATCTGACAACTTCTTTTAATTCCTTTTCTTTATCTAGAATTTAAATGCATTCATTTTTAGATAATTTATGCATTATTTCATACATTTCATTATTTATCCATTTTCCACTTATGTTTTCAGTAAAATATAAAATAATTTAATTTTTTAAACTAATCACGTTATGAAAAACTAAGTATACATAATATAGTAATAACATTGCAATACTTTGATTTAACAATGCATGAGTATGAGCATCGGACATTATTTTCACAGAGAGAAATTTAGTGAAAATCAGTATCATTACATTAATTTTAAATTAACTAAAATGCAGTTTATTTAGCGTAAATTTAGATTTTTTTCCCATATTTAAGGGGGCAGTTTACCTCAAAATTAATCAAACGATCATTTTTTAAAAAGGCCTGTTTGATTGTTAATATTAAGGCATCTCATTTTTACCTATACGACAATGTAATCGCGAGATATTGTAAATGTTGTTAATACACCCATACTGTAAAAAAAAGGGTCGATCTACTAAAAAGACTTTAGTGATCCTTGTAATTACTAAAAAATTTTTAGTAATCTTTGTCGGTTACTAGAAAATCTGTAAGAATTACTAGAAAAAAGTTAGCAATGAATAGAGTTAATAGTTTTATATTTTTAATAGTTATTACTAAAACTCACTTGGTGTGACCTTGATAGCATTGTGGTTATAGTAACGGACTCCAGGCTGAAAGGTCCCGGGTTCGATGCTGGACACAGCCAAATACGCCCCGAATGTATGTAGTGTAAGTACTCGTTGATAAAGGGATTATGAAAATCCTGTCGGAGCAGGTAGCAATGTTTGGTGCTGCCATCTATTGCGGTTTTGCCGAAAATCTATCGTTTCAGAAGTCTGGATGCAGGTCGAACAAAGCTCCTGCCCTTGGGCGCACGTAAAGGTTATTAAAAATCATTTTGGAGCTATTACTAAATTTTACTTGATGGTTCATACTAAAAATTTTTAAGCTAGTTATACAAAAAATTCTTTTGTTCAGTATATAAAAGAAATGCTTGTTTCACTTGCAAAAAAAAGTTTGTGATGATTACTAAAAAATTCTGTGGAATACAAATTTACTAAAAATTTTTTAGTAACCTCTTGAATTTTTTTTTTACAGTGCAGAGCCATTTCCCACATAAATGAAAATTTCAAATGAATTTTTCTCAATGCTCATAATCCCTTCACTTTGCTGTTTTAAAAATGCTAAGGCTTTTACTTAGATGCGCGCTCGTAATTATATAAATACAGTCATCGTTCAGTCCGTCCGTCTGTCTGTCCATCATTCCGCATGTAACAGAGCAAAAACTATCCAACCGAATCATTTGAAAATTAAAATATATAATTGTTGCATAATTTTGTCGAGTCATTTCAAATTTTATGAAAATCGGATGCATAGTTTAATTATAGGGACAATCAAAATTATTCAGCTACATTACGGCCAATATAAAAAATAGTTCCAAGTGCTTTTAAATGATGTTACACTCTTTCGAACATTATATAATAGATATG
This sequence comes from Maratus speculifer, assembly GCA_964019185.1. Lineage (NCBI taxonomy): Eukaryota > Metazoa > Arthropoda > Arachnida > Araneae > Salticidae > Maratus > Maratus speculifer. Next base: position 692,783 of record CAXHSM010000009.1, on the reverse strand, counting down.
CATCTATGAAGAATATAATAAATTATACATTCTGTACAGTCTGTGGTTTAAAAAATATTTGCTGTTGTTAATTTACAGGGCCACGCAAAAAAATCCTTATATAATGGTTTAGGGAGAGACATTGTTTGGGCCGCGTTTCATTTATACTAAACTATTTCATATTTTGTGAAAGTGGTATACGTTGCTAAGGTGTACTACATATTACTGTCTGTAAAATGGAAAACACTTATTATTTACAGGAAGCCACAAAATATTTCGTCTACTATACTGCACACAGTAAAAAAAAATCTACAAAGGTACTAAATAACTTTTCTAGGAAACTGGGATTCCAAGAATTTTTCTTGTAACGGTAACAGCAAAAATTCAAGTTTCAGAATCGATTACATGAATTTTTCCTGTTATCGTTACATGAAAAGTTCTTGGAATCCCAGTTTCCTAGAAAATATTTAGTACCTTCACAGATTTTTTTTTACAGTGCATCCAAAGGGAACTGCATATTATTTCACCCAGATCTAAATGTTTTTAAAACTTCGATATAGTACGAACGCACCTCATTTGCTATGCTTGACGTGCTATATCCATATTTTTGTATTTGAGATAGAGATTTAAAATTTTTTGTGCATGTTATTTAATATATGAGGACCCCAGAAGTCAAGGGGTATAAGTGAATAAATTGGAAAAAAAAAAAAAAAAAAAAAAAACTAAATACACAGACGACCTAAAAATATGCTTTTTTCATTTCAGGTAAAGAAATATAAGTGATTTTCTTATTATTTGCTGAGTTATAGAGGCAAACCACTTTTTTCGAAAAACAAACAATATTGATTAATTATACATTTGAAGAAAATTGTACTTTATTTTTTAACAGTTATTGAAATAAGAGTTCAAAGACCAGAATGCAACAAGCAGAAATTTCCTTTTTCAATTCACTCAATTGTTATTGATGTTCCAATTTAACATCAGTTATCTTTAAACTCAATTTACTCCAAATCGAAATTTTGTCACTTGTATTCCTTGGCTTCTGGGGTCCTCATATATGTGTAAATCATCACATGGAATCAGCCTTCAGGTTATTATTATTAAAATAAATAAATAAAAGTATATAAAAATGTATCAGTTTCATCATTTTACACCAGAATAAAATTCTATTAAATGTAATAGTCTATGTGCATTTTTGTGTAATATCCATTTGAAAATATAAAAAAGTAATGGGGCAAAAATATTAATATTTAAAATTTAGTAGGGATTTTTAAAAAGTTCAAATTTTCTAAACTTTCTAAAAAATGTAATTAAATATGCAGTTTTTTCCTGTTCGTTTGCAAAATGTATTTTTAGTTAACCATTGAAATTCAACAAGTTCACCATTTGAAGCATATTTTTTAAATAAAAAAAAATTGTTAGAAATGTAAATTGTCTTCTTACTTCCTTAAAAGAAGTTCCTGAAATACCTATACTGTTACTAGCCTTCATTTGCTCAGTAATTTCCATGAAGTAACAATTAATGATTTTTTTATTAAAAGATTTTTTTTCACAAAGCGTTAAAAATAGACATAAGATGAATGATAGGAAAAAAGAATGATTTTAATCGTATTCACTTATCGAACGGAAACAGTATAGCCATTTTTTTCTTTCATCAGTCGTTTCAGAATTGCAGTTTCAGCATTGACATAAGTTTAACTTTTTTTTTCTATTTAAATAGAGTTTTTATATTAAACTTTTGTCAAATAAAATTTATGACTTTTTTTCTTCGAAAGAATTGATTAAATAGCAATAAAATATGCAGCAGCAATGTTGTTAATCAATCAATAATGTTAGTACAAAAATCAACACAAAGTACGCGCGAAAAGTTAAAAAATATATAGATTGGAGATAGAAATTATGTTTATTACCAGAAATTTTTTTAAAAAAGTGAAAACAGGTGTAAAATTTAAATTAGATATGATAATCATGTAAAAAAAATTAAATTTAAAATTATTTTACTACATTTTAAACAGTTATATCGATACTGGTAATAATAAAAATAAAAAATTATATCTGTTACTAAAAAGTGCCTTGTGCCCTTAAGCGTTTCCTCCATCAAGGCGACTATTTTAAACAAATAAACATTTTTTGGCACTTCTCTGTTATCCCGTCGACCAATTTCGCCAAATTATACAAATCATCAAACTAATAGCCAAATTATACATATTGACATAATTTTTATTTTAAATAACGAAAAAACAAATAATTAGTAGAATATTAATAAAAGTACAAATAAAAAGGTCGAAATAAAAATCACTTAATGACATTTTAAACACGTGAATCGTATTTAATGTCACTGAATGTGTTATTCACGATCATCCATTATTGGCATTTAAGCTTATAATTAGGCGATATTTTTTTGGTCGACGGGATAACCTAGAAGTACCCATTTTTTTAATAACTTTTTTTTAATTTTATTATACTTCCTATTTTTAACCTGTTTCAAACAAGCTTCTATATTTTGTCGTATTTATAATTAAGCTCATTCTCAAATAATTAGTTCAACAGTAGTACAGCTGCGGACTTCTTCTCTTACGGTTCTCTAAGATTTGGATTTATAACATAACATAAATACAATTCTCTATATCAAAAATTACTTGACTACATGATATTAATAAATTGTTTGAATTACATTTATGCAATTTAGAGTTGGTAAATAAATCATAACATTTAAATTTTCAAAGTGGGTGAAAAATGTCCGGACCAGGATTCGAACCAGTGATATCTTGGCTGAGGCCATCAATGCTAGCCGCTACCATCGAAATATTGAAGGCCAGAGGACACGAGGTGTAACGTCATCACTAATCAACCGAAGACTCACTAGTGTTGGAATTCACACCGGAAATTTCTGAATAGCAATTTTGCTTTAGTTTATTTGTGGAATATCTCTCACCTTACAAAGTAATAATAACTATTTATAATTTTCTGGTGCGGAATACCACAGGTTTGCCGCATCTGACTGATTTTTTATTGTGTTGAATCCAAATTCTCCGCAGTGTAAATAGTTATTATAATTTTATAAGTTGACAGATATTCCACAAATAAACTAAAACAAAAATGCTATTCAAAATTTTACGGTGTGAAGTCCAACACTAATGAAAATTCGGTTGATTAGTGATGGCGTCACACCTCTGGCCTTCAATATTTCGATGGCAGCGATTGAGCTCTTCCGGACAAATCTGGAGGACTAATTCAACCAAATAATCTTTAACGATCGCAGAATCTAATGAAACATCTGTATCAGCTCAACAGAAAAAAAAATCGAAGGTTACTTTTGGAATTGCTGAACGCTGTATGCGTAATTATACTACATTAATATTCATAATTATGTAATTATATTAAATTAATATGATTTCTCAAACCGTTATTACATATGCATACACATAAGAAGAAGAATAGAAATGCCAAACATTGGAGTATTCGATATTTTAGAATTAAATAAATTTATAATAATTAAGTATTTTTAATTATAACTTGGTATTTTCATTAAAAAAAGTAACTTTTTTTTAAATAAATGCTATGTTGCAAATAAAAGAAAAATACTGATTGGATCAAATTGCAATGCAGAGACTTGAAGTTGGTAGGGAAAGGATAAGGAAGGTAACTTGGGCTTCGGTTTTTCGGAATCGCTATTGCATTGGGGTCTGGAGTTCTGTATTTATGAGCTCCGGTAAATTTCGACTAATATCTAAATGTTTACTAAAATCATAGAAGTACCGGATCCGAGCTCTGGTAATGGGATCAGGCGCAAATTAAGCCCTGTTTCTAATATAAGATACTTTAAATTCAATCTTTGTACTTTATCAAAATTTGAAATTTTTGAAAAGAAATCTAAAGTAGAGATGGCCGATAGAAATAACATGGCACATGACAGGAAAAAATTTAATTTAAATCATTTTCGTCTAGTGAAGTAAAACTGTCATTTTTTCAGCAGTTATTTTCGTGAATTAATTTTTTAGACATGAAGTAATTTAGTTGTATCAAGTTTTCTAGATAATGGTTTAACAATAAAGATAATAATTCACCACTGAACTTTTTAGATTTGAAGTGATTTAATTTTGTCTTGTCTTCTAGATGTCTACCAGCGAAATGCATCTTTTTTTCTTCAGAAATTAAAAAAAAATGCTTTAAACTAGCAATATAGGAGTTATGCATAGGTTTGGGGAGTTGTCTTGGTGGATTATGTATTAGTTTTTAAATGAAAACACCACAAAATAAATCCTCCATCTGATATACGATATTTTCGATTCAATTTTTGTACTTCATCAATGTATGAAACTTTTGAAAAGAAATCTCAAGCAGAGATGGCAAATAGAAATAACACGGCAGATGAATGACAGAAAGAAAGTTTAATTTAAATCATTTTCACCTAGTGAAGTATAACTGTCAATTTACAAACAGTTATTATCATGATTGAATTTTTTAGAAGTGAAGTAATTTAATTGTGTCAGATTTTCTAGGTAATCGTTCAACAATGAAGATAATAATTCACCATTAAATGTTTTAGATTTCAAGTGATTTAATTTTATCTTGTCTTCTAGGTGTCTGCCAGTGAAATAAATATTTTTTCTTCAGGAATTTTAAAAAAAATGCTTTTAACTAACAATAATAAGCTATTCATACATTTTGTGAGCTGTTTTGGTGGATTATGTATTAATTTTCAAATAAAAACACCACAAATTAATAATTTTCTTTCTTTATATCTTTGGTTCCCAATGTGGAGCATAAGTCCCAGTGGACCATTTAAAATTTATTATTCACATATTCGCTGTCTGTGATTATTGGTTTGTTTTGATATGGGCATTTCCATGCGAACTTGTTTGTCTGTTACATACTACGATTTTTAAAATACCAGTATTTTAAAGCGAGAAAATGCGACTTGGTTTATCGAAGATCTATCGTCAATTGAATAAGGCGAAGCAAACTTTTTGAAAATAACGGTGGCCAACAAGCATTAGCGATTTTCAGTTGTGTAACAGACAAACAAGTTCGTATGAAAATGCCCATATGTAAATGGCTCCAAAAGCAAATATTATATACATCATTTAAAATTAGACTTAATTTCAAAACATTTGGTACAAGTAACTTTATTATACGATAGTTTGTTGCAGAATTAGTAGGAGTGTTTACTACTTTCTTTAAAGCCGTACATTGTGCAATGGCGCAAAACTTTAGTATCTACGATAAATTAAGTTTGCTTCTTTTTAAACCAAATTCATGTTAAAGGTCAATGATTTTTTTAGTCATTATTTTTTTAACTAATTAATCTTTAATAGAATGTATAATATTTTTTATTCAAAGAATGTTTTTTAAAACCTGGAAAATTGATCTAAAAGAAATCTTTTGAAGGAAGTTTGAAATATGACATTTTCTACCCAATAAACGAAAATTAATTTCGTAGGCTGTAAATTTTCCATTTTTTTTTCTAAGATTGAATAATTTAATTTTGTCTTTTCTCCCGAAAGACTTTTGCAAAATAAATGATTAAATGTTCTTCTTCTTTTTTTTCTAAACAGTTTAATAAAAGTTTGCAAGTAAAAGCAATAAACCAGAAAGATGTTGATAAAAATTTCAACGAGAAAAAATAAACTAAATTTCATTTTATGACGTTAAATTAAAAAAATGAATTTCCAACAGATCAGTTGCGAGGAAAATTAGCTTTGAAATATTAATGTTTTATTTTTATTAACTGAATGTGAAAATAGTACAATTTCAAAAAAAAAAAAAAAAAAAAAAAAAAAAAATCAGAAGAATAAAATTTTGAATGCGTTAAGTTTTCGATTTTATAAAGATGAATTTTGTTATAGTGATTATTTAGAAAATAAAGCAGAAACGGTTTAACAAATGAACCTCTTCTTTTTAAATCACAATAGCTTGAAATTCGTCAAAACATCGATTTTTTAATTAACTGGAAGCTTCTTTATTTGTGAATATTATGACACTTCAATTTTACCTATACGACAATTATATCGCGATAGATATTGTAAATTTTGTTAATAGATCCAGTGAAAATACTCATACAAGGGAAAACTTTAAACTGACTTTTCTCTCTGTTAACATTTTTACAACTTACTTGCTCTATAATATAAGGCTTTTTTGCTAATTCAGATAGAGGTATAAATTTTTTTTATTTGTTCTCCATGGTGTATTTAATATTTTTGGGTATGGATTTAACATTCAAGTTTACAGTTTTTTTTAAATACATAAATTGAGAATTTGTTGAATTTTCTTCATTTTTTAATATACATGAGAAAAAATAATCGTATTAAATGTAAAAGTCCACGCATCTAAAAATCTATGCACAGTTTTATGTTGTACTTTCTAAAGAATATAGAGAAGAAATCGAAGCAAAAATATTCATGTAATTTAGTTTTGTCCTTTCTCACGAAAACACTTTTGCAAAGTAAATGATTAAGTGTTCTTTTTTCCCTAAACAATTTGATAAAAGTTTGCAAGTAAAAATAGTGAACCAGCAAGCTGTTGTCAAAAATTTCAAAGAGAAAAATAAAATAAAATTTTATTTTATGACGTAAAATTAAAAGAAAAATGACTTTCCAGAAAATCAGTGACAAAGAAAATTAGTTTTAAAATACTGACGTTTTGTTTTTATTAACTGAATATAAAAATGGTACATTTTCAAAAAAAAAAAAAAAAAAATGAATGCCAGATGACTATCAGGTTTTGAGTGCAGTAAGTTTTTGATTTTGTAAAGATGAATTTTGGTAAACTGATTATTTAGAAAATAAAGCAGAAACGGAGTTGTGATAAAAAAAAAAAAAAAAAAAAAAAAAAAAAAAAACACTTTTTTTTTTAATTAAATGAATGTCTTGATACTGAATTTTTAGAAAATAAAAATTTTAAAATTTACTTTGGTATGATAAATTAATTTAATATGATCGTCTGTTGAATTCCAATTATCAATTTGTATTAGTTGGTGCGATGGGAAATAGGAATAACAAATAAAATCGTGTTTTAAAACTTACTGCGTCAGTACTATTGACTTTTGACTGTGTTATAGATTTGCAACACGGTTATACAAAGGTTTCATCAATATCACATGAGTACATTAGGAATTAATCAGGTTTTGGGTGAAAAGTATAATTTTTCTGAGAGCTAAAAAACTTAGACAATTCTAACTTATGTGAAATTCTTGCACAATTTTATCAAATACATAAATTAAAATATATATACCCATTTGGATAAAATTTAATTACATATAATAAATAATTATAAAATGTTATAGTAAAATTAATGTGAGTGGTCATGGTCTCCTAGTCTTATCTTCTAGGCCACTCGACTCGCTGAAAAAGATCCGAATGATAATATTAAATCTATGGGGGCGTTGTTTTCAAATATCTTCCTCAAATTCTAATTTTCACATGATTTTTTTTCCTTTTGCATAGGATAGCTGAGGACGGACTAGTTTTTATTTTTTCGATTTTGGTTTCGGATTTTTTTCTTTTTATTAATACTTTGACTTTTAGAACTTTTTGAAACCGATTCTGAAATTCAAAAACTATCATAATATTAAAATTTTAACCAAAATCGAAAAAGTAAAAACTAGCCCGGTTGTATATTGTCCTCAGCCATTTGATGCAAAAAAATCATGTAAAAATATTTAAATTTCAGTGAGATATTTGGAAATAACGGCCCCATAGATTTAACATCTTTATCCGAGTGTTTTTTTAGCCAGTCGAGTGGCCTCTTAACACGGTAAAGAGATATTTCCCAAAATCTTCTTAAATAATATAAAAAGAAATAAAACAGCCCACTTACAGACTTAGTGATACATATATATATTATGGATAATATCATATGAGTTTAAAAAAGCTCAAGCCTTTTTACATTTTTTATTGATACGCAAGTACCATCCTTTTACGATATTTTCAAGAAGTCCCGTTTCTTAAAAAATACCGTAAAAATTGCAGTCAATTAATGGTTTTCTTTAATATTTACTTTTTTCAAAGATAGATATAAAGATATAGCAGCTTTCTGTTTAATATTTTTACTCTAAATCATGCGAAAAAAAGATAAAAAATTAGAGAGAAATAGTAAATAATAAAAAAAAAAAAACGTACTTTGACATTTTTGTTTTGTTGCTCTTTACTTTATAAAATTTGAGCAAAAAAATAATAAGCCTTCATAATTCTTTTACAAAAATGTAGTAGGTTTATTACTTTTTTATTTTCGCTCAAACAGGCTTTGTAAGTAAAAAGTAACTCTAAAAATAAAAAAGTTTTCTCACATAAGTTTTATCTGTCTAAAAGGATATTCACTGCCAGGTTCACTTACATTCCAGATATCATAAGAAATACTTGAATCACGAGAATTTACAAATTACTTAATTATGAATTGTACTAGCATACTATTTCTCAAAGAATTCTAATGAAAATTACAGTTATTTTTTTCTGGTTTCAAAGATTTTTCAGTTAGTATAACGCTTTTAATTTTAGGTAGCTTTCATTATAAAAAGTAAAAAGTTACCTATTGCAGCCGTCCGCAGGAAAGCACTTCCGGAAAATTTTGGTATATTTTCACCGATCATGACCCCCAGACCCCAAAACTACCCTCCGTCCAAATGTTGACATATATATATATATATATATATAACCATATATATATATATATATATATCTGATTTTTGTCATGCGATACTTAACGTATTTATGAACCGATTTGAATGAAACTTGGTATGTACATAGTACATACAAATGTCTCGACCGAGTTCGTTGGGCAGCATCATCCGCCATTTTGTTTCAAAATGGCGGCCATTTTAAATTTTTTTAAAAATTTAAAATTTAAAATTAAATGCGAAAAAATTAAAAGTTGAAAAATATTTTTCTTTTACGTGTTAGAACTTAAAACAAAGATTCCAGAACACTTTTTATTTTGTCTATATCTTAAAAAATGATTGAGTTATAGCACTTTGAATTTTTCTTATGGCAGACATTTTGAAACGATCTGATTTTTGTCACGTGATAACACGCGTATTTATGAAACGATTTCAATGAAACTTGGTATGTACATAGTACATACAAATGTCTCGACCGAGTTCGTTGGGCAGCATCATCCGCCATTTTGTTTCAAAATGATGGCCATTTTAATTTTTTTTTAATTTAAAATTTAAAATTAAATGCGAAAAAATCAAAATTTGAAAAATACATTTATTTTACGTGTTAGAACTTAAAATAACAATTCCAGAACACTTTTTATTTTGTCTATATCTTACAAAATGATTGAGTTATAGCACTTTGAATTTTTCTTATGTCTGAAATTTTGAAACGATCTGATTTTTGTCATGTGATAACACGCGTATTTATGAACTGATTTCAATGAAACTTGGTATGTACATAGTACATACAAATGTCTCGACCGGGTTCGTTGGCCAGCATCATCCACCATTTTGTTTCAAAATGGTGGCCATTTTAATTTTTTTTTTAATTTAAAATTTAAAATTAAATGCGAAAAAATTAAAGTTGAAAAATATTTTTCTTTTACGTGTTAGAACTTAAAACAACCATTCCAGAACACTTTATATTTTGTCTATATTTTAAAAAATGATTGAGTTATAGCACTTTGAATTTTGCTTATGGCTGACATTTTGAAACGGTCTGATCTGAACGATCCACAATGTTGCTTTAAAATGGCATACACTTTATGATATCGTGGAATTTGATGACTCTCTAAATCGCTTAAAATAAAACCAGGTTGAATAAAAGATGACTAATTTCTAAAAGTTCCTATTAATAATCAGTCTTGACAAAAACTAGTATTCAATCTTATAAAATCACTAATTTTATAAGATTATTTCCACTAATTTGAGCTTAGTATTTTTGAACAATGTAACTTACCTTAAAATAAATAAATAAATATATAAGTATATGAAAGCTACCTCTTCCTCCCGGCATTGTTTTAATTCGACAGTATCACGAATACGAGAAATAGAGAATGATACCTCAGACAGTCATATTCACGGAAGCAAACTTAATTGCTTGAATGAATGGGCCCTTTTTTTTCCTCCCGAGATAAATAAAAAAGTTTCTTCAATAAAAATGAGTTGGAAACTCGATGGCTATTTATATTTCGCCTTGATTCAGAATGCCTGACAAAATGATCAGCCAGACATCTTAGCATGACAGCTAGACAACACAAAACCAAAATAAATCGTGCGATGATATCTGTATCTCATTTAATGATTTTTTTTTATTTTTTTATAATTAAAATTGCTACCAATGATAAAAAGAATGAACATTTGATAACTTATTGACTATAGAAAACCTCAACAAGAAAAATAAAAAAATTATGATTTAGCTGCAGTAATGTACTATTAAAGTATAAAAAAAGTGTGAAGTAATTTTTCGACAGTCAGTGTTGAATTATTTGAACAAATTCGATGATATTTGATAAATATAATATCAGGTTGAGGAGACTTGAGAAATTTAAAAGATGTTTGACTTATTCTTCAATTTTCATGTATAAAAATTAATTCAAAGTTTCGCCAATAGGTGACGACAAAAGCTACTAAAATGCCCAAAAGTAGTGTTTCGTTGTTGAAAGTGTAAACATTTGAAACATGTATGGAAAAATACATTATGGAGAGTGTTCAGGTAAAAAAGGATATTTTTTGGAAATATTTCGAAAGATTTTCTCAGATAAATATATCATACAAATTTAAGTAAGTAGCTTTAAAAAATACAGACATATTGATCTTTCACTCCAAGCATAAATCAAGTAATAAGAAAGTAGAATACAAGCATTTTTTTTTTTATAGAAAAATAAATTCAGATTAAACGCAGGAAATTTAGCCTTTTTTAAAGATAAATTTTCAATAAAAAAATACTAATACCAAAGAATTTCTTGGTGTGGAAATTCTCTGACTCATATCAACCCTGAAAATCTTTTTATAAAAAAATGAATCAACGTTTCTCAGTTTCTCCTATATTAAACATATTAAGTTTCAATAATCTGTAAAAAGAAGTTCACTGTTATTTTATGTATATACATACAAGAAATTCTTTCACTCATAAACTACCATTAACGCGCAGCGGCTACAAATGCGGACGTTATTATTATTATTATTATTATTATTATTATTATTACTATTGTTATTATTATTATTATTATGTGATTCTTTTTATTTTTTGTGATTTTTGTATTGATTTTTTTTTTTTTTTTTTTTTTTTTAATTTCCTATTAGTATAAAATGAATAAATCATAAAAAAGTCATTTTTCTCAATATAAAAAACCCATATTTGAAGAAGCACTAAAAGCAATCTAAAATGTGGACTTAATAGTTTATAAATTAATTTTACTCTCTTCCTAAAAAAAAAAAAAAAAAAAAAAATATATATATATATATATATATATATATATAAATTTTTTATGGCAGAGAGCGTATGCAACCCTTTAATACAACGACAAAAACGAGTTCTATTAATACTTCATCTTCACCTTGTTTCAAAGGCACAGCACCTGATGAAATATTTTAACCTGTCCAATCAGACAACGTAGCTGACAAGACCACCCACTCCAAAAGCAAATCCAGCGATGACGGCTGGATCTCTTTTTATGATCCTTCCCGATCAATGACACAAATAAAAAAACCTGGATAAATATAACTAATAAGTTAAAAAATATTAATTTACTACCCTGCATAAATACAAACTAATAAAACGATTTTTTTTTTTTTTTTTTTTATTGCTTCAAATGCATTTTCAGAAAAAAAAAAAATATATTGAGAAAAATTACCTTTTTACGATTCATTCATTTTATATTAATAGGAATTCAAAAAGTAAAATAAATAAATAAGAAAAAATCACAAAAAATAGCATTCACATTTGCTGCCGCTGGGCGTTAATGGTAGTTTATCAGTTTAATTTTTTTCCAATTAAATTTATTTTCTTCCTTAAAAAAAAAAAAAAAAAAAAAAAAAAAAAGAATCTTAAAATATGCCAATTTTTCATGGCAGGGAATGCATGCATACATTCTCTGGAATGAAAACTCGGCATATTTTAAAAACTATTTTTATTAATACTTCACCTTCACCTTGTTCCAAAGACATAACACCTGATGAAATATTTTAACCTGTCCAACAAAAACAGCATAGTTGACAAGACCACCCACTCCAGAGGCAAATCCCGCCATAACGGCTGGATCTCTTTTAATGATCCTTCTCCTATCAGTGACACAAATAAAAAAAACCCTGCATAAAGCTTCCACATTCGCAAGTGTAGGTGTCGGCAGCAGTGTTGCCAGACGAATACTAAAATTTTATTTTGAATACCACTATTTTAGTATGGTATTATTCATTTGGTTTAATTGCAAAATATTTGTAAATAAAAAAGGCGGAAATATCTTTATGAAAATAGCGGTATCCAAAATGAAATTTTAGTATTTGTCTGGCAACACTGATCAGCAGACTCCATAACCTAGCATCAACCCTTTCGACGCAGATCTGTTCCGGTAAGCTCTAGAAAAATAATCGCCAAATATGAAGAATAAGGTATAAGATCTGGTTATCTAACACATTTCACTTGAAATTATCTCCCCTTTTCTTTTTCAAAATGCATAAATTGAAAATGCGCGATTTTTAGAAATGAAGCAATGTTTAAAAATTGCTGTAAAAATGAAGTTTGTTGATCAGGTTTTACATCGATAACTAGTTGGATGTGCCAATCCTAAAACGTTCTTCTATCTCATACGTACATTTTAATATTTAAAAAAATAGTTACTAATTTTAATGCTTTAATAATTGTAATTCAATACCATACCAACTTTGATTTTCATCTTAAATTTCTGCTTCAATCAATTAACCGGAGCAAAAACGAATTTCAGTCTCTGCACGAGCCGATGACACAATAGATGACACAGATTTTTTTTTCAAATTCAAGGAGGACCTACTTGCCTTACCAAAAAATAATCATACACAAAAAATTTAGTTCAGTTCTAGAACTAAATTCATACACTTTTATGTGGTGCAATATTGAAAATGGCATAAAATTCGGTATTGCAGCGCCCCCTTCCGGCGGATTTTTTTCAAATTCAAGGAATGCCAACTATTCATAGTCATACACATACACAAAAAGTTTGGTTCAATTCGATGCATAACTTCATATACTTTTGGTTAGTACAATATTAAAAATGGCACGAAAATCGCGATTGCAGCGCCTCCTTCCGGCGAATTATTTTCAAATTCAGGGAGGACCAACTAGCCATAGTCATACACATACACAAAAAATTTGGCTAAATTTGATGCATAACATCATATACTTTTGGTCGGTACAATATTAAAAATGGCACAAAAATCGCGATTGCAGCGCCCCCCTCCGACGGATTTTTTTCAATTTCAGGGAGGACCAACTAGCCATAGTCATACACATACACAAAAAATTTGGTTCAATTCGATGCATAACTTCATATACTTTTGGTCGGTACAATATTGAAAATGGCACAAAAATCGCGATTGCAGAGCCCCCATTTTGCGGAATATTTCAAAACTGAAGGAGGACCTGCTTGCCACAGCCAAAAGCATTCACAAAAAATTTGATTCAATTCTATGCATAACTTCATACACTTTTTGATGGTAGAATCGCGATATACACACAGACACACACACACACACACACGCACACACACACAGACAGACGGACAGACAGACATTTTGTAAAAACATGTTTTTTGGAATCTCTGACCCCTAAAACGTGTGAATCCGTCGAAAACGGAAGTCGAAAAAAATTTCGATTACAATACTTTCTTCTATTGAAGATAGAAGAAAGTAAAAAAGATATCAGAGTTACTCACAACAATGTTTTTGCTTTGTAAAATAGTTTTCTAGTTTGAAGAGCCTCTCGTTTATCTTGTTCACCATAAAAATATATTAAAGTGATAATTTTCTTTTGTTTATTTTATGATTTACAAAAAAGTGTATAGACTACTATTAATAGCAATATATTTTGACATTTTAAAAGAAAACGATTTATTCTGTTATGATAAATTGTTCACGTCTTTATCTTTATAAATTATTAATATTTTCAGAGATAAAAACAAGTTTCAGTCTTAAAATTAGTAACGATGAAAAATGTAGAAAGATGTGTCAAAAATATATCTTTTCACTTGTAAAACTTTTCAGTTAATGAACTAACTCATGAACAATGTAACTTAATTATTCTTTTTTTTTTTTTTTTTTACTGTTGTTTCAGACATGTATAAAAAAATAATCTTTTTTTTTTTCTTACATTTAAAACAGTGACACAAACTATTTTTAATAATGCTTCACCTTCACCTTATTTCAAAGGCACAGCACCTGATGAAATATTTTAACCTGTCCTACCAGACAGTATATTTGACAAGACCACCCACTCCAAAAGCAAATCCAGCGATGACGGCTGGATCTCGTTTAATGATCCTTCTCCGATCAGTGACACAAATAAAAAACCCTACAAGAAAGCTTCCACATTCGCAAGTGTAGGTGTCGGCAGACTCCATAACCTAGCATTAACCCTTTTCGACGCAGACCTGTTCCGGTGACCTCTAGAAAAATAATCGCCAAATATGAAGAAAAAAGTTACGGCACCACTTCTTCCGCCTTCCTAGATGAATGCTTAATGCTGGTGAATCATCGCCCAAAAGAAGAAAACGCAGTTGTGTTGGTAGAAGCTGAGCATATTTTTGAAAACTGTTTACAAATCATAGTAGAATGACATAAATATATTCGCACTTGAATTTTATTAGTATTGCACTGCGATGCAAATAGATTTCGTAATAAACATTAAGTTTTAAGCTATATCTGCCCACATTAAAATGTTATGGTAAAAGTTTTCGACTAATTACAAACATTATTATTTATTATTAGGATGAGCGAAGCGAATCCTCTACTAGTCCACTCAAATTACAATTTGTCGTACGCTTTACAAAAAAACTATTCAATATTTTAACTTCAAATTAAACACAAAAATAAATTATGATCTGTAGATTTGCAGAATATAAATTTTTTTACAGTAAAACGTTAAAAAAATTATTATTTTAATTAATTTATTTTACATGCATTTCCAATACGGAAGCATTTTAGCAAATAAATAAAAAATGAAACGCGTATATTTTCAGAAAAAAAAGTTTAAATCATGGAGTAAATAATTATAGATAGAATCATGATTAATTTATTAAATAAAACATGTTTTCATTATCCCGCAAAATCGTTTGCACAGATGACACTTAAACATTTTAAAAGAATTGTATTATGGATTTTTTTTTTTTTTTTTTTTTTTTTTTTTTTGTAAACTGGCAACAAAATAATTGTAAACAAATAAAATTAATTCTTAAATTTGTTATATAAATGAAAAATTAAAAGATCTGCGTGAAGTTGTTGGTTCAAGCTCTTTATAAATATTTTTGCGAAGGTCGTATTGTGGCTAAATAATATCGACTCATTAATCAGAAGGATTTTATAGAAAAATAAGACTTTAATAAGTTCGCAAACACAACAATAATTATTCGTGAAAACGTCACTGCGAGAATGAGAGAGCGCTTCGTTAAAAGGTAATTCCATTAATTGAGTTGCCATTCGCAGAAAGTAAACAGTTCTCCCACGCGGAGAGAATTACAGCAATTCTCATACGCTAACATGTATAAAAACGAAGAAATTAAAATAAAATGTTTTACAGTTGAAAATTCATAGTATCAACGAAAGCAGATTTCAAATGTTTTTTCCAGAAAATAGGATTTTGAAGAAGTAACTTTCTTCAAGCTTTCTTCAAATATATTATTCTAAAATAGCTATCAAAGATTATCGGATGTTGATTACAAAGATTGGAAACATGCATATTTCAAACAATTAAAAAACACCAGTGGCTACTTGAAATTGTAAAAACATCTTTAAAAGAGCTTTTAGTTGAAAATTAAAAAAAAAATTGTAAAAGTTTGCTTCGAAAATATCTTATGCCAGTTTTACATCATAAGTAAAAAATTAAAATGCGCCAAAACATAAAATAACGTTTTTGTTTAATAAAGATGCAAAAATAATAATTAAAAAATAATATTGTTACTTTCAAATATCTGTTTTATAAAATAATGCTTCGCGAATCCAAACAAAGCATGGCTTTTGCTAGTTATATTATGTTAAACAATAGTAAAATTGTCTTCAATGAAAAAGCAATATTTCGTAATTTCGAAACTGTATTAATTATATTCTTACGCTATTTATAAGAGTTGTTATGCCAAATTTAATATACATGAAGTAATTAGTTTAATACCGGAGGTAAGCAGGAAGGCTACGAGAAATGTAAACAATGTTTCTATGCATGATTTTCTTACATTTTTAAATGAAAACACTAATAAACCGTAATTGACACTTCTAGATTAATTTTGTAGATAGAAAATACCGTATTCTCCCGCATTAGCTGGCATGCTGAAAAATATGAGGTTTCGATATTGGAGGATGGGGGGGGGGGATTTATTTTGGTTTTTCTAACATTTTTCATGTTAAGATAAATACATCAATGCTTATTGCTTCCTCTGTATATATATATACATATATATCAATATATATATTCGATTTATATTTAAGTGATTATTAGGTTTTATTTATCTTATTATTATGCAAAATTTTCATTCATGACGTTTCTACTCTTGGATGACGATATTAATTAAATTATCATACAAAATTACTTTTTTGATTTAATGTTGCCAAATGTTTCTCTCTTAATACATCGTTATATTTTTCTTATTCCATCTATAGTAAGAATGTTTCTGTTCATATAATAATTTATGAGATAATCTATTTCTACATTGTAAATATCATATAGGTGCTGGGAAGAGAGCTTTGTGTGAAATGCTATAAGAAATATAAAACACGTTTTCATTCTATTGAAAAAGTAACAAGACGGAAATTTCACGTGAAGCGTAGCAAATGAGATGCGTTCGTACCATAAAGAAGTTTTAAAAATATCACTCTCATATATCAATCTCATAAAATTGTAAATAGTTAATTTCAATTAAAATGTGCACCAAACAATGCTCTCCCTATATTATTATGTAATGGAATAATTTTGTGTGGCCTTGTATATCAATAACAAATGTTCTTCGCACCACAGATTATGCAAAATGTATATTATAATATGTACTGTATAGATGCATATCAATTTTATTGTGTTCGAATGAGTGTAACACCATTAAGATGCATTTGAAACATTTTTCCCAATTGACCGTAATGTAACGGAATAGTTTTGATTGTCCCTGTATTTGAACTATGCATCCGATTTTGATAAAATTTGAAATGACTCGGCAAAATTATGTAATAATTATGTATTTTAAATTTCAAAGTATTAAAATGCATTTGAAAAAATTTTCCCCATTGACCGTAATGTAATGAAATATTTTTTATTGTCCCTGTAATTTATCTATGCATCCAATTTTCATAAAATTTTAAATGACTCGATGTAATAATCATATGTTTTAAATTTCAAACGATTCAATTGGGTAGTTTTTGCGTTGTTATATGCGGACGGAGGGACGGAGGGACGGACTGAAGGACAATTATAAGTGCTACGTATTTACATAATTACGAACACGCCTAAAAATGGTAAACTAAATAGTTATAAAAGTGGGGGGGGGACTCTATATTGCATTCCTCTCCTTCCCAAAAGAAGTCGCTGCTACTAAAAGCAACTAATGAACCACGTGTATCTTCAATTATTCGAATTTATTATTAATTTTTTACTCAACTCAAAATTAAATACTCATCTCTCGTTTTAAACAGTTTATTCTCATGAAAAAACTCATCTCAGGTTCTTTCGAACATAGATAATTTAACAAAACACAACTCCAATAAAAAAACGTAATATTTTTACACATACAGTGTCTCACAAAAGTGATGGGACACTTGTGCTTTATAAAAAGAAACTGCAATAAAATAAATAAACAAACATGTGCAAAAATTTTTTGGGTGTATTTAAAGTTAGTAACAATTATTACATGACATACATTTTGTCAAAATATTAAAATATTTATTTAGTAAAAATACAATTGGTCAGAACGGAGCAAAAAATGGCTCACATAAGTGATGGGACACTTACTTTTCCATCAAATATTTATCCAAAAATTTTACTTTTTAAAAGGTTTTAATATTTTGATGGATTTCCTTTTACTTTTAAAACATGATTTAATCTTTTTGGGATGGATTCGAATAATTTTTTAATGATTTCTGGAGTGATTTTACCCCATTCTTCTTGAAGCACCGATTTTAGTTGTTGTTTTAAAGAAATGGTGTGTTTGCGAATTCTTGATTCCAATTCTTGCCAAATATTATCTATGGGATTTAAGTCTGGAGATTGTGGTGGTGTTTTTATTATTTCAGGACAGTTATATAGCAGCCAGAATCTAACGTTCAGAGCAGTGTGCTTGGGGTCATTGTCCAGGTAGAATTTAAAATCGTTATGAAGGTTCAATTTTCGTGCTGAAGATTTCAAATTTTGCTTTAAAATATCAATATACTTGTACTGATCCATTATACTGTCAATAAAAACAAGATTACCAACTTCAGCGGACGACATACACCCCCAAACCATAACTCCTCCTCCACCATGTTTTACTGTTGGTACCAAGTTCTGTTTGCGAAATTCTTCCCTGGGTTTTCTCCACACCAAGATTCTACCGTCAGAACCAAATATATTAAATTTACTCTCATCAGCAAATATAACTTTATTCCAGTAATCAGAATTCTTATTTATGTTGGATTTTGCGAAAGCTAGTCTGAGTTTTCTATTCTTTTCACTTACGAAGAATTTTTTCCTGGCTATTCTACCGTGATATCCAGCAGATCGAATTACCCTTCTAATAGTCTCAGGATTAACAATTATTCCATATAATGCTTGTAAATCAGCAGCAACTTTTAAAGCACTATTTCTTGGATTTTTTTTAATATTTCGAACGATAATTCGTTTTATTCCATTGGATAGCTTTGATGGTCGGCCAGGTCTTCTTTTATCCTGAATCATGTGATTCTTTTTATATCGTTTAATGATATTCAAAACTGTTGAACGACTCAAGTTAACTGTTTCAGCAGTTTTTCTAATAGATTTTCAACGTTCAATATGCAAATTAATAACTAATTTTCGAATTTCAGGGGAAGTTTCTTTTCGTTTAGCATTCATGGCTACACAGAGCTAAAAAACACAAAAATTCCAAAACAAACTGGAGAGAAATACTGCAGATGATTTTATAAATTATTGCCAATTGCTTTTAAGTAAAAATAAAACCCCAAAAAATATTTTTATTGCTTATTTCAGACGATTTTTGTTACATATATAATGGTGTCCCATCACTTATGTGAGCTATTTTTTGCTCCGTTCTAAACATTTGTATTTTTATTAAATTAATATTTTAATATTTTGACAAAATGTATGTTATGTAATAATCTTTACTAAATTTAAGTATGAAACACACCCACAAAAAAATGTGAACATGTTTTTTTTTAATTTATTTGATTAGTTTCCTTTTGTAAAGCACAAGTGTCCCATCACTTATGTGAGACACTGTATTCTCATAAAAAACATTCTAATCACACTCAAAAACAAAAAGAATATTGTTTCACACAGCTTAGGTAAAAGCTGAAGAAATAAATCGATAATGTATTTATCACAAATTATCGTTTGCACAGAAAACTTTTTACAATTTGATACAATTTGGTTGCTAGGCGACACCGCCAGTATAAAATTAAATAGCATTTTATCAAACACCACGATGCTTTCTGTTTTCAAAGATCCTTGCTTTTTCCGGCATGCCGGGAAAGACCAGGGACTAATATTCAAAAATTTGATCTCTCTCGGGTTTTGCGGCATGCAGGCTAATGCGGTAAGGGTGCGTAGTCTGGAAGCACCTTGTAAGGACCTTTTACCAGAATTTTTATAATATAATATTTGTTTTATTTAACGAAAAATAAATCCTTTTTCAAAAGTAACAATCAGTACTTTAAAAAAATTTCTGATACTAAAAGAATTAAATTGCTCTGAATTTCTTGATGACTACGCACCCGTAAATTAGGATGAAACCCCCAGTAGTTTGTTATTGGCACCTAACTAGTAACTAATAAGAACGAAAAAATATCCTTACAACTACATGAAAAATTTTAAATGCAATAGGCCATTTGGAAGGTCTTAGTCTTTCTTCATCAAGAGCAAAGAACACGTGCTTCTATTAAGACAGAAGCAGCAAGATTTTAAGACCGAAATCAAAACTGAAATCATAATTCGGTGATCTTCATATTTTTATTCGAAAATTTCGAAATAAAATTTATGCAATTTATGCATATAAACATAATTATTTATTTACAATGTGTTTAGAGTGAGATTCCGTGCCTCTGACCAAAACCTTTTATTTTCATATAAAATAACATGCAATTAATTCATCAAGAACACAAAAGTTTATTCTTTATACAAATTTCATCTTATTAAAAATTGTTTGAGATGTGCCTCGACTTATCTTTTGTAATGATTTTTGTAAATGATCTCCATCTGTTTTTACTATCCCTTTTCTTGAGAGCATTCGAAAAATTTCAACAGTTTCAAACTGAAGATGTTTTAATACTATCAAATCTGCAGAATTTAATGAGCTCTTGAAAAATGTCTTCAAAGTTTAGTAATATAGGAATTGCTTGCTTTAAAATTTGCACTCACATCTTGAGAGAATCATGACTGATAGTTATAAACAGTGAAGTTCTTAACAATGAATGTAGAGTGTCTCATTTCAGCCGATACAGTTTAAATTATTGAGTTATGTTTAAAATTTCCGTAGGAAGAAAAGAGATTTTTAGAATACAATTAGTTCCTGTACAAAAAGTTTAATATAAAGCTGCATCCTATGAGTTAATCTCGCCTTTTATATATCTTTCGATGGAGTGGTCGACAGACAGATTCACAGTAATTATGTGAAAATGTCTGCCATATCAGTTAAAGATTAATTTATTTTCAGGCAAGAAAATTTGAAAAAAATCATAGACTGTGCATTAAGACATTTTTTTATTTATAAAGCGATACTCTAAATCTATAAAAATTTCAAAAGTAAATCTTGATAATATATATATATATATATACTACCTTTGAATATAAAGTTTGGTGAATGAATTCAGAACGACCGATCTGGCAACACTGGGAAACAGAAATCTGTACCTGCATAGAGGCAAGTGTTGACCATCTTTCCCAACCGTTGTTCAGTTGAGCGTTGTTTATGCTCTGTGTAAGACGTGCTTTACTAAGTACTTGTGCAGTGTGTTGGTTCTTAATTGAGAACAGGAAAATGAACGAACAAAAGATCAGTTTAAAATTTGGTTTTAAGCTTTGCAAGACACCGAAAGAAATTCATGAGGGGTGGTGCAAATTAACATCCACCATACTCGCCAGATCTCAATCCTTCAGACTTCTTCCCATTTTCACGACTTAAACTCTCTTTGAAAGAGATTTGACCATATTGCTGACATCAACGAAACGTGACGAAGCTTTTGAACTCCATCCCAAAAGAACACTTCTTGCGAATTTCCCAGGACATGTATAGCCGATCCCAGCGGTGCATATCAATGGGAGATGATTATTTTGAAGGATGGTATGGTAAATTTTGTTAATATTTCATCTACATTAATGTTACAGAACTATCCACCGAACTTTATTGTCAGAGGTAGTATATATATATATATATATATATATATATATATAGAGAGAGAGAGAGAGAGAGAATAATGCCTGACTATATTAACTATGACCCCTTTATTTAAGTAAAATAAATTAAATTAAATTACATTTTACTTCATCTAAAATTGCTTCTAAAAGATTTTAAGATATTTCGCAACATGTGTCCAGCTAAGTTATTAAATTTCAAAATATTTGCAAATTTTACAATATAAAACTTTTTGTTATATTACGTATCATATACTCATAACATTATTCAAAACTGACATTTAGTGCTTTTGTAAATATATACATACTAGAAGAAGACAACATTTGATGACGATTTAATATATTGAATCAAATTGTCTTCAGTGAATCTTCCATTATCTTTCATGAGACAAGACCCGCTTAATGAGCATTCACTGTTACGGAAAGGGTATTAAACATAATCCTCTTAAACTATTAAATCTCAGTTCAGGACGTTTTCTTTGAACTTTATTTGCTCTGTAAAAGATACGAAGAAAGTGCCTTCACCAAGATTGTGCAATATATCGCTCAAATGATTTAAGTTAAAAAAATTTTGCTACATTGGACTATTAATAAAATTTTCATTGTGGGTAAATGCGCATAACAGACGTGAGAGTTAAATTTATGTCTGCGTACACAAAAGTAGTGATGAGCTGAACGAATGATGTTTCTATTAGAATGGATCATTCCGGCATGCGCAACAGCATAGATGCAAATTTTTATTTCTAAAACAAAATAATTTTCTACCAGATATTTTATAGCATAAAGCATTTCTATTTTAATTTACGTGATCCAAGCCACATAGAATTTTTTTTCCTCTTTAAATTTTCTGAAAAAAAAATTGATTACGTAATTTATAACGGCTAACATATGTACTTCTGATTCGTATCTTTTTAAAAAAAAAATCGAGTCGCCTATTAACTAAAAATGTATACAAAATAAACGATTTTTGCACATGCCTGAATGATTCATTCTTCAGTAAAATCATTTATTCTGGTTCTCTCTACACAAAAGTATGGTAAAGCTCTATATTAACTTTCGAGATCTAATATTTTTTTCAATTTTGAAAACAAAATTACTTTTACTCCAATAATGTTAATAGTAGCAATCCAAATATATATACAGCGGTTTAAAGATTATCTCATTGTCTGAAATCCCAAGAATGTACTTATTTTGTATACTGATTAATTCATATATATATAATTAAAGAATAAGGAAGAGTTTTTAGAGACGTTTGGAAAATATTGTATTACAACAGTGTTTAACAAGCATTGCAGTTTCTTGTGGGCTTTTTTTTCCTTTTGTCCTTTTTTAGAGATGGTTTGTTTAGATAATTAACCTATATTTTATTTTTAAGAGTAAAATATATCGCTCTATTCTAAATAAACCATCACCGCCGCTGACATTGAGATTTTTGTCACCGAGAGTCTTTCTTCGTTAATATTAAGAAAATTACTCGGTACAAAAAGTAGTAATTTGGAGACATGTTTGATAAACACGTCGATGTAGACAGTTTTTAAATCGAATAATTATTGTAAGAGATATTTAATGTTAAAGTTTTTCAAAATAGTTCCATTAAAATTGTTTTATAGAAGCAAAAACTATACAAGGAATTTAATCATTTTTAGATCATTTCATACGTTAGAAGTTTTCGGTATAGAGACTGCAATTATTATTATTTTTTTTAATTTGACAAATTCTTTGATGTTTTATTTCCATTTTAAATTCAAATTTTCAGTATTTCAAGCGATAAGTTTTAGATATTTTAGAAAAAGTTATTATTTTAAGTTGTTGCCAATTAGTAAAAACCACACAAAGAATAACATTTTTTCAAATAAAAAAATTTTTTACATGTGGCTGTTATAAATAGAAAATATCTTACAAATCAGAATTAATTTACTACATATTTAAAGAAACAAAATATTGTAATTACGGAAGTATATTTACACGTGAATTTTAAAATAGAAAGAAAAAATTTAAATAATAAAGGTATTAATCCAAGTTAAAAAATTTAAAATTGACAAGGAAATTACGTCACATTTAATGTAATAATCTTAAGTTAAAATTAATCAGAAAATCTCCAATCTAATCGATGAAATTCCGAGAAACCCTCAAGGATTCTCAGGTACCTTCTGGCACCGATTTTGTTTTTTTCTTTTGAACGAAGTTTTTTTACAGCGCACATTTTCATAAAAACACATCATACCAGCTAGCCAAATCTATAAAATGCGACTCTGATCTTATCGATGCTGTCATTATGTTCTTCACAGAAAACATTCCAACCCACTTAGTGGCAATTTAAGAACCTACGCTAGAAATGAACAGACACCCAAAAATTATGGAATATTTTTTTTACTACTTTCTCTTTTTTACACAATTAATACTTTTAAATGATTTTATTTTTTTCTTTTGTATAGGGTATCTGAGGTCGATGTCTAGCCGCGGCGACCTTCGAATATTTCGATTTTGATTTCTGTTTCTTTCCTTTTTTTTCTGAACTCACTTTTAAGTTCCATAAATAATCAATAGTAATATCAATCAATAATAATCAATAGTAGCCAAAAGTAATCAACTAAGAAAGGATATGTGGATATAATCGATCCAATACTGATGTTGATCGGCCGATCTGCACCTTCAGTAACATCATAAATTACATCTTAGGCATTATCTATAAGATGATATTGGATTTGGTCTCATTTTGATGTTGACTTGTGAAGACGTATATTTTTCTTCATTTGGTCAAATTTTGAATGAATATTTACTCAGATATCAATGGATTTAAACCTCTTTTTTTTAAAACTTGGCAAGTGTTAGGAAATGTCGTGTAAGGAAATGTCAGAGACATTTTCAATAATAGAATTAATTTCAGCCGAGTGACTCTTTCTAAGCTGAATAACATTTGAAAAGCTCGATTAACATATTTATTTAAAACCTGGCCAAGTGCTAGGAAATGTCGTGTAAGAGACATTTTCAACAATGGAAATAATTTCAACCATTTGACTCTTTCTAAGCTAAAAAAGACTTGAAAAGCTCGATTAATCTAACCCTTCACTGCACGATTTTTTTTATTTTTATGAAAATATTGGTCTAATAGTGGGGAAAATGATAAAAAAAAGTAAAATAAATTTCAAATTTTCAGCTCAATTTTGATATTTTATGGCGTGTACACTCTTTAAAAGAAAGAGCTGATTTGGCTTCTCATGAAAGAGCTGTAATTTTTTCGATCATAAAAGAGTTGTCTTTCAAACGATTAAATCTTCTTGATCTAAATTGGTTATTTAAATAGCTCAACTTCATTTAAATTGGTTAAAACTCGAGTTATTTCAACTCTTTTTTCAGAAGCTGCCTTTCAACATTGAGATGAGTGGATTTCAGCTCAACTTGAGCTATTTTCTGGCTGACTTTTTAAGAGAGTCATATAAAATTAGGGTTTTTTAAATATTCTATTACAATATTCAGCAATTAAATGGGCTTAAATTAATTCATTTTATCTGTTTGATAACACTCTATAACATCCTTTATTTTGATATTTTTAAGTATTCAGTAAAAATAATAAAAATAAATTTTGGCTTAATAGCTTGAACGAATTCGTTTTTGTTTCCAAAGAACAAATTCTATTTTTTTGTCAAATGCAACTATCTGGCATTGGCAAAATAAATGTTATTCCATTCCTTGGTCTGTTCTTGATTGGTTGCAAAAATCATTTGCCAAATTCACGGCACATAATGAGAATTATGGTGTTTTTAGGTATGTGCCAGATGTACCACACGGTGCAGTAAAGTGTTAATTGTAACTATATCCGTGCGCAAATATCATTTGTGTTTCTCTGTAAATAATTAATGTATGTAATACATTTTCTAAAAGCACTAGAAGGCGTTCTCAATAGTGCTAAAATTATATAGACACCACACCAATCAATTTTGTATTTCATTACATTGATATATGCTTTCTATTTTTGATATGTGTCATAAAAATTGTCAATTATACTGAAATATGTTGAACTTCAATCATTTAAATAATAATTTTCTACAGACTGATTTCCCGAAGAAGGATCAATATCATATGTACTAAAATGGTAACTGTACTCTAAGCACTTTATAACAGACTGATAAGTGACACAGAAGCCTCTAAATGACTTTGTATCAATTGTTGAATATTTTAACAGTTCACTAAAGGATACAATGGTATAAATGGATAAAGGTTAAAGGCAGTGTTCTCGTTGTCGCTCGCTATTGCGCCAAATTGCGACTAAATTCTTCATTTGGCGAGTAAACAAGCGATTAGATTCGCCAAATTGCTAGTGCTCAATATTTACTTTTTCTTTTTTGTTTTTCATCCATATGCATATATACATATTTTTAATACATTTGTAGCAAGTAGTTGAAATTAGAATTATAACAATCGTTGTCGCAGATATGAAAACGTTGAGGTAAAATATCAAAAATATACCTCAAAAGAGGTAAAATATCCGTCATTTGAAAAAAAAAAAAAAAATGCGGTGGACGTGAGAATCGAACTCACGACCCCAGCATAGGAAGGAGAGCGCGCTGCCTCCGCGCTACGGTTGTACAGGAGGAAAGCGCTTTGAAACAGTAGCGTTCATTTCATATGAGTGTGGTTTGGTCCATTTCGTTAAAAAAACTTTTAATTTTGAAGTTAATTTCGCGAAGATTTCATCTTTAATGAAACTGTGGCTGGTGTTTTTATAGGTTTGTATTAATATGGTATAAAAATGTGAATTTTAAATATATTTACGTAGATTGCTAGAGGAAAAATATGCATGTTCTATTTTTATTCGATAAGTTTTTTTAAATTATATCAATTTTTTTTTAATTAAAATGTCTTTTAAATGTGACATTTTAAAATTATTCGCATATTTTAAATGCGAATATTTATTATATAAATAACTTAGTAAATTCAACTTTATTCAACTTATCCAACTTTGAATAACAAATTGCGAGAGTTTTTGAATAAATGAAAAAATTAATTGTTATTTATTTATTTTCAAATTCGAAAACATTTTTTGTCTTTTTAAACTAAATTAGACATTTTAATCTATAGAATATTTTGTTTATCATTTTACAAATATATTCGAATTTATTACTAACAGACCCAATACGCATGCGTGCTAGAAATAAACGGAATCTCTTCCTCATTTTTCGACGTTCGGAATGAATTCACAGATCAAACACATTTTTTGTGGGAGTACAGAAATTATTTGCGAAAAAATGATGAAGGCCCACTAAACGCTGTAAGCTCAACATTGTTCGGGCCTTTTTTAATATTTTTATTCCCCTGCCCCCCTTCCCTCAAATTTTATACAAAGCTGAATATAATAGTCCAATAAGTTTAATCTATTGTAACTCGTGATAATAAAATCACAGCGAGTTGTAAATTTGATTAAGCAATGTTATATAATTTTACACTGTCTTTATTATTATTATTTAACAGAATAAATATTTTAAGTTTTATCATATATTTTTTGTATTAAGTATTTTATCTATACTATAAACTATTATTTTTATTGATTAACTTTTATTTTTATTGATTGTTTTCGCACACTTTCTTAGAATCTTTAAATTAGTGATTTCGTAACTAGGCGTGCTATAAAAAATTTTTGTTAAAAAAATAAAAATGCTCCAACTACCTTTTTTTTATGTAATAATTATTGGTTGCTTTTTTTTTTTTTTTTTTTTTTTTTTTTTACAGTTTTCTTACCTTATGAAGACAATTTTTGTGAGTTAATTTTATTGAAAGTGGGCCTATTTCTTTGTAATAAAATGATTATTTTTTTATTTTATATAATAATGTAACTATTATTTTAAACAATTTTATTTTCGATTTTTAACTGACAAAACTAAGCGTTTTTATTTTATCGTTTATTTATTTATTTCCATTACCTTTTCGCTCCATCTTTCACAGAAAAAAATTGACAATTTTTATTTTAATTTTATTATTAATTGAATAAATAGTTTTAAATTTCAGTAACTTTAAATATAAAATAAATAAACAGGTAAACGATAAGCTTCAGTTTATAACTACTACAAAACATAATGATAAATTGAATATAAGACAGATTATTTATTGAGTTTATGTAAAGTAAAATTAGAAATGCATATTAATAATTTTATCAATTTAATTATATAAAGATTCATTAAATTAAAAATACATAAATTTAATAAAATATTAATTTGATTTTCATTTTAAAATCACTAACTGTTTTGAGATTTAATTTATAGCAATTATTCATCACCATAAGTTATTATTCAAAAATTGTTATTTATTTCAAAAAGGGAAATTATTATTATTATTATTATTTTGAAAAATCAATTAGTAACGTAACGTAATAATTAATTAAACATAATAATGCAACACTGTAACAATGCGTAAAAATATTTCTTAACAGGTTTAGGTAACATTATTATCTAGATGCAGATTTAAATTTTTTAAAACAAAGTTATAGTTTACAGTTCGCAAAAATCAATCGTGTATTAATTATTATATTTAAAGAGTAAGAAAAATATGATAAACTAACCAATAAATGAATAAATAACATATTTGTTTTGAGAATCCTTTTCATTTTTATACATCCTAATGAAGTTAATAACATTATAGTAGCTGAAATTTAAAAAATATGTTTTTTTCATTTTTGCTATAACTTCTATATAGTTCTTGTACTAGATTTTAAACAAGTAACTGATAAATAAGTCACTTAAACAATTAATAGTTAAAATAATTTTGAATCCTTATTAATAAATATGTTTGATAAAAATAATTTAATTTTTGAGAATTTTTTAATTTAACAACATAATTATTAATGCTTTCAAATGTTCTAAGAGGATGTTAATCATTTAATAAGATAATGTATAACATTAAGTAAATAACAAATCAAAACCGTGTGCCGAGAATTTTTAAACACTTTTTTTATGTTGGTGTTCCTATAAAATTGGAAATGTATGCATATAAGTATCAGCTAAGTACTACGTACTACGATTAACCTCTTTTAAGCAAAAATTCTGCATGTCAATCAATTGTCAACGCCCATCTGAACAAATAGTCATCTTTATACAAGATAGCTAGAAGAGCTAGGTAGCTAGCTTTATTCTACGTATCTTGATCTTTATACACTTGTCAGATGAAACCCTTATTCTTTACAATGTCCTTTATACTCTGGAGTTCAAATGCGGACGGACCTCCCACATAATCGCTGGCATTTTTTAGAAGAAATAGGAATGTTTTGAAAAGAACAGCATTTCTCGGTGCTTTTTTTATTTCTCTTGCTGTTATCTTCATTTCAAACGCTTTTAGTATCAATTAAACCAGTATAAAAAGTAGAATGGAATATTTTTTATCCAAATTTTTTGGAATATTATTACAGCTTATGAATGACATTGAAATATTCAAAACTTATAACATAACTAAATAAGATTGTTAGATAAGATATTTACCACCTAGACATAATATTTTAAGTTACCTTTTTTAATTTAACTTATTTTGACAGAAGGCTTTTTTTTTCATATTTTTTATGAGGGTTTTTATATTTTAATGTTAAAAATAATTATTTTATATAATAATATCAGCTTTAAATGAAACGACAAATTTCAATACGCATTACATTAATAATTTTGTAATTAGTTTCCTTAAGCTGGTTTTAGAAAATTTAACAGATGTGTTGTATAAATGTGATATATGCATAAAAGTATGGCAATATAATTTTTTTGCTGTTGCCGTTGTTTTGGAAAACATTAATAAAAACAGGGAAGCGTCAATATAATAAACATTCTAGATTGTAATAATAACAATGAAAAAAGAACTGTTGTCATGAAAAAATAATTGCTAATAATTCAAGATGTAATTCATTTTTTTTAAATGTAAAAAAAAAAAAAAAAAAAAAAAATCTTTAAGTTACAAATCATTTTAATAATTATTTCTACTCGTGTCATATATTTATGTAATAAAATAATTGCAATGCTAACTACCTCCACGTGTTGCAATCTGGAAACTCTTTTCTTAATTTAAAAACGGAAAAGTTTAAAAGGAAAATAAATGCTAGTAACCAAAAACAACATATAAAAAATGCCATAAACAAAAAGAGGATTCAATGATAATTTTGGCACAGGGGGTAAAATACCACCAGATACAGATGTTTTTTATTTATTTCAACATTTTTGCTCTTATGCGGGAAGTGGCGGGGGTGCAAAATAATGAAACACTTATAATTCTGAAAATTGGCTTCAGCGATGAAATCCTATAATATGCTAAGTGTCAGAATATAAATTCCATATAACAATAACTCTTTCTTTTCTCCTGGCAATTTAAAAGCCTTTGTCTCCCTGGAGAGGAAACATGCATCTCAGAAGTTAAAATTTTACAACTATTATGGGGTGTGTTAATATCATAAGTTAATTGGGTTATTTTATAAATTTAGTTATCAGTTTCCAAGTTAACTTCTCCGTTTCCTCGTTCAAGAATTCAAAACATTCTGGCAATTTTAAAAAATGCCATTCATCTGTGAATTTTTTTCGGAAATCTCCATCGATTTCTAAATAATTGATCAAGTTTTGGGGTACTTATTACTTCTAAATTATCGCATTACACTAAAATTTTATGCGACTTTCGGTTAAAAAACCAGTGTTGAATTCAGACACTTTTCTCCGGGAGGGACTTCTGTGGCTCCGGGGGGGGGGATTACACTTTTTTACCAATGAAAACGCAAAATTTCAAATTTTCCGGGGGGGGGGGTTATTGATAGCTCCGGGGGGAATGACCTGCCCCTGAATTCAACATAAAAAATGCCACTCATCTGTGAATTTTTTTCAGAAATCTCCATCGATTTCTAAATAATTGATCAACTTTTGGGGTAATTGTTACTTCTAATTAATCGCATTACACTAAAATTTTATGCGACTTTCAGTTAAAAAACCAGTGTTGAATTCAGACACTTTTCTCCAGGAAGGACTTCTGTGGCTCCGGGGGGGGATTACACTTTTTTACCAATGAAAACACAAAATTTCAAATTTTCCGGGGGGGGGGTTATTGATAGCTCCGGGGGGAATGACCTGCCCCTGAATTCAACGTAAAAAATGCCATTCATCTGTGAATTTTTTTCAGAAATCTCCATCGATTTCTAAATAATTGATCAACTTTTGGGGTACTTGTTACTTCTAACTAATCGCATTACACTAAAATTTTATGCGACTTTCAGTTAAAAAAACAGTGTTTGAATTCAGACACTTTTCTCTGGGAAGGACTTCTGTGGCTCCAGGGGGGATTACACTTTTTTACCAATGAAAACACAAAATTTCAAAATTTCCGTGGGGGGGGGTAATTGATAGCTCCGGGGGGAATGACCTGCCCCTGAATTCAACACTCTGAAATGTTCCTTATAACATTATGTCAGATATTTCCCGTGCACAAAATTTCAGCTTGCTGGAGAAGGGACCGAAAAGGCCAGGGACCGAAATGTCTCGGGACCGAAATGACCATGGACCGAAATGTCTCGGGACCGAAATGTCTCGGGACCGAAACGTCTCGGGACCGAAATGGCCAGGGACCGAAATGTCTTGGGACCGAAATTTCTCGGGACCGAAATGTCTTGGGACCGAAATGTCTCGGGACCGAAACGGCGGGACCGAAACGGCGGGACCGAAATGGCGGGACCGAAACGTCCTGCTTCCATGTGCTGCACCATGCTGTTTTTATTTGTGATATAGTTCAACATTGCTGTTATCAGCTGCTTTAGTTCCTGTAAGTCCTGAGGAAGTGGAGGCACAAACACCTTGTCTTTAACTAAAACCCAGAGAAAAAAATCACAGGGCGTTAGATCTGGTGATCTCGGCGGCCAATGAAGACATGTCAAATCTTGTGGTCCAACACGGCCAATGCAGCGATGTAGTAGACGTTTATTCAGGAACTCACGTACGTTGTTACTCGAATGTGGGGGAGCACCATCGAGCATATTCGAAAACGCGGTACGCTTTCTCCTGCATGGACGACATTTTCTTTATCAGCACCTCTAGCGGCGAGTTCGTCATTCGACGATTTTTCCCTGTTGCCAAATAAAACTTCTATAATTGTAGTTGCAGAATAAATTTATTTCGTCTGTATAGATCCATTACGGCAGTCACACTGCGCTATTCTTTTTGGCCCATTCATTATGAATCACCCTGGATATTACTCGCAATTTTTCACTTATGTTTATTAGCATAGTTTGAATCATTCTCCTATCCATCTGTTTTACTGTGACAAGGGAAAATAACTAACATCTGCATTGTTGTTTCTAATTCCCCATTCATTCTACTTTTGCCTTCAGAACATAATGATCGAGTATTCAATGTGCAGGACTGTGTAAGAATGAAATAATCTATTCAATGTGAACAGATCACATTCCATTATTTATTGTTTGGTAATGCGACAAAATAAGTTTCATATTGCTGAGTTTTCCTAATTTTATTCCAACTTTATATATATATATATGCTTTTTTTTTATTTTTGCTGAAGTTTGACATAATTACACGTTTCAAAGGTAAGGCCGCATTTGCAAAATTATTGGCTTTATATAACATTTAAATGATTTGAAATGAAATATTTCTCGTTATTGATCATCATATGAAATCCTTACTTAAAATTAAATTTAAGTTTCTGAAATCCCAATTAACTACACATCTATATTTCATTTCATCTAGATGCATTTCTCATAAACAATATCTCTAATACAAAATGTTATTTGCATTGAACTATATTAAATTTGCTTTCGCTCCGATTTCATAAAGGAAGACGTATATCAAATAAATTAGAATGCAAGATTAAGCGTATAAAGAGTTTCTAACAATGAGATGAAAGTCACTAGTTACCTTTAAACAATCTAATATAATTGCATATGCTAGAAGCTTTTGATGCAACAGAAAATATATAGCAGTCCTTCACCCTAAAAAAAAATAGATGTATTGTTTTTGAATTGAGTGCTGTTTAAGATATAATAATGGGTACCGGGCAACTCCGGGAGGGTCTTTGGTATCAAATATATTAAATGCATCATTAAGCATAAAAAGTTTCTAACAATGAGATGAAAGTCACTGGTTACCTTTAAACAACCTAAAATAATTGCATATGCTAGCTGTTTTTGAGTAAATAAAAAATGAAGCAAAAATTATTTTAAAAGCGGTGTATTAATATAGCACTTCTTCACCCTCCAAAAGAAAAATAAAACAACAGATGTGTTGACTTTAATAACTTCATTTGTAGAAGGTCGAGCGTATAGCATAGAAATACAACAAGGAAGAAAAAATCTTTTGCTGTTCGGATGTCTTAAATAAAGTTAAACC
This sequence comes from Maratus speculifer, assembly GCA_964019185.1. Lineage (NCBI taxonomy): Eukaryota > Metazoa > Arthropoda > Arachnida > Araneae > Salticidae > Maratus > Maratus speculifer. Next base: position 659,761 of record CAXHSM010000009.1, on the reverse strand, counting down.
GAAAATATAAAAAAACAAATCCTTTATCATTTGAAAATTACAATTTATTTCCTTCCGTAAGTTATTAGCGCTTTTATTTTCAAACTATTAATGCAAAATGCTTAATCCAACTCTCCACACAGTTTATAGTAATAAGTCAACTAATATATTTTTACTAAATGCATGTGAGAACATAGTTCTGTATTCTTTGACCTTCTCGATATCAATTTATTGCTTGCAATTCTTGACTTTTGTTTACTAGCATCCACAAGCATAGTTCGGATCGTTCTCCCACCATCTGTTTTATTGTGACTAGGAAAATAACTTATACCTGCACTGCATTGTTGTTTCTTATTCACCATTCATTCTACTTTTGCCTTCACGACATAATGATCGAGTATTGAATGTGCAGGATCGTGTACAAATGCAATAATCAATCAAGTGTGAACAGATCACATTCCATTATTTATCGCTTAGTAATGCGGTAAAATAAGTTTCATATTGCTGGGATTTTCCTAACATCGTTTTAACATTTTTTTTTTCTGTTGTTGTTGTTACTTTTCCTATCTTTTCAAAAAGAAAGTATTGTATTCGTGAAAATTTTCGAATTCCAGTTTCGACGGATTAACACGTTTTAGGGGTCAGAGATTCCAAAAAATATGTTTTTACAAAATGTCTGTCTGTCTGTATGTGACATAAATTTTGTGCGCGCTCTTTCTCAAGAACTAATGCTTAGAATTTCATAAAAATTCATATTCAGATAGTCCCTGATATAAAACAGATCTGATTTATTTTTGGTGTATATCGCCCTACAGGTCGCGCTGTTATCCTTTCTTTTTTACGATTTCTACAATTGCCACATCTCAAGAACTTTTGGACGGATGTTCTTAAAACTTTAGATTCACTTAGTCCTTGTTATAATATGTTTCTGATTTCGTTTTGTTGTAAATCTCCCTACAGGTGGCGCTGCTATGCGGCATTAGTCATGATTGCCTGAATAGCTCTATCTGAGGAACTAATTTACTAATTTTCATCAAACTTCAGATTCAGTTAGTCTCTGATCTATATTAGTATTCTTAAATTTTAGAGTAAATCACTCAATAGGTGGCGTTGCTATGTTGCATCATTCTTGATTTTCGCAATAGCTCTATCTCAGGAACTAATGCACGAATTTTCGTCAAACTTCAAATTCAGTTTATCTCTGGTATAAGTATTCTTTAGTTTTTGGAGTAAATCGCTCAACATGGGGCACTTCTATTCAGTTTTATTACGAATTCTACGATGATTCTTTCTCAAATATTAATTCTCGGTTACTCATCAGATTAAATTAGAACTTGAAATAAGTTGTTGAACACACATCATTGTTGAATAACATCTTACGCTCTTTTGTATTATAAAACTTTCTTAACTAATTTTATCTTTCCAAATCGCCATAATCTGTCAATTCAATAACACAAAAAAAATTTATTAAAATTTTGTGAACCAGAAAAACGAACATTAGTAGCTATGGATTCCACGTCTGTTTCATGACATCGAGTGTTGATTGTTCAGTATTGTGTAAAAATGCGACGATTAACCAAGTGTAAAAAATCAAATTCATACAGTACATTCTATCCGGTGATGAAGTACAAAATCTGATCTGGTTCTGCTTGACTTTATTTTATTTGATTTGATTTGCTTTTAAATTAGTTTTTTCTTTCATATTGTACCAATATCAGCAAAAACGAAAATTCATTATTGATAAAACAATATTTCATCCAAATATTTGCAAAAGTACAGACAATACAATAACAATTATAATAACAATAATGTTCGAATATTATTTTCTTAAAATGGCATGTGTGTTAGGGCATTTTTCTTTTTGGATAAATTTCTAGCATATCATTTGAAATTTCTACAAGCAACCAAAAATACATTCCGAATCTGTTTGTTAAATAGTGCCTGTTTCTGTACAAATAGTTATCTGTTTTGGGAAATAAGTAATATCAGAATTGTTGCCTTGTTAACCCATTCGTGCCCACGACTTTTTGCGCAAATTTTATTCGATTGGCACCACTATTTTTAAAAGAATCAAGTTTAGTTCATTAATTACGAAAATGTTTCAATTAAATAAAATAAAGATTGTTGTTCTTTTTTACCGGTGTCAAAAACAGTGCTACATGCACCTTTTGAAGCGTCCCTAAAAAGGGACGCTAGGCACTAATGGGTTAAACACTTTCTGTTTCACTCCTACTTTCATGACATATTGATAGGTGTTAAATGTTTAGCATTATGTAAGATAATCAAATGTGAACATTCTATTGTCTTCTGACCGATAATATTATAAAATAATTTCATGTTTCTGGATCTTCTTTGATGTTGTTATGTTTTCAAATTGTTTATGTTTTTACTTTGAATTATATTGATTAAATATTTACGGTAAAATGGAACAATTATTGAAATAATGGCTTATGTAATATCAAACTTATTAGCAAAGAATATTTAAAGCTGTAGAATGCTTCGATTTTATTGAGAATAGGCTGTGAAATCACATAACTTTTCTTGAAAGTATTGCACTAATATTCGCAAAAATGTAAATACAACATTTTTTTTGTCTATAGTGTTCAAAATAAATACAATGCAAACAATATTGTTTTAATACTTTTATAGTGATACCAGAGTTTCCCCCGGAGGGTTTCAGGGGAGCGCTCCGCCCCTCCTGCCTTTAGTTTAAAAAATAGCGCCCCTCTTGCCCCTCATCCAAAAACTAGTGCCCCTCTTGTCGCTCATTCAAAAAAAATAGCGCCCTTCTTGCCCCATATTTGAAAAAACGCTACCCTCCAGCGATGATCCGAACGCGCTATAGCGCGTAAATTAGGCAAAAAATCGGCGACGGAACGCAAAAAATAATCTCATACATGTCCCGTGGGACGGGTAATTTCGTCAAAAAATCGCTAAAAGAAGGCAAGTTTCATTAAAAATCGCGAAATAACGACTAATTTCTGGCAAGATTTGCAAAAGAAATGGCTAATTTCGTCACAAAACGGCGGATTTCCTCAAAAGATCGTGGAAAAACAACAAATTTCTTCCAAAAATCGCGATAAAACGGAAAATTTTGTCAAATGAGTAGCAAAAAACGGCAACTTTCGTCAAAAGATTTGCTGAAAAAAACGGCACATTTCGTCCAAAAATCTCAATAAAACGGAAAATTCTGTGAAAAATTCTGTTTTTTAGCGAGATTTTCACGAGATTTATTGTTTTGTTGCGATTTTTTAGCAAAATATGCCTTTTTTGCGATCTTTTAACAAAAACTGCTGTTTTTGCGATCTTTTAATAAAATTTGCCGTTTTTTCCGATTTTTTCACGAAATTTGACGTTTTTTCGCGATTTTTTAGCAAAATATGCCGTTATTTGAGATCTTTTAACAAAATCTGCTCTTTTTTGCGATCTTTTAACAAAATTTGCCGTTTTTTCGCGATCTTTTAACAGAACATTTTTTTTCTCTTTTGCAATTTTTTGATGAATTTTCTGTTTTTTCATGACTTTTTGAACCGCTAGATTCTCTATAAAAGTGCCCTTAAAAATGAAAAAGTGCCCTAAAAAATGTAAAAAGTGCTCTTTTCAGAACAGTAGCGCCCTGCCCTTTTTTAAAACTAAAGGGAAACTCTGGTGATACAGTATATATTTGAGAACATTGTTCTATAATCGTCTACTTTTTCCACGTTACCATTGGAGATTCCTGAGCAACCACAAAATTATTTTAATCATTCATTTATTCGTCTGCTTTATTGAGCCAAGAAAAATAATTAACATCTGCATTGAATTTGTGTTAAACATCTTCCATTTGACTTCCCATTTTGAGGCAATGTTTCCCGCTAATAGTGGCCAAAATAAATACAATGCAAACAATATTGTTCTAATACTTTTATAGTGATAGAGTATATACTTGAAATTATTGTTCTATAATCGCCTTCATTTTTCAGATAAGTTTTTAGCTCACAAGCTATCAAAGCCTGGGAGCTTATGTGCCCGTCCGTTCTGTATGTGCGTATGTGAGTAACGCGATAACTCATGATAAAAATATCAGATTCATTTGAAATTTTGGATATATGTATATTCTGATAAGGCACTTCCTTGATTAGTTTTTGGAGTTCATTCGATAAATATAAGAGGGGGAACAGGGGCAAATGCCCCTCCCCTTATTTTATATACATGGGTTTTTCATGCAGAATTATCAGTTTTCGTTCAAAATTTAGGCATAGGATCATTCTGATGAGGCACTTCCGTGATTAGTATTAAGTGTTCATCGGATAAGAATAAAAAGGGGGAAGGGGGGCTCATGTCCCTCCCCTTAATTGATATTTTCCGATTTGCTCTGAATTTTGGATATAGACTTTTTATATGATAAAGCATGTCTCTGATTACTTTAAATTTGTTCAATGATTAAGTATAAATAGGGGAACTAAAAGGAGCTGTTTCCCCCCCCCCCCTTAATTTGTTTTTCCAATGGAATTAATCCTTGAAAATATAAAGCTGTAATGTACAATTAGTATGCGTAGCCTGTGAGCTCAGTGCCATCAGTTTAACTGTACAATATTATTTTTATTTGTATGCCATTCGGGATTCCTGAGAAACTACAAAAGTATTTTGAATACTTCTCTTACTCGTCTACTTTGTTCAGACGCGAAAAATAACTAGCATCTGCAATGTTGTTTTTTTAAAACATCTTCCGTTTGACTACCAATTCCGAAGCAATGTTTCCTGCCAATAGCATTCAAAATACGGATAACGCAAACAATATTCTTACAACACTTTTATAGTAGTAGAATATACACATGGAAAATTTGTTCTATAATCTTCTACTATTTCCAGATTAATTTTTAATAATTTATTCGAGATTCCCGAGCAACCACAAAATTATTTTAAACCATTCTCTTACTTGTCTGAAATGATGACTTTATATAATATGGAACTTATTAGTAATGAAAATTTAAAGTTGTAAGACTCTTCGATTTTTAAAAAATTGGCTGTGAAATAACATGATATTTCTTGAAAGTGTTGCATCAATATTCGCAAAAGTGTAAATACAAAAATTTAGAGGAAAAATTTCTTGCTAATACTTTTATAGTGATAGAACATGTACTTTAGAACGTTGTTCTGTTATCGTCTACCTTTACCACATCAGCTTTTAATATTCATTCGAGATTCCTGATCAACTATAAAAGTATTTTATATCATTCTCTTATCTGTCTGATTTATTGCGACCCGAAAAATAACTAACATCTGCATTGATTTTTTATAAACATTTTTCATTTAACTTCCAATTTTTAGGCAATCTTTCCTGCCATTAATAGGCAAAATACAGACAATGCAAAGAAATTCTTACAATACTTTCTTACAATACAAGTAGTAGAATATATATTTGAAAAATTTGTCCTATAATATTCTACCTTTTCCAGATTAATTTTTGATTCTTGATTCCTGAGCAACCACAAAAGTATTTTAATTCTTTTTCTTACTCGTCTGCTTTATTGAGACACGAAAAATAACTAACATGTGTACTGTTGTTTTGTTAAACATCAGCCATTTGAAATCCAATTATGAAGCAAAGTTTTCTTCCAATAGTAGTAAAAATACAAACAATACCTCCCCCCCTTTTATAGTAGTAGAATGTATAAACGAAAAAATTGTTCTGTAATTCTGTACCTTTTCCAAATTAATTATTAATGCATTATTTGAGATTCCCGAGAAACCACAAAAGTATTGAAAAACATTCTCTCACTCATCTGTTTTGATACGAATAATAAGAGATACGAATAATAACTAACATCTGCAGTGTTGTTTTGTTAAACATCATATATTTGTATTCCGATTTTGAGCCAATGTTTTCTGCCAATAGTAGTTAAAGTATAGACAATGGAAACAATATTCTTACAATACTTTTATAGCAATAGAATATATGCTTGAAAAAAATTTCTATATTCTTTTACCTTTTCCAGATTAATTTTTAATAAATTATTCGAGATTCCTGAGCAACTACAAAAATATTTTAAGTCATTCTCTTATTCGTCTGATGTAATGACTTTATATAATATGAAACTTATTGGCAATGAAAATTTAAAGTTGTAGAATGCTTAGCTTTTTATCAAAAATTGGCTTTGAAATCACATAATATTTCTTGGAAATATTGCCCCATTATTGACGAAAGTGTAAACACAACTATTTGAGGAAAAGTTACCTGCCAGTAGTGATCAAAATGAATACAATGCAAGCAGTATTGTTCTATTCCTTATGTAGAGATAAAGTATATACTTGAGAACATTGTTTTATAGTTTTCTACCTTTATCAAATCAGCTTTTAATACGTCATTCAAAGTTCCTGATGAACCACAAAAATAATTTGAATCATTCTCTTACTCTTCTACTTTCTTGAGACACGGAAAATAACTAACATCTGCATTGTTGTTGTTTTTTAAACATCTTCCATTTGACTTCCGATTCTGAGGCAATGTTTCTTCCCAATAGTAGTTAAAATACAGACAATGCGATCAATACATTTATAGTACAATACATTTATAGTAGCTTACAATACATTTATAGTAATAGAATATGCAATTGAAAAATGTGTTCTGTAATCTATAAATTATAATTATTATATATTATAAATATTATAATTATGTATAATAAATTATATTTTATAAATATTAATCTCGAATAAATATTAATTTTTAATGCATTATTCGAGATTCCTAAACAGCCGCAAAAGTATTTTAAATCATTCTTTTATTTGCTTTCTTTGTTGTTACACGAAAAATAACTAACATCTGCATTGTTTTTTGTTAAACATCTTGCATTTGTTTTCCAATTCTGAGGCAATGTTTCTGCCAAAAGTAGTCAAAATACAGACAATACAAACAATATTTTTACAATACTTTTATTGTAGTAGAATATACACTTCAAAAATTTGCTCTATATTATTCTACTTTTCCAGATCAATTTTTAATGCATCATTCTAAATTCCTAAGTAACCACAAAAGTAGTTTTAAATCATTCTCTTTTTATCGTTTGTTTTATTGTGACACAAAAAATAACGGACGTCTGCAAAAAATTCCTATTCGATTTAAGGTTTTGAAGCAATGTTTCTTGTTTATAGTGATAAATATACTGACAATGCAAACAAGTTGCAATACTTTTACAGTAGTAGCATATACCTTTAAAACATTGTTCTAAAATCTTAAAATTTTCCACAATAATTTTTAATGTATCATTCGAGATTTCTGAGCAAAAACAAAAGTATTTTAAATCATTCTCTTATTCGTTTGTTTTATGTGATACGAAAAATAACTAATATCTGGAAAAACCTTCCATTCTATTTCCAATTTTGTGACAATGTTTTCTGTCTGCAGTACTTAATATACTGGCAATGCAAACAATACAGTTCCAATACTTTTACAGCAATAGAATATGCGTTTGAAAACATTATTCTATAATCTTCAATTTTTCATGAAAATTTTTAATACAGTAAAACCTCTAAATAACGGACACCTTGGGAGCGCAGAAACTGTCCGCTATTCGGAGGTGTCCGCTATTGAGAAAACCTCAGCGATAGAAAAACTGCTAATGAATGCTAAATGTTTCATTAGTTGATTTAAAAATGCCCTAAAACCTCTATTATATTATTAAACCCGAAATTAAAATAATTTTTAAAGCAATAAAACAAATAAAATTGTGCATACCTTTATCCTTTGCTTATTACATTCTTTCAAAAAAAAAAAAAAAAAAAAAAAAAAAGCCACAAAAGCATGCTTTTACTTGCGATTACATGTAATTTGTTTTTCAATGTGAAATTTTAACTCTGTCAATAGTTTTAATCCTTTTAAATCATCTTTTTCTTAAAAGAAAAATATATATATATATAATTGTTTATTATATTTTTCTGCTTCTTAAAAACATACAAGCTCCAATCATCCGAGGGTGGGGGGGATATGTAGAAGATAAACGTAGGGTAAAGAGGGGATTTTCTGCAGCTCATCTTCACATTTATCAGTGATCACAAAATTTGTTATACATTGCCCTGATAAATTTAGAGGATTTTTATTATTTTTTTCCTTGTTAAAAATAATTTTTAATTCTTTTTTGCCAAAATTACTGTCCGCTATTCGGAATGTCCGTTATTCAGAGGTTAAACATACAAAAATTAAAGTTTTGGAAGTGGGGATTTGAAAACTGTCCATTAAATAGAGGTGTCCGCTATTCGGGAGTGCCCGTTATGGAGATTTTACTGTATATCATTCGAGATTCCTGAGACACCACAAAAATATTTTAAATCATTCTCTTACGCGTTTTTTTTTTTTTTTTTTTTTTTTTTTGTGACACGAAGAAAAATAACTAATATCTGTATGAACCTTCTATTCGATTTCTAATTTTAATGCAATGATCCAATCTACGGTGCTAAATATACTGACAATGCAAACAATATATTAAAATAGCAAATAAAGCCTTTGTGCACAAATGTAGCTATCTTTAAGCAAACAATACAGTTCCAATACTTTTACAATAATAAAATATACGCTTGAAACATTATTCTATAATCTTCAACTTTTCTAGAACAATTTTCAAAATATCATTCGAGATTCTTGAGCAATCACAAAAGTATTTTAAGTCATTCTCTTACTTGTTTGTTTTCTTGCGATCCGAAAAATAACTAACATCTGTATTATTGTTTTTTAAACACCTTCAGTTCGACTTTTGTTTTCGTGACATAATGATTAAGTGCTAAAAGTTCAGATCTGTATAAGAATGAGATGATCGATCATGTGTACACAGATCACATGTCTTTTACTTTCTGTTCAGTAATACGATAAAATGATTTTCATGTTACTGGGTTTTTTTTCTCCCGACTTCGTTTTGTTTTTGCATTGATTTGTATTATGGTTTATCCGTATTTAACATTGGCTTTCTTTCGGGAGAATTTGTAAAAAATACCATTATTAAAGAAATATTGGCTTTATATTGTAATAGTTTGAGATAAGATATAGAAATTGTAAAGTTCGCTTTTTATTGGAAAATAGCAGTTAAATGTTTTAAACAGTTTTTGTAAATATCGCTAGGGATGTAGATGAGGATATACGAGGGTATACGCTGTATACTTTCCGGATTTTTCTTTTTTGGAACTCCATAACTCTCTGTTTTACAAGAAAGCTATAATATATACACTCAGGGTACATTATCTGTCTTTATCGTATATCCCCTGTTGTTTTTACGACTACACCCTGAATATAGCAATAATAATGGCAAAAATTTAAATATATAAATGTTGAAGCAGCATTTTATCCCAATATTGTCGAAAATATTGGAAAAACCAAAAATATAATTTAATAATGTATTATACTATTAGGGCAAGAATATTCAAGATCGATTTCTAACATATTATTTAGATTAACAGAAGTATTGGTTATATTTCTAGTTATGATATTATTATTCTTGATTTATACGCTTACAAACATCCCAAACGTATTCTGAAACAAATTTTCGACTTCTGCCTTACAAACATTATAACCGAGTATTGAATGTTCAAGATTGTCTAATAAGAGGAGACAATCAATCAAATATAAACACATCATATTCCTCTACTGTTTGTTTAATAATAATGACATAAAATAAGTTTCATTTTACTGGATTTTGTCTGACTTGTTGTTACTATTGCAATTCTTTGGGTTAGTTACATACACAACAGTTGAATTTCTGCTTCTTATCTTAACGTTTCTTGCGTTAGTAAACTAAAGAATGGTGAAAAATCATGCGCAACATGTAGGTTATGAAACATTTTCCAACGTTACTTGAACATTGTTAGAACAACTTCATATGCTGAAAGACATAGAAACATGAAAATTAATACACACTCATATATAACTTTTTATTCAGCAAACATTAGATAAATTATGTTACACTGTTTACATTTCGGGTAACATAATTCACACAAACATGTTGATGCGACCTACACCCCCCCCCCCTTGTTATGATTGGCTATTCGAAAATTTCAGGCCAAGTTCCGATGGCTCATGGCGAAGGGCATACAGCTTCCATTTGACGAAGCATTGCTAGGAAGAAAGTCTGATATACTACTCGAGGATTTCGCAAAATTTCGATCTTTATCGGAAAGAGGCCAGAGTTATCTACTCGGAATCTTTCTCGAATTAATCGATCTTACAGCAATGGGACTCTTAACACCACCGTTTTATGCGCAAATTTTTCTGGTATCAATACACACGGTTAAAAATAATCGAGAATCTAAGCAAATGTATACTATTTTTCTGTTAAATGCATTCTATGTAGTTTATCGGTCATTATTTTACCGACATTTCCCTTACATTATATCTGACTCCCTGTAGGGATTTCGTCTTTATTTAAAGATATTTTTATTTTTGTTAAAACTTATAATTCAAAATACATACTTATAAAGTTATTTTGCCAATTTATTAAAAATATTTAAAAAGTATTTTTTAACTTTTAAGTTAGAAAATATAGAAAGGAAAAATCACTCTCTCAACTTTAGCGGAGATTTTTATAGATATTTCCCTGCTGAATCATAAAAAAAACATTTTAACCAAAATAACAAAAGACCCTGTAGCTCAATCATTAGGGTGATCTTCAACTGCCAAGAGATTTCGGGTTCAAACCCCAGGAAGGCTTAAATCAAATTGTGCAAAAAATAAATGATACAGCAGCTCAAAATTACTCGAAAAATTCAAATTCTTTCAGACTCATTGAAAATTAAATGATTTACTGACTTTGAAAACTAAATTAAATTATTATCATTAAAAATAAATTTACAGAGTCTTGTGTATTTTTAACGATGTTAATTTACAGAATTTATTGTAAATTTACCAAATATTTTCGTTGTTATTTAACAGAATCTCTGTTTTTCTAATCTCTGTAATTTTACATAAGACTTAAGATAGGCGATTACTCGTAGATTTCCTGCAATTTCACAGGAAAATTTTTAACAGTGCAATGCCACAGCAGCACATCTTATCCATAAAATCATTCTCCAAAATAAGTCTTAATTTCTAATTAATGGTTCTTATTAGTGACTTTTAGATTCAGGCATTCAAACTCTATTTGTATACTAAAAAAGAAAGATTTAATCTTTAGATTTTTCTAAATTATGATAATGGCTCTGGTTTGAAGTTAGTGCCTAATGTTTTGATAGGACTGGTTCAGTACTTTAGAGCACCATGAACCTTTGGCACTCATGCAAGCATTGTAATGCAAAGAAAAGATCAGACAGAATGGTAGAGATTCTGTCTAAAAAACTATTAACAACTCTAATTCATCAGCATATTTTAGACTTCGTTGAGGGCTTTAACATTCCAATTAAGAATTTGCAATTTCATGTTAGATTTCATATTAATTTTCGATTCATTATGTTCAGCTGATCGAAAGTAACAGACCAGATTGCGTGTTCGTTAAGGTTGGTTGAATGAATTAGTCCCCCAGTATTTGTTTGGGATGGCTCATTGAAGAAGCATTGGCGGCTTCAGCCAATATATCTAAGAAGTTCGAATCCTGGCTCTGACTTTTTTGACCCACTTGGAAAATTTACATCTGTTATGACTTGCGTCATCGCAAATAATTTTAATTATTCTCTATAATTCGTTTAATATGATTCATAGAGGCTTGATTATTGGTATTTAACAAATGAGTGCTTGACAACAAATAGTCCAGTAAATCCAAAAAAAATTCTCAATTTTGAAGTCAATGTAATTATCACTCCCTAGTTTCAAATAAATGTAAAATTATTTTTAATTACAATAGAGCGTGTGCGGTAAAGCCATTTGTTTTATTTTGCGTAAAAGACAGTCTTCGTTAATAACAGTTCCTCTGATATTTTTGGCAAGACATTTTTTATAGTGATAATTATGATATTATGATGATAATTTTTTTTATTATGATAAAGAGATTTTTTTGAATATGCAAATTTTCGATTATTTTTAGATCTTGGTTATTATTATTTTTATCAGTATAAATGTGCTAGTAATGCATAAGAGGACAGTTTGGATATATGAACGTAAAAAAAGGTTTGTATATTGAATAAAGTAAAAGTTTGAGTACGTTTAAGCAATTAAAAAGAAAGATATATATATTTTTTTTTATTACTTTTTTTTTTTTTTTTTTTTTTTTTTTTTTTTAGTGTTAGAGCAAAAGTACTGAATTAAGATTTTAACCTTATCTTAATAAAGAACTAAATATAAGTATAAAAGATTAATTAGCTACGATTAAATCACCAAAATTGTTACATATTAATTTTTAATTAAAACAAACATTAAAACAAATTGTTCTAAATAAGAAAACTTTTTTAAATAGTAGCTCAGAATATGAAACTTAAAATTTAAAATTCCTTTTCAGAAGTATGAACTTAACACAATAATTAATTAGTTTAATAATTCAAAAAACCATTGGGTGTAAATATAAGCAAACATTGAAGAGAACTGTTTTCAGAGAAAATTTTAAATAATTGTTACGCCATGTTCCATTTTGAAATTTTCCGTTTTCCATTTGATGCAACCTCATGCTCGGAAAATAATTTCACAAATTTTCACTCGTGCTTTAATAAGTATAATTGATAACGTAGTTGTTTAAAATAATTCTTTGAATGAGAAAATATTGTGAGGGATGAAAGAGCAAACGAAATTATTTCCTTACACGAATTCTTTCTTAAATTCTTGCGTCTTAACATTTTGAAGTGCTTATTTATTCAACAGAATGCATTTACAACTGAAATTAATTTGGGTATATTAAAAAAGAAAGACAAAACAGAGTTAATAATAATATATTTCTCAAGAGAGCAAATTTTGTCTGAATGAAATTGATTGAAATGTTTATAAGAGTAATTAATAATAAAATTATATTTGGAAAATTTTAGGAGTGAATATGTTTTGATTTGAAAATGTACAGTGAATACTCTTCGCCACTATTTACTACAAAAGAAATGGAAATATCAGTATTTATCTACTTTTATTCAAATTTAATGTATATGTGAATATTTATTTTTTTAGACATGATAATTTTAAGTAATTTGAGCTTGGTGATTCCAACATGGTTCAACAAAAATTTCAGTTATATCCTTTTTTTATCTTTTGGATATTATATGAATACATTTCTTAAAAGGTTTGAGTTCCAGTTTTAATTTTTATGACTTTTTTTACCCTTTTGTATATGTTATATTTTAGTACTCCTTGTTTTTGGTTATATCACACACATACATAACACACACACACACACACAGGTTGGCAAGACGTGCAAACTCAGGACTTGGTGTATACACCGCCAATCGGGGACTTCGAAAATAACGGACTTAGAAGTTTATTTCCGGTGAATAATCGTTACTTATACTCTATTAAATATAAATTAACTTTGATTTTTGTCAAATTTGCAGAATTTCACAAAATTTCACAATATGTATTTTTGCTATATAAATGGGGACATTGATACACACTTACACACACACACAGGTTGGTCTACCCTGTAAAGTGAGGAACCGTGTTTACACAATACGTTCTGAGTAACCTTATAAATTGTGGTCAAAACCCTAAAAATGCAATTTACTGATACGTATTCACATTAATAAAAGCTATAACTATATTAAAAATTATATTTTTCTTGTAACATTATTTTTTATTAAATAAAACAGCAGGAGATTTTTTGCATGTATATCGAGTAACTGGTTCAGCTTACACACATGGCGTTGTGAGTAACATAACCTCGAACTAAGATAATAAAAATTGTTACTCAGAAGAACGGTAATTTTTACCTGCTGTGTTTAGTGTTGATTGCTATAATGGACTAAGATAATTCTCTTCCTCGTCACTATAAAATTTAAGAAAAAAAAAAAAAAAAAAAAAAAAAAAAAAACGTTATATATATATATTCGCACAAAATTGCAGTATCCGTCTTTGTTTGCATTCAGCGAGTGTTGAGGAAATATTCATTTTCTGTTGTTCTAGACCTTTGCTCAACAATGCGATTCATATATAATAAGATCGGTTTGATCTCAATTGTTATGAATTCCGAATCAGAGATTTTGTGTTTAATTTAGAGAAATATACAAATCATAACGAATCAACATTACATTCATAAACCGGTTGAAAAACAAATAAAATAAAACGTAACAAACATAATTATGTATAGAAAATATAATTTTTTTAAAACTAAGAATAGACATTTACTTCAATACTGATATATAGTGTCAAAATATTTCAGTTACTTCAAGAAATCACTTTTATAGAAAATTATATAAATATGATTTTATGTTGCAATGGAAACACAAATTTCATTTGAAATAGTATAGTGAATAATGAAGTTATATAATATCTAATCTGAAAATGGTGCACTAATCTAAATAATTAATATTTTTTAAAATATTTAAACACTTTAAATGCATCTTTTGTATTTTACAAGCACATATATACTCTATCAATAATTTGCACATGCACAGGGGGTGGAAATGACGCCTTATTAAAGTCAAGTTGCCAAAAACTTTCGCAATCTATCCGAAGTTGTCATACTTGGTCAATGTAATTTGTATTAGTACTACTTTATATCAAAAATCCTGGGAATTATTATTATAGTTATTATTTTTCACAAAAGCGTACATATAAGTATATTTAAATGCATATAGAATGCACTAAATATTTTGTATCTATGCAGTATTTGGCCTTTACGACCAAGTTACGTAATATTCGGGAGTTTGAATGTTTTTAGAATGTTGTTAAGAGAATTAATATTGTACTATTTTAAGTTCAAATTAGATTCAGATATAGAAAAAAGAGCTTTTAGTTTAAATTTTTAAAGCGTACACTGAAAATATTGTAATTTATATCTTTGCAAATTAACAATACACGTAATTTTCAAGTAAAAATTAATAAAAATTTTGTCTGTTACATATTTTTCCTCTTATTGAAATAGGATAAAAATGACTTCTATATAATTTTTCATTGAGTCATATCTTTTTGAGCCCAGTACAATAACAATTTCCATAATGCATTTTTTTTTTTACTTTATAATCTTACTGTTGTCAAAAAATTATTGACACTATTTAGAAAAAAAAAAAAAAAAAAAAAAAAATGAAAAGACATCATTTACTTTTTGCCTATTTTAGAAAGCAAATTTATATAAATATACAGCATATCTGAACTCCTTTATACTTCATTTTTACTATTTCACTAATAAATCTATAAACAAATTCAAATTATTATTTGGTCATCGAAAATTTAAAAATGAATAATAAAGAGTACAATAATTTTCAGTAGACGTTCATACTGTGTCCCCCCCCTCTTTTTTTTTTTTTTTTTTCGCGTGCCAAATTTATTTGTGTATTCTTCGTATGTTATAAAAAGTGGATTTAACTTTTCATTAGGTATAATTTGTGTTTTACCAATGTAATTCAAAGTATATTCAAAACTTTTAAACTGGTTATTTAATAACAACTCTGATTTATTTAAGAACTTTAAAGTTATTAAAATGATATGATCATGTTCTAGTTATTATAATAATGTATGTGAATATGTGTTGATGTGCGATAATAAAGTGAAGATGTAAAGTAAACGAAAGTAAATAATTTTTTCCATAAAATGATTAACCATCAGTGGAAAATAAATTAAACTTTATGAACATGAATATATTGAAAAAACAATGATTTTTAAAAATATATATCAATACAGAAATATACAAAAACTAATTATTTCACATTATGTTATTATGTTTCTCTTTCTAATTAATTAAATAACTAATCACTATTTTCAATTGAATATTTCTTGCTTAGTATGCATTTGCATGAACTTTCTGTATAATGACTTAATGTATCCTTTATTTTCCATTAACAAAAACCAAATGAAAAAGAAACAATTTTTGAAATACACAGATATAGCAAAGAGAATTTAGTTGTAAAATTCCAGCAATTTGCCTTCTTATTGTGTTGTCCGGAAATGTTAACCCTATCCATCAAAGAACCACACCCCCTGTCTCCGAACCCCAACTTACGAGGGAACGGAAATCTTTCCAGCTATCTCGGCTATTACGGGACTCGGGGCATTGGGAGATTTCGGCTATTATGGGATTCAAAAGGTTAAAACTGATTTCTGAAATTGAAAGAAAAAAAAAATCACCGTGAATGTAAAATGATTCGTGATGAGTGTTGAATTCAAACATTTTTCTCTCATGTAATTTTGGGATTCTAGGAAGAGAGAGAGGGGGGGGGGGGATTGCACTTTTTAACACCGATCTAAAAAATTAAATTTAAGACCTTTATTTTAATATTTCGATGATCCAATGCTATGTGAGGGAGTCTCCACAAGTCGCTTTCTAAATTCATCCTTTTTCGTGACTGCAGTATGTGTATATTTGTTCACCCCGTTTTCTTCTTTATATGCAGTGCCTGATTTAGGGCAGGGCCTTCGGGGCACAGGCTCAGGGCCCCCAATTTTCAGGGGCCCCCAAATGCTGCTGAAAAGTTTTCAACTATTGTCCAAAATCAATACAACTGCTTACAAAATCTAGTGGAATTTTACATTTCATTCTACATTCTACTGTGTTCATATTTTATTTTTACAACGTTGTGCATTTTGGTTGAAATATCCGTATTTAATCACTTTATTATAGTGAATATTTTCTTTTATCTTTATCACTTTAAAAATACATTATATTTTTAATTTTTATTTAATCATGTTCTTGTTCTTGTCAAATTATTTGGGGTTGGTGAGTGCAGTTCATAGGCGGCAGAGTCCCACAATATTTTAAATAACTATAGTTTGGTATTGCGGAATAATTATGATTAGTTGTTGCATACTTTATCATTCCAGACATATAAACTTGCGTAGCAAAAGATAATTATCAATACACAATTTATTGTACTACTTCTACTTATTTAGATTTCATATTTTGAAATAGTTATTTAAAATCCTAAATAAATGATTATCATATTTAATTTTTTAATTGGTATTTAAAAGTGATTCAACCGTGAAGTCTATCGTCGTTACCTTAATAAATAACTTTTTTTTGGGGGGGAAGGGGAGGGAGCTCAATCTTTTTGTAAGCAACTTTCCAAGAGGGCCCCCTGTAAGCACCTGTGCCCAGGGCCCCCAAATTTGTAAATCGGTCCCTGTTTATATGTAATTTAGTATCATTATTAGTGTTATTGTAAATATCATAATACTATTTCAATTAATTCACTAGCTTCAGATATTGCTGGCGTGTTTAAATTTTTTTTCTACACTGTTAAAAATCACTGTTTTCTGAATCGAAGAAAAATATAATAACGAACAAAAATATACAATAACCTATTCCAAGTCGCCAATGGCTCCAAAAAATATTTCTTTATCTTTAGAATCCCCAGAAACCAATAGAGTTTCGTGATTTAAGGAAGAATTTATAAAAACAAAATTTCTTTTGCCGCCCGTAAGTTTCGTAATGTTTCCTAGTAGATTTTTTAGAGTATTAATCAATTTTCTGAAACCGACAAATCTCTTTTATAAATTCTATCGCTACTCAAGTAAACATTTTCACCCGCGAAACTGGATTTATACATGAAGGAGTAATAAAATAATATTAAATTTAATACTACTATTAATGCTGATAACTTTGAAAGTTTGTCTGTTAAATAAGTTTGTTGAACATGAAATTATTTATTTGAGATAGGATATTAGCCGAAAACCCACATTCCGGTTTGAAAAAATTGTGTAATACACTATGAAATCTATTCGGAAACTTTACAAAACTTATGAGGCAACAAAAGAAACTTTGTTTTTATAAATTATTCATATCGAAAATCTATTGGTTTTTGGGATTTCTAAAGATAAGGAAAAATTTTTTGGAGCCATGGGTGACATGGAACAGGTCATTGTATATTTTCATTCGTGGATATATTATATTTCCGTAGATTCAGAAAACTTCGGGATTTTTTGAATCACGGAAAAAATCGCCCCGGAAAAAATTGCCCCGGAAAAAATTGCCCCGGAAAAAATCACCCCGGTAAAAATCGCCCCGAAATAAAGATAACCGAAAAATAAGGCTCGTTTTAATCAAGATTGAAAAAGCCTACACATTTAAATAACAAAGATTTGATGACTTTGATTATGGCAATTATAATTTCAAGTAAAACACGTGCTAATCACCTGCATTTGTACTGGAAACAGACTTAAGAGAATAATAGGGTTTAAATATTATCTCTTCTTCTGTTAATACATTAATATCTGAAGATATTAATGTCACTGAGAATCGGAGAAATGAGAATACTACAGAAATAAATTTCCTTTTTTATAAGTACAAAAAGTGTTTTTTTAACCGATGCTTTCTTCCTCCCCCCCCCCCCAAGTTTATTTTTAACAAAGACATCACCGTATTTAGTCTACATTTTAGTTTTGTTCCTTTCTTTTTATATGCCTCATCAGTGGCTGAGAGGTTTTGCTCTCAATACTGGCAGAAGAGAGATGTTATGTTCGAACAAAATCGTGCCCCTCAGCCTAACCTTTCGGAGTTTTCGTGGCTTTCTTTGAACCTTGCGTAAATATGGGACAAAACTGACATATTTTCTCTGATACAGAACCATGAAATTCCACGCTCTGTTTCTCTTTTGCAGAGTCAGGATTGATTGATTTTTTTTTTTTTTTTTTTTTTAAGATACTTATTATAACAAATTTAAACCCACCAAATTAACTTACAATATGTTGCTCAAACAACACCATCTTCAATTACTCTAATTCAAAATACACATTAATTTGGCTATAAATTGTTTTAAGTAAGTCTAATTCTTCATTTAAATCACAACAAGTATTTATAAAGCTTATAAATCTATTTTATGATTCCCAAAATCAACATAAAAATCATGAATCTATATCAATACATTTCAAAGTCATTAAATGACTAATAAATTATCAGTTAGATTCCAAAAAACTCATAAAAATAAATAAAGCTATATTAAAGGACATTCAAAAAATTATTAGATCTTTTGTATTGATCAATCAATCAATCTTATAATATATGTTTCATAATATGAACAATAAAAAGACGTTTTTTTCATTCAATAAGTTATTATTAGAATTAGTTTATAGTTAGTAAAATATTTGCGTATACATATTGAATTTTAATAAAAATAGAAAACTATTGAATATAAAGGTAACGTATGCGCAGAAATAAATATTTTTCTAAATTGGATATTCTTTTTTCCGTTATTCATTTTCTTTTAACCGTCAGAATTATCAGTGACTTTTAAACAAGCTTTGAATTAAAACTCTCATTAAATTAAAATTTATTCCCCGCTACTCAAACGTTATAATTTTCCCTGAAAAGTATAAATAAAAAATCCTTTAGCTGAATCTTTAGTGATAATCCAGGTTTTATGGGTTTTTCAACATTTACTGCATTCCTATGTGCAATAAGTTTCATTGATACAGATTACAAACCCCTTTTCTCACTTCAAATACAAAGGGATAAAAATGAAGCTCACATTTTTATTCTAAAGGTCTTGTCAAAATTACAATACAAGTTTACATTCTTGTAACTGAAACTAAATCCCTATTGCTATGCAAACATAATGATTTCTAGTTTGCTTCTGTTGTGCACATTCGACCACCCCTACAGACAATAGATAAGAATTCATCTGTTATATTACGCACAGAGACCTGAACCTTATCTAAAAAAGCAGAATAATGGAAAAATTCCTCTTCTCTTCCTCTTTATTTTATTACTGTAAAAGCTCTGTATCTAATCCCCCCTTCCTTTCCTACATCACCAAAGTCTTTTCTTGATTAATGTCAAATACATAAAACATCTTTACTTATACATAAATTAGCAATGAAACAAGTTGAAAGAATCTATAAATTGTATTTCTTTAATACCCCCCCCCCCCTCGTACAGAGCTCGACTTCTTTATTGTAGAGATAAAACTTCTTAAAATTCTGCAGCCCTTCCGCCCCCCTCTACGCTTTAAAAAACTGCACCCTTTCCACTTAAGTTAATATGAGCACTTTTTTCCGGGGCGGTTTGTTTCTGGGGCGCTTTTTACCGGAGCGATTTTTTTCCGGGGGCGATTTTTTCCGGGGTGATTTTTTCCGGGGCGATTTTTTCTGCCTACCGGATTTTTTACAGTGTAAAGATAACAAGTTGGATTAGAAGTTCGATCTACCTTCAATGATAGGGTAAGTAAAATGATGTACAGTAAAACCCCGATAATTCGGATTAATTGGGACCAGACCCAATCCGGATTGTCGAAAATCCAGATTATCCGGAGAATTAGTAAAAAATTCATTAAAATAAAACATACTTATAGAAAATCACCTTTATGTTAAACTTGTTAAAATATTTACAGACAGTAAAAATGTTTACTTTGTTTAATTCTGCCTAAAATATTTCAGAAAGAGTTTTTTTTAATTCAGAATACGACGTTGAAACAAGTTAATGTTATGGAAATTAGCCAATCGCTTCTCAAACTTGAAAAAAAAATGACCAAACTGATCCGGATTATCCGAAGATCCGGATTAACGGGGTCCGAATTAGCGGGGTTCTACTGTATTTCAAAACTCTGATTCTCGTCCGAAATTTCCGAGAATTTGAAATTGGGTTATCAGTTCCGCATAGTTGCCAACTTGTATGGTTTTGCGCGCGGAAAAAACAATTACGTAGAAATGAAAATTTCGTAAAAGGATCGCCTGAATAGCATATATTTCGTCAATATTTCGTAGAAAAACGACGATTTCGTCAATGATTTTGTAAACGAACTTTGTCAAAAGATCGATAAAAAACGCGAATTTCCTGTGCGAATCACGGAAAAAACAGCAATTTCACCAAATATTGCAAGATAAAACGCTGATTTCTTCTGAAGACCGCGGGAAAACGCCAATTTCGTCTAAAGATTGCGGATATAACGCCGATATCGTTAAAAGATCGCGGGAAAAAAAGCCGTTTTCGATAAAAGATCGCTTAAAAATATTTTGTCAAAAGAATATTTGAAAAAATACGCCGATTTCATCAAAAGATCACAGAAAAAACGCCGATTTCGTCAAAAGATCACGGGAATAAAACGCCGTTTTCGAGAAAAAATTGCGTAAAAATGCAAATTTTGTTTAAAGGTCGTCGAAAAAAACGATGATTTCAATTAAAAAACATGGGAAAACGCCGATTTCGTCAAAAGATCGTAATAAATCGCCGATTTTGCAAAATAATTGCTGATTTCGTCTGAAGATAGCGGGAAAACGCCGATTTTGTCCGAAGATCGCTGGAGGGGGGGGGGGGGGCTCACGACCCCCTCCCCCTGTGTATAGTGTATTAATAACATATTTACATACTTATTAAATAAAATCCAAATAACATTTTGCTGATTAGTTTTTTCTTTTTTTTCAGTGAGGGGTTATAAAAAAATTTATATACAACGATTATATATATATATATATAGCCTTACTGTCAAGAAAGTTTGAAGTATTATAGTCGCTACTAACTTTAAAAGCGGCTATTCTAATAAAATTGACTCTACTGCTCAGTTTCTTAGTTTTCACCTATAATATTAAGCAGCGTAAATTCGTAATTTGCCAAAAATGTAATAACCGAGACTGTAGATTTATCTAAGAAAATAGAATTTGGAGTTTAAGTTGTTTGGAGAGCCAAATTTGGAGTTTTATGACTGTGCCATAAGTTATTTTGAAGCTAGATTTTTAAATGAATTTGCTTATAAAAGTTTTAAAGAATAATTGTGCATTTTTGAAAATTTTTCGTATTGATATATTTTATATATCAAAATTATTGAATAAAATTTTATTACTCATTCTTAAATTTGTATTCTTATTTTATTTTAATGTATTCTTGTATTATATGTGTGTGGGTGCTTCAATTCAAATAATGACAATCTATATTTAATGTACCTTTTTCACTTTGTTTAACTTTTTTAACATGCATCGGTTTAAATTATTTTGTTCTATTTTCACTTTGTGCCTTATATCAACTTTTTTTTTCTCAATTTTTACCTCACGCATTATTTCAACGTTTTTGCTCAATTTCTACCTCACGCGTAATTTCCTCTTTTTTTTTTTTTTTTCTCTCACTCTCATCCCTGATATACTTACTTTGAAGTTTGCACTCATGGATTTTGAATGCTGATTTTAATGCCACAATAGACAAACTTTTTTTTTTTTTTTTTTTTTTTTTTTTAAGGGGAAGGGGTTAGGTTGGATTAGTTTTAATTATTTGTGTGCCTAATAATTTTTGTAAAGCTTTGTTATTATTTTTTATTAACCTCACTGTTTATGTTAAAAGTTTTGGACAAAAAATTCATAAAAATACACCGTTATTCATCTAGCATCTCTAGAATACGATTGTTTATAAATGCAATTTGCATCCCACACAAGCACCTAAGTATAAGTGTAATGTTTGTGTCATGGGAAGAAAGAAATGCACACATGGATGTTGTTAAGGTTATTCCGAAATCCAAACTCGCTCTCATAGGTTGCATTTTTTAAACATTTTTGTTCTATACGGATAAAAACGGCAGATCATTTTAATCGAAAACTTTCAAATCGAACTGTTTTTTTTTTTTTTTTTCTTTTTGGGCTGAAAATATAAAATATCTTTCTGAAAATATCGCAAAAGTCACCGTTTTGAACAGAAGTTCCTGACTTGGCCACCCGAGAAAAGAAAAAAACTGTCGTCATGGAAAAACAAGTGGTTATAACTCGACGTGTACTATTCAGTCGATCAATAATTCATAAAATATTTTTGATTTTAAATCACTTCGGTAATCCTTTCTTCCTGTATTACAATTTTACGTTGTTAAAGTGATTCAGTAAATTTGCCAGAATTCATATTGCTAAGTAACGTTTCTTCTTTTTCTTCTTTTTTCAGAACCATCTTAAACTCACCGTAAATTTAAAATGATTTGTGATCATTGTTGAATAAAAACATTTTTCTCTCGGATGTAACTTTGCAGGTCCGAGGGCGGGCAATATAGAATTCTGGATAGTGTGTGTTTGGGAGAGGGGGGGGGGGTTGCAACTTATTAATTCTGATTACAAAACTAAATTTAAAATTTTTATTTTAACATATCGATGCTTCAGTTGTAAAGAGGGGAAATCTTCACAAAACTAGTCGTTGGGGGCCACCGTAATACTTACCCATCATGGATATGTATATGAAAATAAAACATGTGAAACTATTTATACAATGCATTGCAATCCATAAACAAAATTTAAATATTGTTAATATACATAGTAATGCTATATTAAAGAACTGCTGATGTACCAATTTCGACAAATTATATAAAACTCCAAACTACTCAAGTAATACTGAACTGCGTAAAAGAAACATCCTTATAACTCCAAAAATAATAATTCTATTAACTAACAATTAACTGCGTCGGATTAAGCGTCTCATTTCCAATTAAAATATACTTCTGAATTGAAATTTGAATGAAATACAGGGTCATGAAAAATCGAAGAATGTGGAAAATAAGATTACAGATATCTCGGCATCTAATAATCCGATCGACTTTGTTCTATATGCAAAATGTGTCTTATTTTATTGCCTTTTACGTCCATTCCTTAGAACAAAAACATTCGAAAATTTTTATATACCTTTCATCAGAACGAATTTTTCGAGAATCCGAAAAAAATAGTTCCGGATAATCGAGGTTGCTGATATTAAATAGGGTTCGTCCTATTCTTACATACTAACTACATACAAAATTTCAAGTCTCTATCTCAATTTGTTCGGGAGATAGAGCGTTTACAGACAGACAGACGGACGGCAAATTTTTTTTTCTAAAAATATGTTTTTCGGAATCTCCACTATCTAAAACGTGTAAATCCGTCAACATTTTTTTTTTCGATTTTCAAAACGATTGCAAGATTTACCCTATACTACGTATAATAGGTAAGTAAAATGAAAAAAAAAAAAAAAAAAAAAAAAAAAAGAAAAAAAAAAAAAGAAATATGAAACTCTAAATATTAGCTCTAAAAATTATCCGCAAACAATATAGTTCTCTTGAAGAAAAGAACTAAGTAAAAAAAAAAAAGTAGCTTGTTTGAATAGAATCACTTCAGTTGACAAACCTGGAGGCTACTACAAACCATTCCATTACTGTCATCAAACAAAGCGATCGCGGACTATAACGACAAATCCCGCATGCAGGGTAGAAAAGTATCTCTTTCTTCTACCTTCCATTCTTATCACTATGTCAACAAGCCGCCTCAGAAGTTAAATGACAGAGCCGGAACGGGCCAGATTAGTTTTTAAAGGTTTAAATATATCGCTCAGAAATTAGATAAATATATAAACTACCCCACTGGTCAGGCACATGTGAACAATTTTTGAATTTATAACATGATTAAAAAATTTAAGAAGAACTATTCAGGTGTTTAAAAGAAGAATCTATCACGTGTAAAAAAAAGTTCTGTTTACTATATTGAGTAGTTTTTGTTTAAAGAAATTAAATCAGTTAAGAAAAAATATATTTATGTAAACTGTTTACATGTCCCCCAGTCTTTCCTGGGTTATGGACATAATCCCCTCGGACAAAATACCCACGGACAAAATCTCCTCGGACAAAATCCCCTCCGGACAAAATAATCTCTTTGCTGAATAAAGGCTCTATTTTGAGCAAGTTTCTTTTACAAAAAGGACCTCCAAACATTTAAAAAATATTAAGCTTAGTTGAAAAATGAAAGTGAAAATTGGAAGTTATAACATACGTGATAAATATTTTATATATTTTTAAAGATACACGTACATTTTAAAGTCTGAAATAAAATACTATAGTCTTTTATACTAAATATGAAACATTAGGCAGACTTGAATACATTTAAAAAGCATTTAAGTTTTAAAATTGATTATTTTTTAATTGATATTTTTTAACTGATCATTTTATTTTTTTATTTATTTATTTTTTAATTTGGTTGCTTTTTAAATGCATTAAAGTCTGTCTAATGTTTCACATTTAGTTTAAAATTTAGACCTCGTTTCTACAAGTATTAAAATTTAAAAAATTATATGGGGTTTTCTTTTCAAAAATATAATGATTGTTTTAACTTGTCCTCCTTTCATTCACCGAGGAGAGGGAATATAAATCTATAATAGCCTTTCTGGCAAAATTTTAGAAAAAGCAGATTTTTAGTAAATAACATCACCTGAGAATGATTTTTAATTTATTTCGGCATTTTTGGTACTCTGTGGAGAGAAAGGGGGGGGGAGCGGAAATATACTTCTGAGTTTGGGGAAGCGGTGGGAGGTGGGGGGCAAGGATTATTCGGGATGAATGATAGAATTTTTTGTAAATAATGTTGCTTCATTCCTATAATATGTATATGTATGAATAAATTGGTATGCGGAAAAAAGTGACAGGAAAAAGGTTACCGGAAAATAAGTGACGCGGAAAAGAAGTTACCGGAAAATAAGTGACAAGGAATTTGTTTTGGGATTCATTGGGTAAGTCGGGATTCAGTGATCGGGGGAGGCTCTTAATTTAGGTAAATGAGTTTTTCAAGCTGAATTAATCGTTTTAGTTCAATTTTTGGATATACGTTCATAATGAAAAGACGCTTGCCTGATTAGTTTTGCAAACGGACGATTATTTTCCATTGCCAAACCGCTCTTAATTAGATAAATGAGTTTTTATTCAGAATTATCAAGTGTGTCAAATTTTGGATATACGTTCTTTCTGATAAAACTTGTATAATGCCTTGCTTATATCAATCCTTATATATTGGTTTAAATAATGCTTTCTGAAATATCTGAAGAGTTTGGGGTGTTTAATGGTTAAGTATAGAGGGAAAAGGGGGATAGTCTCTCTTAAATTAAATTAATAGCTTTTTACGCAGAGTTATCCGATTTGCTTGGAATTTTGGACATATGTTCATTATGATAAGACGTATCTCTGATTAGTTATGGGGTCCCTTTGCTTGTTATTAAGGGGGGACGGGCAATTATCTCCCTCTTAAATTAAATAAATTGGTATTTAATGCAGAATTATCCGATGTATTTCAAACTTTAAATATAGATTCTTTCAGATAAGGTGAATCCCTGAATAGCTTTAAGGGTTTAATGACTAAGTATAAGGGGGGGGGGGGGGTGTAAAACCTCTCTTAAATTAAATAAATGTTTTTTACGAAGAATTAACCGATTTGCTTGGAAATCTGGTCATAGGTTCATTTTGATAAGGCGTATCCTGATAAGTTATGGGAATATTTTGCTAATTAAAAAGGGAGGGGGGAGTAGGCAATTATTCTCTCCTCTTAAATTAGATACTTTTTTAAGCACAATTACCCGATGTATTTCTAATTTTGGACGCAGGTTCTTTCTGATGAAGTTAATCCCTGAATAGTTTTAAGGGTTTAATGGCTAAATATAGAGGTGGGGGGGGTTGGGGGATAATTCCTCCTTAAATTAAATAAGTAGTTTTTTACGCAGAATTATCCGATTTGCTTTTAATCTTAGTAATAGGTACATTATAATAAGACGAATCTATATTTTGAATATAAATTATTTTAATATTATTTATAATTTAATTTTTTTTATAATTTTAACTATATAAAAAATAAATGTTATATTATAAGCATTATTATTTTTAAGTTATATATTAATGTTTTATTTTATACTTTTACATTTTCACAATATATATATAATGTAATAAAAAGTAAAAATAGTAATAATAATAATAACTCATAATAGTAATTATAATTGATAACTAATAAAAATTAAATGTAAATAAATAAAAAATAAATATATAAATAAATATAATTAAATGTTAAAAGTTATTAATAATAACTCATAATAATAATAACAATTAATATAAATTAAATATAAATTAAATTAAAAATAAATGTGTCAATAAATATAATTAGATATTAAAAATTATACTCATTACAAGGAACCTATTTAAAAAATGATAATAATTCTATTAATTCTAGCAAATCAATTAAAATGAATGCATAAATAAATATTAAAAATTAGTTTCATGAACAAGAATTCAATTAAAAATTGATAATATTTAATAACTCATAATAAATCAATTCTTATATGTGCATAAAGTGAAATTAAATAAATTCAAAATTAGTTTCAATAACATGAATTGAATATTTAATGAAATCAATAATTTATTAATTAATATTTTATTAAATGATAATATTTAATTAAATGATAGGAAATTAATAAAAATTATATAAATAAATAGAATTAAATATTAAAAATTATACTCATTTACAAAAAATTGTTAAAAAAAATTTATTATTCACAATTATTGATACAATTCTCATGTAATGATACGTAGCGAGTCTGATGGAGGTACGTGACAATAATGTCAGTAATGGGGTATAATAAAATATTATCATTTTTAAAATAAATACACTGCTCAAAACAATTAAAAGATATTGCAGTTTTAGGTGGATTTTGTATCTGGGAAACTTTTTAGCTGATTGATACATGGTCGACAGACATAGTAGGTTATATGAGAATAAATTACACATGTTTGGCAGAAAAAAAATGCATTTTATTGCGCATTTGTGTACAAAAGGAAAAAAAACACAATTTGTGCATATGAGAAAAAAAGAATAAGAAAAGGTGATTTCTTCAAAGAAAATCAGAAGGGGGTATGATTTCCACGGGCGGCCAGCAACGTTGAACACCTTTGAGGCATGGTCTCAATGAGGCTATTAATGACGAGTTGGGGTATTCTGCCCCACTCTTCCAGAAGAGCTCTTTCCAGTTCTTGGAGAGTTTGTGGGGGTTGTTGGCGGCCAGAAACTCGTCTTCCTAGAGCGTCCCAAACGTGCTCGATTGGATTCATGTCTGGAGAACACGCTGGCCATTCCATTCGAACGATTCCTTCCTCGAAAAGGAAATCCTCCACCAGGTTTGCACGATGTGGCCTGCAGTTATCGTCCATTAAAACGAAGTTATCTCTGATTGCTGTAGCGTAAGGGACTACAATAGGTCTGAGGATCTCATCCCTATATCGGCGACCAGTCAGAGCTCCATCTCGAATGATGTAGAGGTCAGTGCGCCCGTCAATGGAGATGCCACCATACACCAACACTCCTCCACCGCCAAATCTGACACTTCCGTGCACGAACGCAGGATTATTCCTACTGCCACGGTCCCTCCAGATGAAAATACGCCTATTATCCGGATGCACAGAAAAACGGGACTCGTCAGAAAACAGAATATTGCTCCATTCATTTCTCCTCCAGTTGGCATGCTCGGTTGCCCACTCCCTGCGGTCGCGACGATGCCTTGATGTCAATCTAACACATACCATTGGTCGGCGAGTATACAGACCTACAGCATGGAGCCGGTTTCGGATAGTCTGAGTTGAAATCGTGGTGCCTGTAGCCGAGCGAAGGTGTTGTTGGTCCCGATACCCCTTTCATACTTAATCAATGAATACCCAAAATCAATAATAAATCCCCAAAATCAATTCCTTGTCACTTTTTTTCCGGTAACTTTTTTTCCACGTCACTTTTTTCCGCGTCACTTTTTTTCAGTGTCACTTTTTTCCGCTTTTGTAGTTTATGTCACTTTTTTCCGATAACTTTTTTTCCGGTCACTTTTTTCCGTTTACCGCGTAAAAGAGCCATGTATTTAATTTAAGGAGGTTATGTCCCGCTCCCCCCCCCCCTTTATGATTATCCGTTATACCCTTAAAACTTTTCTGAGATCCACTTTATGAAAAAGAACCTGCGTCCAAAATTGATCGTCCGTTTGCAAAATTAAAGGGTAATTGTCCGTTTGGAAAACTAATCAGACAAGCGTCTTTTCATTATGAACGTATACCCCAATATTGAACTAAAATGATTAATTCAGCATGAAAAACTCATTTACGGAAATTAAGAGCCTCCCCCGATCGCTGAATCCCGACCTACCCAATGAATCTCGAAAATCAATTCCTTGTCACTTTTTTTAGGTAACTTTTTTTCCGTGTCACTGTTTTCTGGTAACTTTTTTCCGCTTTTGTAATTTAGGTCACTTTTTTCCGGTAACTTTTTTACGAGTCACTTTTTTCGAAGATTCGCATAAATTATGCACCCAATACTAATCACATCTATATACAGAAAATAAATAAATAAATAAAAAATGGCCACAACTTCAAATGGCACTGGAATTGTAAAAGTTAATGGTATATTGAAAAAAATATTTTGTCCAACCTCAACAGCTTGAAGTTTTATTCTACATTTCCAGACTCATTTTTAAAAGTAAAAACATAAAACTTCCTGAAGGGTTTTTATAAGAGATGTATGAGAGACCGTGTAGTTTCATTTTTCGTTCTGTTCATTAGAATTTGATTTATAAATAAATGTTTTTCCAGTATGACATTTTTTTTCTCCAGCTTCGGAAAATTCTGTTCATAGCGCCAACTTTGACAGCATTGTTTTGCAATATTTTCCACATTTATGAAAAAATTGACAAGAACGCTACATTGTATAGTCTCTAAAGAAGGAAATTTGCCAATACCGACACTATTGTCATGTACTGGCACTATTGTAATGATATGTAGCGAGTTTGATGGAGGTACATGTCAATATTGCCAATCTATTATATTATTATTTATTTATAATATATATATATATATATATATATATATATATATATATATATATATATATATATATAATATTATTGTTAGTCATTAAACCATTAAAACTATTCAGGGATTCAACTTATCAGAAAGAACCTATATTTAAAGTTTGAAATACATCAGAAAATTCTGCATAAAAACCGATTTATCTAATTTGGGGGGGGGGGGGATAATCGCCCGTTCATAATTAGCAAAAAAAACCCTCATATCTAATCAGATATATGCTTTACCATAATGAATCTATATCCAAAATTTCAAGCAAATCGGATAATTTTGTGAAAAAAACCATTTATTTAATTTAAGAGAGGTTATTTCTCGTTCTATATTTAACCTCTAAACTCTCAAAAGTCATCAGGCATTATAGATTATATATAAGTCTTATCAAAAAGAACGTATATCCAAAATTTGACACATTCTGCATAATTCTGAATAAAAACTCATTTATCTAATTTAGAGTGGATGAGGATGTGATGTAGAATCACATATAGTTTTCACATATAGTTATATTCACATATAGAAGAATTTCAGAAAAAAAAAAAAAAACTGATAAAGTAGCCTTTGAAACCCGAAATCCCGGCGTGGCATCTCAAGAAAGGGGAAGCATAACCTGTCATATCATTACAGACTAACTTCTAACTTGATAAGAAATATATTTATCAAAAAATTGCTAATTTTATTAAATTCCAAATCAATTTAACAATCAGGCCTGCCAATTTTATGCCTTTATGTTTAAAAAGAAAGCTTCTAATTGTTGACCAGAGAATTTGAAAACCCGCCTTAATGCAATCAGTATTCAAGCTTTACATTTCTTTAAGACGAACACTACTTTATAATGTAAAATTTTTAAAACTAAAATCCGATTTCAATTTTAGAAAATCAGTCAAGCGTCTTTTCAGTATGAACGTGTATCCAAAAATTTGACAAAAACAGTTAATTTAGCATGAAAAATCTATTTATTTGAATAAAGAGCAAAATTAATTCCTTTAGCCCGAATCAAAAAATTAATTCCTTTGTCATTTTTATTCCTGTAACTTTTTTCGTGTCCCCTTTTTTCCGGTAACATATTTTTCGTGTCATAATTTCATATTATAAATTGAAATATCTCGATAAAATAACGGGAGTAAATTCTTATATTAAAAACCAAATTACTGCAAAATACGAGCAAAATGTTTTGGCATTTTGGAAATTTTGATACTCGAAAGCGGGATAAGGGGGGGGGGAGGGCTAAGTTATCATTTACCCCTTTAATACAAATTGAAATATGTCGATAAAATAACGGAAACAATTTCTAATATTAGAGAGTAAATTAGAGCTGACTGAGAGGTAAATTTCGGCACCTTTGAAATTTCCACATTTGGAGAGGTGGGGCTGAATTAACGCTTGCCCCCTTAATATAAAATGAAATACCCCTATAAAAAAATCGGAGAAATTGTATTTTTAGCAAGCAAATTAGAGTTAATCGAGAGCTTAATTTTGGCACATTTGAAATTTTGATACTAGAAAATGGTAATAATTGGTTTTAATAAGTAGAAAGTGGAGAAGAAGGGATGAATTAACGCTTTCTCCCTTAACGTAAATTGAAATATCTCGATGAAATACCGGGCGCAAATTCTAATATTAGAAATCAAATTAGTTCTCAATCAGAACTACATTTTGGCACCTTTGAAATATCTACACTTGAAAGTGTGTATGTGTGTGTGTGGGGGGGGTGAGTTAATGCTTTCCCCCTTAATCTAAATCGAAGTATCTTGATAAAAAAACCGGAGAAATTTCTAATATTACAGAGCAAATTAGAGTTAATAGAGAACTATATTTTGGCACCTTTTAAACTTTTATACCTGAAAATAGGGGAGGGGGGGGGGCGCGGGAACTGAGTGAACGCTTGGCCACTCAATTTAAGCTATTAATACACGTTTTTGCTATTCTAATAACAATACCTATACTTTTAAAATATCATTATTTTACAGTCAACATATCAATTAAAGAATAATACACATTACATTTCGAAGGGGAGGGGAAGGATGCAGTATTATTAAAAATATCTTGTATTTTAAAAAAATCTAATATTTTATAGAAATCGAGTCGAGTCGGGTCGGGCTGTGCGTTTAAATTTTAGACTGAGCCCGACCTGAAAATTTCAGCTGGTACAGACCTTTATTGCTAATGCAGACTTCTAATCACTACTGCTGTAACTTAAAAGAACACACAAATAATTGTTTCTCCTCTTCAGTATATGTACTATTTATAGTTACCAGATTTTAGTGAATCACCATGTAAGTCAACAGACATTTGATGAGAACAGAGAAATTTAATAAATGTAAGCTTTATGAGATGAAAAACCTCTCTTCTTTGTATTCTTTCATTGTTGTGAGCGGTCAGGAAAAATCACAGTTAAAAACCAGTATTTTGTTAAAGAAAAATTCGCCTTCTTTAATCCCTTTATATTATTCAAAACATTTGCTCTATGAAAATACCAAAAATATCTTTTTTTTTTTTTTTTTTGACCGTTTTTTCTCTCACCCTCGCCACTTGCTCATTATTTTGGAAAGGCTGGCTGGTTGTTCCGGTTGGATCATTTACAACAAAGCACCACAACCTTTCTATATGTACTTTCCGGTAGGCGGAAAAAAGCGCACCGGAAAAAAGCGCACAGAAAAAAGCGTCCCGGAAAAAAGCGTCCCCGGAAAAATCGTCTCTTTTTACAAATCACATATTTAAATAAGTTTGATAATAATACACATGGTTAATCTTAGAATATAAACACTAGATTGAGACGGTTTTATGAAATTTGAGCGTCCTTGCTCTCTCGGGACTGAGACGGGCAAAGGTGAGGGGGGGGGGGGTTAAAAGTTACCTCAAAACATATTACTCCCTCAATGAAAAAAAATTGTAGGATACGAAAAATAAGATAATAAACACTAGGTACTCCCTTGTTCTTCTGTGCTGTGGTGGTGGTTGGGAGGGGAGAGGGCGATTCTCTACAAACTCTGAATCTATCTCTTACATTACTTTTTTATATTATTTATAATTTGATTATTTATAATTTAAATTATACATAATTAATTTATATATTGTATAATTATTATTTTTATTATTATTATCAAATTACATATTAATATTTTATTACGTTTTATATTATATATTTATACTTATATAATACATATTAATTATTTATTAATATATTAATATAATATATTAATAGTAAATAATTAATAATATAATAAATTAACTAATAATAATAATAATAATTAATAATAATAAATAATAAATAATTTATAATAAATAAATAATAAATTAATAATACATAATTATAAATTAAATATAAAATTAAATTAAAAAAAGTAAAAAAAATGTACAAATAAATATTATTAAATATTAAAAATTATACTCATTAACAAAAATTTATTTAAAAATGATAATATTTTATTAACTCATAGTAATATCAACTCATATATATATTTTTCATTCAGCCAACCTTGTTCTTCTGAGGGGGGGGGGGGAGGGGTGAGCCTACAAACTCCAAATCTATCACTGCTTTAGACGATGACATTTTTTCGGAATGTTTTCTGGAATTTAGGGAAAAAAGTGACTGGAAAAACAAGAGCGCGAAAAGTGATCAGAAAAAAGTGGCAAGGAATTGATAAATATTGAACTTGTGGATAAATAAATGATAAAAACTAAAGTGGCAACAAATGTCTCATTTATATGATTCTCGTAGGACAGCGGCTCCCAACCTTTGATACGCGTACCCTTGGGGATGCGTAGCGAGATTGTTGGAGGTATATGACAATACTATCAGTAATGGCGGATGATAAAATATCATTTTTTAAATAAATTCTTGTTTATGTGTAGATTTTTTAATATTTAATTTCATATATTTATACACTTATTTTTATTATGTCCTATAAGTTAATAAAATATTATCTGTTTTAAAATTAATTCTTGTTGATGAAACTAGATTTTTAATATTTAATTTTATTTATTAATTCATTTATTTTTATTGATTTACTATGAGTTAATAAAATATTATCATTTTTAAATAAATTTTGTTAATAAGTAAAATTTTTAATATTTACTTACATTTATTTTTAACTTTATATTTAATTTATATTTATGTATTATTAATTTATTACTTATTTATTATAAATTATTTATTCTGTATTATTATTATATTATATTAATATAGTTAATATTATATATTATGTTATATATTATATAAATATAAATATATAAATGTAATATAAAATATAATAAAGTATTAATATGTAATTTTATAATAAAAATAATCAAATTATAAATAATATTAAAAAATAAATATAAGAGATATATTCAAAAGTTTGCAGACACCCTCCCCCCCCCCCACTCCACAGGAGAACAAGGGAGACTGAATTTAAAAAAAAGCATTTAAGTACCTAGTGTTTATTATCTAATTCTTCATATCTTACATTTTTTTTCATTAAAGCAATGACAGGTTTTGAGATAACTTTTAAAGTCCCCCCCACCCCGCCCATCTGAGTCTCGATAGAGCAAAGACTTAAATTTCATAAAACCGTCTCAATCTAGTGTTTATATTCTAAGATTAACCATGTGTACTATTATCAGACTTATTTAAATATGTGATTTGTAAAAAGGGACGCTTTTTTCCGGGGACGCTTTTTTCCGGGGCGCTTTTTTCCAGTGCGCTTTTTTCCGTGATCGTACTTTCCTGCTGTCTGAATTCTTTCAATTTTATAATTGGAAGTTCCTTTTTTTTCTTTTCGCTTCAAGCCAGAAGACACTTTCTTTAGGTTTTATGAATGAAAACCTATCACATCTATGATATAATGTAATTTTATCGAACACCATTCGTCGTCCGTTCGAAACTTTTGCCGAATTGTTTTTAAAGAAAATTTGTCGACCTGATAAAAAAACAAATTCACTAGAAACTGATAGTGGGTTTTCTAATTACATCCCGTTTGCAATTTTATTATTAAATATCTTGAGTGGTCTCATTTTTTTCCTTTTCTATTGTAGAGTAAGAAATACGATGGTGGACATTCGAGTTCCGCGACTTGGGAGGGGAAAGGTTTGAAAAGGGCAAGAAAAAAGTTCCATTTCACATTAAAACAGAAAAACGCTTTTTATCTATGAGTTAAAAAAATAACAATGGCGTGTGTTAATTAATCCATAGAATACCTTGAAATAATTAACAAAATTTGGGGCACCGGTTCCATTTAAAATGGAAATCCTCTGCAAAAATTGTAATCCACTACTTGAGAAATTATGATTCATTTTATTTATTTATTTATTTTGTATGTATATACTGAGTATCTTGTAAGATGTAGTACGAATGCAGACCAGATGTTTATAAGTACTGTGACTATTGTCGCCAAGAGTTACCATGCTTCTATTTGCACACAGAAGAATTTGTGGGTAAAAAATCATTAAGGTATTCCTCAATGTAATGATATATTACTACCCCTCGAGCACAGATCATAGAGATATGGTCGAAGGTATAAATGCAGTCTATGATCTCCTCCTAACGTAGGCGCACTTTTTGTACACCCGTACATCAAGTATCTATCGTTTACCCCATAATTTTTTCAAGAATGGGGTAGCTGCGACATGTATCAGGAGAATCTGAACCATCTAAAATCCAGTACTCCCAAAATTATAAATAATTTTTATGAGTTTCTCTTACTACGGAAATTAATTAATTTCTTTTTTTTTCTTCAAATTATGAAAATTATATAATGCCGTTAAAAATCACATAATTAAAAAAAAAAAAAAAAAAAAAAAAAAAAAAAAAAAAAAAAAAAAAAAAACATGTTGGGGATAGCAAACCAAATTTCTGAACTCATATTGCGAAAGTTTGAAATTTTACGATACAGATGAAGAGACATACATAAAACAAAGTGATATTATTAGTAAATTATCGAAACCAGTGAAAAATAGTTCTGATTGATTTTAAAAAGCAGTAACATTTTTCAAAGATTTATTGAAAAAACGTGTTTTTTTTTTTTTTTTCTAAAGAATATCCATTTAACTTTTATACTTAGTACCTAAAGAAAAGTACATAAGTACTTATTTAATTATTAAGTTCATTGTATAAATAAATCTAATACTTTCATATCATGTGCGTACTGACATTTTTTGTATGAAAATATCATATGGTCTATCATTAATGCTCTCATTTTACATTTAAGAGAAATTAATGTTATTATTAATACAATTACTTTCTTAAAGTACCACCAAAAAATATTAATCCATAATACGATAACAGTTACAAATTTATTTACAATTGTTCCTTTAATTCACATTTATTCTTATAATTTTGATTTTAAAAAATATTCAAGTTATTGGCTGAAGACCACGCTGCGATTTTACACAATACTCAATTCTTGTAAGTGACCCCCCCCCCCCCTTTCAGTTTTTACCATAATAGTTCTGTGTTTTTATTATTAGATAAAATATTGTATGATCTAGTAACTTCGCTTGTAGTGTCTACAGATGGACATAAGAACGCATTATCGAGTAACTGAGATAATTGTGTGTAGGAACTGGTGAAATACATTACCATTGAGTAATCTATATTGCTGTGCATTCAGGCTGTTGATTGCATTATCGAGTAACTTAGAAAACTTTGTAAAGAGTTTAAAAAATACAGTGAGTATTCGAGTAACTCTACTCAGTAATCAAAGAAAGAAAACATTTTTAATTGATATTAATGTATAGATGATCAAAGTGATATTTTTTAGAGTCTAGTATGTCATGCATTATTTTTTATGCTTTCATTTCACAGTAAAGGTGTTATGAAATGGTAATTTGAGTTTATTTCAAAATTAATCTAAAAGGCGATACTTTTAATATATTAAATGACGGCTTCTTTTAATTGGAAATATTTTGACACCGAATTTTTACCCATACGGAATGCAATACATTATCGCGAGATATTGTATATTTTGTAAATACGCCCAGTGCAATTACCCATGTAAATTAAAGCTTTTATTGACTTTTTTCCATGGTAATACCTTCGTCACTTTACTGTTTTTGAAAATGCTAATTTTATTTTTTATTTATTTATTTATTTATTTTTGTGTTTGAGATAGAGATTTAAACACTTCTAATAAATCTGCGCATGGAATAAGCCCTCGGGCTTTTTATTAAGTATATAAAGATGCGTTAGATTTCATAGTTTTTCACTTTACAATTCAGTGAAAAATTTTATATGAAACGTAATATTATATGAATCTAAAAACCGACGAGCAGTCTCGTGTAATACATATTTTAAAAGTTCAAAGGAAAAAAAAAACCAAAATAATAGTGTTTAAAAATGTAGTAGGAATTTTTTAAAAATGCAATTTTTTAAAACATTTTCACAATTTTAATTAATAATGTAGTTTGTTTGCTTATTTTATTAATTCACTGTTAACTGAACATTAAAAGTAGTCAGTTCACTGTTTAATCTATATTTTCAAAAATAAACAAAATTATCGAAAAGATACACTGTCCTCTGAAGAGATATTAATCTTATCGCTATTATTTTTATTTTCTTTATTACACTACCAATAAATATCAATATATATTTCATGTTATCTCCAGCTTTTAAATTTTGATAAAATTATTCATCGTAAAAAGTAACAGACAATCCAACAATTTGATAAAATGCTTGTCGAAATTCTTGTAAATAAGCCAACCTTCCCGACATCTTTTTACGGTAATACCTTTGTATTTTTATAACTAGGTCAACTATTGTATTATCGAGTAATTAAACTTCTTGTGTGTGCTGAACATAGCTTTATCGAGTAACGGAGACATTTGTTTGTAGGAATTGACAAAATACCGCACCACCGAGTAACTTATATTTCCTTATAAGGGTAGAATATTACACAATCGAGTAACCAATAATGCTGTGTATACATACGGGCTAAAATTCGCACGATCGAGTAACTTATATTGTTGTGTAATATATGGTAGAAGATTGCATGATCGAGTAACTGAAGTGGCTGTGTAGAATATGACAAAATACTGCATCTTCGAGTAACCTTAGCTTACTTGGTAGAAAACCATTGCATCTGTAAAAGTTTTGGGGTTCGAGGCTATCAAAATACACTCCATAAGATGGCGCTGAAACCAGTGGCAAATAAAATGTTACACACGGTGTGTATTCATGACGGCAATAAATCGCTTCTCCGAGTAACCTCAAAAAACGGCAGATTTAGCATCCTGGTTATTGAAAACGCGTAATTCAGGTCTCAGACACTCCGAGTAACCTCCAAAAGTTACTCGGAGCGTCTGAGGTTACTCACTCTGTTGGTATTTAAACCGACGAAGTTACTCATTTTACAGGGTAGACCAACGCACACACACACACATACACACACACACACATATATATATATATATATATATATATATATAATATTTTTTTTAAAAAAATTCGCCGTTAAATTCTAAATTTTTATAATATTTAAAATTCTTCTGTCTTTTGATAATATCTTAACATATGATAAAATTCTTTCTTTTTACGAGCGATAAAAAGTTCCCATTGGTTGAAAACGTATTTTCGAATAAATTAATTGGCATGAATGTTATGAAATTCAGTATTCTAGCGCATGTTCGTATATAACCTCGTTACATTGGCTTCGGGGAGAATTTCTCTACCTTTTTCTAGTATTAACAAACACCCTGTCATATGCTGTAGAAAGTTTTTATTTGGGGAAGTTCTATGGTGGGAATGACATATTTTTATTTATGATGGCTGCATCTTATGTCGATACAAAATTTAAATTAGCATTAGTGAACTGTTATACTGTGGTATGAAACATTAATAAAGGTACTTAAAAAATGTACAGCGCTTCTGCCTAATTTAAAAGGGAAATATGCCAAAGGAAATAAATTTGTTGCTTTACCGCCCTAACATTTGTTGCTTTGCTCCCCTCCTCCAAATATATATTTATATATATTTGTTGTTAAGTACTATTTATAAAGAGTCATTAGTAAAAAAAATAAATGCATAATTATTTCATAATTTTCATTGCTTTTGTCATGCAAAAAATTGACAAAAATATACTCATTAAATACGAAAGTATCTTGTAGGATACATCAAATTTAATGTACAAAAAGTTAATTTAATTTTTTTTCCATTAGTAATCTTTCTTATTCATCATTTTATTAATATAAATTATACAAATGAACGTTTTGGTCTGAGGATGTTAAATTAATTACATGACAAAAACAGTTATACGAGCAAAAACGGACAAACAAACCGAAGTTATGAATACTTATCAACTATGCAAAATAGGGTTACAAAAATAAATATATATACAAACTTCTTTTGTTGATCAAAAACAAAAACAACGTAAATAAAGTAAATTTCAAAAGTGCTTCGAAATAAGGAACGGGCAATGCATTTTATGAAGTAAGTAAAAACGTTAAAGTTATTCTGGTATGTAAAAATTATTAAATAAATTACTTACAATAGGAAGACAATTCTCAAAAATTTTAACAGGGCATACTTACCTAAAGAAAAAAAATGCAATTAATAATGATAAAAACAATATTAGTTAAAACATAAAAAATTACACATATTATTTAGAACAGAGTGAATATTAAATTTCTTAATACTATGGAGAAAAGACAAAATGTTAACTTATGCAATATTTTAGAAGAAAAGTAAGTTTTATTAATTTCTCTACAATAACTCGACTCTGTCCATCAGATAACTCCGAAACTTGACGTTTGTGTTGTATTATGTATTCTTGATATTTCTTATATTGTTTATATTCTGTATCTGACAATATTTATTTATTTATTTTAAATTTATGTTAAGAGGCTGTGGATCTAAAAAATATCCCAATTTTATATTTTCTGCATAAAGGTACTCTATAGTTTTTATACTAAAATGAAAAAAATAAAATAAATATAGATAAATGCAAATACAATAACCAGTTCAAACCGCAAATCCTTTTATATATTCTATTTTCTGTTATTGTCTAAGAAGTATTTAAAATCCAAGACCATAATATCATTCAGAATTCATCATATTTACACAAATATATCAAAATTTCTGTTTAAGATAGAATTATGGGATTCCGCCAAATGTTTTTCTTTTGTTCTACATTAATTAGATTGATTTTATGGGAGGAGTGGGGTTAGAGGATGATGAAATATTTTTAAAATAAGATTAGCGTATTGTAAAAAATCCTCATGAAATATATTATTTTCTCTTTAAAAAATATTAAATTTTTCTGTTTACCAATTTTTATTTTTTTTTTAATCCTAAAATGTGCTATTATTTCAAAAAATACTTTTAATGTGGATTAAGTTTAAAATTTTTCATAAAAAATAAAAATAACATGTTTTAAAGACTTTTTATATTTAATAGATAATTTATATTTTTATTTATCTATTCGTCTATCGTCCATATATCTGTCTATATATACAAGAAATATTTATGAAGACGGAAGATTCAAAACTCGCTTTATCCAAAATTTAAAAAATCGAGTTTTTTCTATCATTCTATTCTATTGATAATTCTGCATCGTAAAAGCACAACCATTTGCAGACAAATTAGTATTACCGTGTATTTCTGGCATCTTAATTTAAAACGAGAACCTCCGAACGCAATCAAAAGTTTTTCGCATTTCTAAAAATTTTATTTTCTGGATAAGACAAGTTTTGAAACTCATTTCCTGATATACATTTATGTATAGTTCTTTTTTTTTTTTTTTAAGTAATCTAAGACTATTTTTTTCGTCTCTTCCTTAAAATAGTGTCTCTACTGCAACATCTAACTCTAAAGAAATACTGTCTGACATCCTCTTTCACACCAAAAAAATATTTGGATCATTGCGAAAATTCTTGTGATGAGACACATGGGGCTGTACCGTTGACAGAAGTTATCACGGCAAACGTAATCCATAGAAAGAATTGAGGTAAAGCAATCGCCAAGTTTCGAGTTGACAGAATAGTAAGTTAAAATTATACAGTCTGAGGATTATTCCTTTTTAAAATATCTGAGAAGATGTCTTTGAAAAATACCAGGGGTTCTTTAAATATACGAAGACAGCTCACGTGATACTGTGATGATAAAAAACAATATTGGTTGCACTATTATATTTAACTCATACAGATTGGTATAATAATCATACAAATTCAGTTTTTATCCAACTGAGTGAAAAAAATGTTCAAACCGGGACTCGACCCAGCACCTTTGACTTTTATTGTCGATGCTTCACTCTTCCCTGTTTGAGCTACCTGCGTTGCCATCTTGTGGCCATTTTTTGCTGAATTGGAAAAAAAATTGAATTCTTAAGATATAAATTCAGTTTTTATCCAACTGAGTGAAAAAAAAAAGTGTTCAAACCGGACTTGAACTCAGCGCCTTTAACTTTTATTGTCGATGCTTCACTGTTTGAGATTCCTGGATTTAATCTGCGGCCATTTTTCGCTCAGTTGAAAAAACAAATTCTATTCTTGTGATAACTTTACCAATCAGTATTAATAAGTTAAACAAAATAGTGTGTCTATGTTGCCATAATTTAAATGGAGTATCATTAGTAAGGTTTATTCTTAAGAATTGTTCAACATAGCCGACCAGATGTTATTATCAATAAAATTATCTAAGCGAAATATAGCCGCCGCAGTGGAGCAAAAAGCCTTCAAAACTGGCAAAAAATCGAAAAAATGAAATTTTATTTTGAACTACCGACATATGTCACTTTAATAGAGCAGATGT
Source organism: Maratus speculifer (assembly GCA_964019185.1). NCBI lineage: Eukaryota > Metazoa > Arthropoda > Arachnida > Araneae > Salticidae > Maratus > Maratus speculifer. Next base: position 618,480 of record CAXHSM010000009.1, on the reverse strand, counting down.
CAGTACACATCTTCCTAGTATTAAAATTTGCGCAAAGTTATTTTGATCGTCACTAGAGAAAGAAGTTAAATTGCATATTGTGCTTTGATAATAAGTGAAAAAAAAAATCAATAATTTTGTTTCAACATTCGTTTGTTAATTTCGCTATAATAATTAAAAAAAATTTTTTTTTTTACTATGGAACCTTTAACTACAAGTATGTAACAATAATTCATTAACTTTCAATTCGTTTTAATACGATTTTTATAGATATACAGACGCTTAGAATATATAGTGGTGAAATTTATAAAAAAAAATTAACACTGTCTACAAAAATTGTAGGTTTTAGTTATGAGTTAAGGCGAATTAAGTGTTGATTATAATTTTTTCTACTAAGTATGAGTTTTAAAAGGACAAATATGCCAGAAAATCTTGATCCTTTTTGCCACTTTTTTAATTGTATGGCCATTTTTATAGCTAATCATCCTTAAATTTTTGTTAGTGTACGGGTGTGCCAAACATGATTATAAATATTTTCTTTGTTAAATACGAATTTTAATGCATTGTTTATCACAAAACAATGTATTTAAATGAAACTGACTATCATGGAACGTTTTAACAAAAAACTTTTGAAAAGTAATGTGATTTTATGGTATAAGAGCTCCATAATCGGAGAAACTACGAACAAGTAGTTTAAATGAAAAGAAGATTAAATGTTTTAAAGTTTAATATAAATTCCGATGAGCAAAAGCCTGGCGAAACAAGGGAAATGCTTTAGAATTAACAAAGAGTGGCTTGGCAAATCGCTTTCATTTCCTCGATTTGAAAAACAAACAGAAGCGTCAATGAAAAGCAAACGTGCCCATCTTCACATTCCGTCTGAATTTGTTCTGGACGATCAAAAATATCAAGAGTAAAACGGTTATACAATTCTAGTTCTACATATTCGTTAGTGTACGTGACATGTATGAGTTTAAGATCTGAAAAACAGGAAAACAAAAAGTGTGTGTTAGCACTAAAACAACAGAAACAGTTTTTCTTCTGCTGCCTTTATAGTAATACGTACATTTTGCCTGAGAAAGGTTGATCCATTCCTTCAAAACGAGTTGCTAATATTCATTATAAGGTTTGCTTGAGAATAATTAAAATTACTAATTATGTTTACATTTTTTAATGCGATATTATGGATGATTTATAAATATCTAATTAGTATAAAACTATCTTAAATTCTTGTTTTTAACTCATTTTTCTACAAAAAATATTGTAAAAGGTTTGTAAGTTAATTAATAAATTACTATTTAGCTTATGTAAAAGTTTAAAATTTTACTACTTTTCTTCTACAGAGGAATCCGTGATGTGCTTTTTTTGTTCAAAGTAAATTTTATTTTTTGCCAACTTTGGAGGCTTTTTGCCCCACTGTGCGCCGGTAGCCAGCCCAGGTAGTTCAAATGGTTGAGATCCGCCTTGTCCATTTCTTCGCTCTGTTGGATAAAATTGAATTCGTACAATAATAGTGATTTTAAGCAACTAATACAGATATTATTTAGTGCAGAAAAAACACAAAATTTCTTTATGTAATGGAAAGAGGTTAAAATGTTAACATATAGGATTTTGTAGACAGGTAGCATGTTGCGGGAATTGTATTTGTGGTAGTATAAGAAATTTATTTTTTCTTATTTTGAGTTTAAAAAAAAATCATATTCTGTTCATTTCTGTATTTTAAAAATTCTATTTCAAAGACGAAAAAATATTAATCAGCATAGTTGCCAGAACACTTTTGAGATTTTATAAAAATACAGCTTTAGATTGGAGGATTTCAGGTAATTTTTACGTTAGATTGAGGAATAGTTTTATTTTGTGGTAAAATTCTCAAAACAAAACACACATTATTATGTTTTAACGAAATATAAATAGTAAAAAAATTCTTTCAGTTCGTGGATTTATTTTAAGAATGCAATACAACAAAATGATTTTTACACGTGCAATATATTTGACACCCTATAATATTCTATTGCTTTGCACAAATATGTATGGAATGTATTTTTTATTTTAAGAATATTATGTTCGCACTTCGCATTTGATACTCTTTTTGCTGTATTTTGGCAACTAAATATATATTGATTAGTTTATGTTATACGAACTTGCAAGCTATTTCTTGATTTTAAATGTATACATATGTACATATATATATACAGTCCCTGGCCAAATTATTAGACGCACTCATATTTTCTCGCGTCGAATCATATTACTAGCTTCATAGAGATATTATTGTGTCAATAATTACAATTGATAATATACATCATCTGTAGGATTATAATAAATTAAAAGCATGACAATGACTTTTGTAATTTAAACTAACAATTGCTGAAATTGTAAAACTTAAAACATGAAACTAAAAAAAGGTCAACATTTCTTGGAGTCTCCTTTGACGTCAATCAGTGCCTCTATTCTTCGTGACATGATGTTAATAAATAATTGAAATGTTCCTTGCATGTGTAAGTGAGGTTTCCAGACAAGGATAAGTTTTTCTATGAGCTGTGTTTTGTTCGTTATGAGATCTTTGGCCAGATTTTTTTTCATAAGTTCTCAAACATTTTCACTGGTATCCATGTCTGATGAATTACCGGGATTAGTTCAGCACAGGGATATTTTTATTGAAAGTAGGCCTTGGTGGATCGTGCTATGTAACAAGGAGCTTTACCATGTAAAAATACAAAGCGTTCTTCATTTGGAAACCATCATTTTTAGCTGTAGAATAACCGATTTTGCAAACCTCTTTATATTGGTCTTGAAAATTGGCTAAGCAGTCATAACAAACCCAGCTCACAGAAAATCTTATCCATGTCTAGAATCGCCAAACACACATACAAGAAACAATTCAATTTTGTATTAACAGCATGCCTTGAAGAATTGAGGCACCGAGTGCCGTCAAAGGAAGCTAAAAAAATATTGCCCTTTTTGAGTTTCAAGATATAAATTTTGTAATTTCAGCCATTTTTAACCGACTTCCAAAAAGGAGAGGAGGTTATCAATTCGACGCGTATGTATTTTTTTTTTTATGTATGTTCACCGATTACTCCGAAACTATCCAACCAATTAACTTGATTTCGGTGTTAAATGAGAGAGCTTGCTCTCGAATTGGTACCACTTCCGTTTCATAGAAATTGGTTCAGTACTTTTTTAGTAATTAGGCAAAAACTAATAAAATTAGTGATTTCTCGCACATCAGTAGTAATATGGATGTCGAATAAATTAACCGATGCCAGGATGGCCGAGCGGTCTAAGGCGCTTGATTTAAGATCTGGTTTTCGAAAGGCAGCGACGGTTCGAACCCCACTCCTGACGTACGTGTAATCTTTTCCGTATTATAATTTTTAAATATATATTTAGCAAGTTAAATACTAATTATGCTATTAGGAATATTTTGTATTTAACCTTTACGGCAGAGTATCAGAGATTTTTTATTAACTCAATACTTTATCAGTGTAAGAGTACTCAAAAAGAGAATAGACTTGCGAAAAGTAACATGACATCGAATACGTTCTCTGAAGAGAATGAAGTCCGGAAAGCAGAGCGGTCTAAGGCACCAGATTTAATCTCTGGTTTTGAAAGAGAGTGCCGGTTCGAACCTCACATACGACATATGTGTATAGTATACAAAAAAATTTTCCGTGTTATATTTATTTTTTAAGTGACTTCAAAAAAGGAGAGAATGTTATCAATTCGGCGCGAATGTATTTTTTTTCTATGTATATTCACCGATTACTCCGAAACTATCCAACCGATTAATTTGTTTTTTGTGTTAAATGAAAGAGGCTAATCTTCCATTGGTACTTCTTCCATTTCATTGAAATCGGTTCAGTACTTTTTTAGTAATTAAGTAAAAACTAATAAAATTAGTGATTTCTCGCAAATTAAAATAACATGGACGATGACTAAGCTCGCCGAATGGAGTGCAGTCAGGTGGCTGAGCGGTGTAAGACAGCAGATTTGATTTCTGGTTCTTGAAAGAGATCGTTGGTTCGAACCCCACTCCTGACATACGTGTATGGTTTACAGTGACTTTTCCCGTATTATAATTTTTTTTAACTGACATAAAAAAAATCGTTAACTTTTAACTAAAAAGAGAAAAATAAACATTTCTACCAAAAATTGAACCGACTTCAAAAGCTACTGCAAAGTGAAAAATAATTTTTTTACAGAGTAATATTAAGAAATTAAATTAAGAGCGTAGTATTTATCATGCGTATTATTATATTTATGTAGATTAATTTGATTTTTTGAAGTCGGTGCCAGCCAAGCCAAGTTCAAAATTAAAATTAATTATCCAATGCAAATCGTAAAAGAATAAAGTTAAAACTTTAACTAAATATTAAATCGTAAAAAAACTCGTAGATACTTGGATGCGTGTCTATTGGAAAATTACATGTAACTTGGCTTGGCTGGCACCGACTTCAAAAAATCAAATTAATCTACATAAATATAATAATACGCATGATAAATACTACGCTCTTAATTTAATTTCTTAATACTATTCTGTAAAAAAATTATTTTTCACTTTGCAGTCGCTTTTGAAGTCGGTTCAATTTTTGGTAGAAAAGTTTATTAATTTAATTTGCAAAAATAAATAATCTTAAAGCCATAGGTATGTTTTTATTTATTATAACCCTAAAAAAATGCATGTAATTAATTGCAGTTATTCAAACAGTAATATTTCTGTGAAGCTAGTAATATGATTCTGCACAAGGAAACGGGAGTGCGTCTAATAATTTGGCCAGGGACTGTATATATATACATATGTATATATTGGTTTTATTTATTAAATGTTTGCTATAAATATATTTTACTACAATAATTAATGCAAAGCAATATTACATGTCATTTTACACAAAAAAAAAAAAAAAAAAAAAAAAAAAAAAAAAAAATTGCTTATTTATGTTATACGAACTTGTAAGTTATTTTTTTTATTTCAAAAGTACATATAAATATGTATATTTGGATTTATTTATTAAATGTATACTATATATGCATTTTTCTGTAACAAGTACGTAAAGCAATATTACATGCCACTTAAAAAAAGATAATGCTCATTTTTGTTATACGAATTTATAAGTTAAAAAAAGTAGAGTAAGGAGGGGTAATCATGACCACTTTTTACATTTTCAACAATGTTAATCTTTTAATTGTTTCGACTTGGGAAATTGGCATTTTTAGAACATTGGAAGTAACTTTGACCCTATCAGTACACTTCTAAAAAGTTTAAATTCTCATAGCTTTTGGGGGGAATTATGACCACTATATTTTCTCTTTATACTTGCCTACACACATTTATTTGGGGTAATAAAGACCATTAGAACTCCAAACTGACAAATCTGTTTATTAAACTTTTTCAAATTGCTATTTGGATGTCAAAAATGTTTTAGAACAGTGATAAAGAATGAAAAATACATTATGAGGTTAATCTTTAAGCGTGATTTTTTTTTCTACCATACACAGTTTTCTCCATTATAGAGGTGGTCATAACTACCCCCTGGTCATAATTATACCACCTCACCCTGTATTTGATAAATTTATGTTATACTAACTAGTAAGCTATTTCTTGATTTCAAAGGTAATATGCACATGCATACATTGGTTTTATTTGTTAAATGTTTATTATAAATATATTTTACTACAGCAATTAATGTAAAGCAATATTATATGCCACTTTTAAGCAACAACGACAAAAAAATAGAATACTTTTGTTACACGATTTTGTCAGTTATTTTATTTTTATTTGTTAAATGTTTATTATAAAGATATTTTACTACAACAATTAATTTAAAGCAATATTATATGCCACTTTTAAACAACAACAAAAAAATCGCTAATTTTTGTTACAACATTTTGCCAATTATTTTACTTTTATTTCAAATGTTTATTTGATTATTTGGTACTTCTCTGTTATCCCGTCGACCAATGTCGCCAAATTATACAAATCGTCAAACTAATAGCCAAATTGTACATATTGACACAATTTTTATTTTAAATAACGAAAAAGTAAATAATTAGAAGAATATTAATAAAAATATTAATAAAACGTCGAAATAAAAATCACTCAATGACATTTTAAACACGTGAATCGTATTTAATGGCATTGAATGTGACATTCACGATAATCCATTATTCGCATTTAATCTTATAGTTTGGCGATAATTTTAATAACCTAGTAGTACCGATTATTTTATGTTTTACAAATTTTAATGCTATTTTTTGATTTCAAAGATATATGCATATATAAACATCGATTTTATTTACTAAATATTTACTATAAATGTATTTTACAGTAACAAGTAATGTGCCGCAGTGTTGCCAGTTTTAAATTCAGGTTTCTTGACTGGCACATCTTTTTTAAAACTGTCAAATTCTTTATTTTCGCCTTTATTAATATGTCATTAAATAAGACGCGTTTTATCATTCCAATAACGTGGTGCGAATAAAGACACAATACTGGCGACACTGATGTAAGGCAATACTACATATATTACTTTTCAACAAAAAATTCGTTCATTCTTTTTATGGTAAAGTTAAAAGTTTTTTTTTTAAATTCAAAGATATAATTTATGTTACACGAACTTGAAAGTTAGCTTTTTTTTAAAGGAATAACTTATGTTACACAAACTTGTAAGTTAGTTTTTTTTTTTTTTTTTTTTTTTTTTTTTTTTTTCCAAAGGTATAGTCGATTAATTTATGTTACACGAATTTGTAAGATATTTTTCATTTTCAAAGATAAATATGCATATGTATACATTGGTTCTATTTATTAAAATTTTACTATAAATTCATATTACTATAACGATCACTGTAAAACAATATGATACTCCACTTTTCAATAAGCAATTCGCTTATTTTTGTTAGACGAAATTATAAGTCATTATTATTTTTTATTTCAAAGGTACATTTGATTAATTTATCTTGCACTAACTTGTAAGCTATTTCTGGATTTTAAAGATATATATACATATGTATACATTGGTTTTAATTATTAAGTACTTAATACAATTATCTTTTACTATAACAATTAATTTAAAGAGCAATATTACTTCCACTTTTAAAGAAAAAAAATGCTCATTTTTTCTATACTAACTTGTAAAGTATTTTTGTATTTTAGAGGACTATTTTATGTTTTATCTTTATGTAACACAGAAAATACATTTTTCACGAGTCATGCTTTTCTTTTCTTTGACCATAAAACTTTTCAGAGATTCTATCCTTTTCCAAGATTGATGTTCATACATATAAGCTAAAAAGCGATAAAATGAAAATGAAACTTTCCTCTGTTTTAAGGGATTGCATCGAAATAACATTTGCTCTATATTGAAATAAAGGCTCTCCGCAGAAAAAGAGTATTAACTTTATCTGAAGAAATAGAATTACTTGAATTATGGCATATGAGTTTCTGTTTTTGAATTTAGTACGGCAAACAGACGCCACGAAACAGTAAGGTGTAAATCAATCTCCGATTTTTTTTTCTTTTTCTTTTTTTCCCGAAATGCGACGAGAAGATTGATGAAAATAACGCAAGCCGCCAAATATTCTCTCTTAAAAGAACTCGGATTTTTTTTTCTTCAAATCAAAACAGATTATCTAATCCTCCACTGCACGATTTTTTCTATTTCCTCTGAAAATTTCCTCTTTTTTACGTGATTGCATCGGAATAATATTTGGTCACTACTAAAATAAAGACTCTTCGCAGAAAAAGAGCATTAATTTATCTGAAGTTCTGAAGAAATAGAATATCTTGAATTGCGACTTTAGAGTTTGTATTGTTGAATTTATGATAGTACGGCAAACAAACGCCGTGAAATGATGAAGTATGATTCAATCCTCGAGTTTCGAAATGCGGCGGGAAGACTGATGAAAATAAAGCAAGCAGCCAACTGTTCTCTTTCAAAAGAATTCAGATTGCTTTCTCTAAATCAAAGCTGGATTTATTAATGAACGATGGCTTATTTATATTTAACCCTTCATTGCATGATTTTTTCTATTTTTTGAAGAAAAAAAATTTGAAATCCATACTTGTCTATTAATGGGAAAAATACTTAAAAAAAAAAAAAATAAAAAAAAAAAAAATAAAAAAAAAAATAAATCAAAATTTTAGCTTAAATTTTATGTTTTATAGCGTGTACCCTATATACACAAATGCGGTTTTTAAATATTGTATTGATATATTTTGTAATTAAATGGGCAAACAATCAATTTAATTTGCAATTAAATTGATTATTTTTATCTGATTAACAACACTCTTTAACTTCCTATATATTAATATTTTTAAGGGGACACAGTATCTTTGAAGCCATCTCTTCAATTTTGAATAATATTGTAACATATGTGATGGCACAATACTCAATACTAAAAATTAAAAAAAAAATCTTGTAAAGTAGCTTATTTTACGAAAATTTAATTTAATTAATATTTTTATTCATAATTATATTTTACTATTATTACTATTGTAAAGCAATTTTATATGTCACAAAAAAAGAAATAAATGCTCATTTTTGTTACATGATTTTGCCAGTTATTTTTTTTTTTCAAAGATATATTTAATTAATTTATGTTACACGAACTTGTAAACTATTTTTTTTTTTTTCGTAATTATCCTCCGAAGCCCTGATGTCGTCTAAAGGAGACACTAAAAAACCCTTTAAATGAATTTCTTTCGAGAATTGTTATGAATATACTTCTTGGGTTTGATTTTTAATGATAATAATTTAATTTAAATTTTAAAATTAACGAAGCGATCGTTGTTAATGATCGAAATTAATGAACAATCGTCAAAGAATTCAAACTTCCGAGCTGCTATGTTATTTAATTTAGTATAATTTTTAATCTTTTACTTATTTACTTATTTATTGTTTTTGTGTAATTTACTTCAAGCCGTCCTGAAGATCGAACTCGAGACCTTTTGACAGCGGAACAACTCCTTACTGACTCAGCCAAAGCCGCTGATGCCGTTCTGTACAGTGTATAAAGGATGTCTTTTATGAGTTAGTAGAAAAATCTATTGTGTTTTTCAAAGATTTCCTTACAAATATAATCGTTAGAATATTCGTAAGGTGTTTATTTTATTTTATTTTAGACCGATGCATAATAAGGTACCCTGGGGTAATAACGCCACGTTAAGGTTCTACCAATTTTCACGGCTCAGTTTTAGTTTCTATTTTTCAAACAAATATATGATTTGATACAGCAACTCATTGACTATCTATATAAAGAAAATAATTTAACACATATGAATACATAAAATGTAATGGCGTGATTTCTTGACCAATGCTATTTGGCGTTATTACCCACCTATATGGGTAATAACGCCATGCAAACAAAACTATGAAATAAGATGGAATAATTGACTGTAGATTGCCCAATTCTAAAAATACAAACTATCTGCTCTAGAAATTGACAAATTGCGTCCTAAGCTATTGAAAATGTTCAATTTTTTGTGAAAGTGTAAGAAAAATAAAGGTGTGTGTGTGTGTGGGGGGGGGATGAGTCAAAATAATATCAGACCGTGAGCTTCTTTTTGCTTAAAAAGGACCGCTTAAATAGAATTATTAGAAACATTGCACAGTTTTAACTGTGTTTATTTGAATCAGTATTTGGGATGTAGCTCGGCCACTGTAGGGAATCAACCGGAGTATTAATGCCAAGGATTGGCGTTATTACCCCGTTATAGTTATTGCGCTGTACATTTTAAATTACAAATTATCTCGAGAAGATATCCAAAATCTTCAACAACATTTTGAAAGTTCATGAAATGTACTACAAATTTATGTAATTAACAAAGTATTTCCGAAAAAAAAAAATAGTTTCACATCACAAAACGTATCTCGCAAATTTTAGATCAAGCGTTAATTTTAGCTGCTTGTAAAAACAATAAGACCTAAAAATGAAACAAATTAACTTGAAGCTGTTTTTTGCGATTTATATGACTCAAAAAACTTCTGCGCAGAGCACATGGGTGTCATTTATTAGATTATTTCATAATTATGCAATATATTAGCACTTGGCGTTATTACCTCGTCTGGCGTTATTACCCCAGGGTACCTTACTTATTATTTTTTTTAATCAATTGTAATTTTTTAACTAGTTTAAATTAAAAAAATTATTTTTAAAATTACTATATATTTTGAAATTACTATATTTTTTGAATGAATGTGTGAAAAAAAAATATTCATTTGTTACAACAATAATGTTATGGGTAATTTTTTGAAATTGTGGCACATAATTTTTTTTCTTTTTTTGTGGGGAGGCTAATTAGTTAAAAGATTTTTTTTAATAAGAAATAAGAGAAAAATAAACAGAAAAAACGTAATTAAAAGAGACTTTTTATGTTTCATTGTTTCATAGCGCTAGTGAGATTCGAACCCACAATCTACGCTCTCAGGTGTTTGGTGGCGTGGTGCCTTGAGCACTCGGCCTCGGAAATCCCCGGATAACGAGTGTCTCCGTTTTTCTTTCTATTTCTATCCGTTTCGTTATTTTCAGGTAATATCGTGGAGTTTTGTGATTTTTAACGGAAAATGTTCTTTTGTTGTGAAAACGGACTTTTTTCTTTAAATTCGGGAAAAATATATCTGTGAATTTCAGAATTTTTTTAACAGTGCATAATATTTGTCTCAGGACTGAGGAGGTTAAAAACGAATGCTGTTTGCGTGTATTATATTAAGGTCCAATAATGCACTAACATTATTTACATACAAAACAAATGCAATAAAATCCTAATGCTGGCCATAAATTGTGTTTATTTATTTAATATTTGCAAGTAAATGGCTTTGAAAGAAATATGGAATTATTTGAAATATCTGCAAGGAAACTCCATTATTGCAGAAATTTTTGGATTTATATTGAAGCAGGAAAATGGGGAAGTATTACTTGCTAATATTGGTGATGTATTGGCTACATTTAAACACTTTATTGTTACGATAGTACATCATGGGGTGTTTACAAGATATAACCAATATATAGTCAATAGAGACAATATCTTTTGAATGTTCTGCTATTAGAATTTATTTTAAATTTCATCTACTTCAACTAATTTTTAAATCAACATTGTAATACAAATTATCTCTGTAAAAAATACAGGAATAAATTTAACAAGAAAAAAAATTGTCCTTCCCTCGAACCATAAATTAAGTAGACTTAAATACTTTTCGCAGATTGAGTTATGTGCCTTTATCAAACACGCTGTAAAATAATATTTCCTATTTTCTTTCGCGATTAAATCAAAATAGAAGTTTTAATGCATCTTCTAAAAATAAAGACAGGAAGAAACCTCCCCATCCCCTCCCCACATCAACACTGAAGCGTTAGTTTGATTTCATGAAACAAAAATTCTTGAGATGCAACACATGATGCTATATGGTTGACAGAATTTATGACAGAAAACCAGCCCCGCGGATACGATGTAGTGTACATCAACCCTCGTGTTTGGGTATGATGGAATGACAGATGAAAATAAAACAGACCGAGGATTATTCTCTTTAGGGACATTTCAGTCTGCTTTCTCTAGAACGGAAGGATATCTTTTCTCACATTTTAAAGGGAGAAATAAATGATTTTTTTTTAAAATTATAATAATTTTTTTTTTCTTTTTTACATTCTTCTATTTTTACAAGAAGAAAGTATTGAATTTGTAAAAATTTTTGACATCCGGTTTTCAATTAATTTACATGTTTAGGGGGGGGGGGGTCAGAGATTTCAAAAATCATGTTTTTAAAAAAAATGTCTGTCTGTCAGCCTGCCCGTTTGTCCGCTAACTTTACGGATATCCAAACCAAAAGCTCCATCGTACTGACATCTCACAAAACCTCTGCACTATCTAGGATAGATATCGGTGTAAATCAACCCTTGTGTTTGGGTATGATGGAGTGACAGATGAAAATAAATACAGACAGAGGATTATTCTCATTTTAAGGACAATTCAGTCTGCTTTGTCTTGAACGGAAGGATCTTTTCTCACATTTTAAAGGGAAAAATAAGTGATTTTTTTTTTTTTTTTTTTTTTTTTTTTTTTTTTTACATTCTATCTTTACAAGAAAAAAGTATTGGATTTGTAAAAATTTTCGACTTCCAGTTTTCAATGGATTTACATGTTTAGGAGGTCAGAGATTCCAAAAAACATGTATTTAAAAATATGTGTGTCTGTCAGCCTGCCCGTTTGTCCCGATAACTTTACGGGTATCCAAACCAAAAGTTCCATCGTACTGACATCTCACTAAACCTCTACACTATCTAGGATAGGTGTCGGCTACCATCTGCAAGCGTGCCAAACTTGACACACGGTCTTATTTTCAACAGCATGCATATGAATTGAATCTTTCTTTTACTTTGACTTAATGGCAGTATATTTAACTTATTTTGAAAATTGAACTAGTTGGATGTGGCAATCCCATGACCATCTCATACATGTTAATACGTTAATACTTCCAGAAAAATGAGACATGGCAACGCAGCCGGTTAAGGGATTTAATCCAAAATGTAATCTGCAACATAACTTACTTCAAGTTCTGTCTGAATCTGAAGTTTGATAAAAAACCCGTGTAATAGTATTTGAGATAGAATCGGGAAAAAACTGCATAGAAGCGCCACCCGTTTGGTGATTTACTCCAAAAGCTAAAGAATACAAATTTATATCAGGGACTAACTGAATTTGAAGTTTGATGAAAATTCGTGCATTAGTTCCTGAGATAGAGCTATTGCAATAATCGTGAATAATGCCCCATAACAGCGACATCTTTTGAGCGTTTTACTCCAAAAACTAAAGAATACAAATTTATTTCAGGGGCTAACTCAATCTGATGTTTTCTGAAAATTCGTGCATTAGTTCTTGAGCAAGAGACAGAGCTATTGCGATAATCAGAAATAATGTCGCATAGCAGCGCCATGTGTTCGATGATTTACACTAAAATGTAATCAAAACCATATTATATTAAGGACTAATGGAATCTGAAGTTTTATGAAAATCCGTCCATTAGTTGTTGAGATATAGCTATTGTAGAAATTCTGAAATGGGCAGCATAGCAGCGTTAAATGTTGGGCTATATATACCAAAAACTAGTCAGATCCAGTTTATATCAAAGTCTAACTGAATATAAAGATTTGTGAAATTCCATGTATTAGTGCCCACAAAATTTATGTCACATACAGGCAGACAGACTGAAAGACTCACACACAGACACTTTGTAAAAACATGTTTTTTAGAATCTCTGACCCCTTAAAGTTTTAAGGCCGTCGAAAACCGGAATTCAAAAATTTTCACGAATCCAATACTTTCTTCTTGTAAAGGTAGAAGAAAATAACATGGGTCGCAGAATCCCTAAAATTTTCACACTTTCCTACCAGTATTTTATACCACAAATCTTTCCACCAGTTTCCTTTAACATCTACAACGAAATTCTGCAATAAATATTGTCGTTTAAAAATTGTGGTACGAAAGTGCGAAAATTTTAGGGACACTGCGACCACTGGAATAAAAATTATTATACAATTTGCAATATATAACCTTTTTTTGTCAGAAAAAATAAGAAATTTCTTAAACTACTTGGGAATCATATAAGACACGCATCATTGAGATTTTATTCCACTATACATAAAAAAGTTTTGGTAGTGAAAATCCTGTCACAAAATTTGAATAATGGAAAAGAAACTTCTGTAAAACATGTCGACTTTCATAATACCTCATTCTTCATTGAATCACAAGGAATTTAAATCACTTTGAAGTGGATAGATGGATTTCCCCTAAGCAACAATCTATGTTTGTTTAGTCGAGGAAATAGTTTTGAAGAGATTTATACCATACATAGAAGTAAATAGTTTTGAAAAAATTTATATCATATATAGAATAAATTAAAAAAAAATTAATGAAAAAGAGCTATATTTTAACACAATTGACAAAAAGTGATACGGAATGTTTTAAATATCTCAATGTGAGGTAACATTAAATATTATTCGTTATAAAACAATCTACTTTATACGTATATAGGTATAGTACTATACATAGATTCTAATGTACAGTCATGGAAAAAAAAGAGTTAACACCCCCTACTGCAAAAAATTATCGTAGAAGAAAGTTACTGTTATCAGACGATTGAAAATAAAGTCTATTGTTAAATTATGCGTATAAAATTTGCTCCATCTACATATTAAAACAAACCCTAACTTCGTTTTTTTTTTTTCACCGAATTGTGAGAGCGTAAATGAATTACACACTTCAATTAGCCTAAAAACAAATTTTCATCCAATTCGTACGATATGGTTCGGCGAAATTAATTATTTAAAAACGTATATATTTTTGGGTTTGAATAAAATTAAAGTTCCGTAGTCGGTTGATGACCAAGGAAGCCTCTTTATTGATCAAGTTATCAAACAAGCAGTCACTGAAGATAGATAAGCATATAAGGTTCCAAAATATCTAGTCACTTCTATCGTAGATGGTCCCTTAAACCATCATTTTGCCATTTTTTTAGAACTAGCTGACCCGCCCGGCGTTGCCCGGGTCCGTATTAACAATATTAAACGAACTTGAAATTTGTATGATTTTATCAATAACTGGAAGCATGCAGAAATGCATTGTCTGAAATACGTCGCAGCTGACTTTGTGAAAAATCGGTTTTAAAAACAACAACTAATATTAAGCTCTAGAAATACTTAAAATGAGCAATGAGAAACACGGGAGGGAACATGTATCCAACGATTGCGTTAGTTTCGTGTTAAAGTGTTGATATTTACCCGTAAAAATCACTGTTAAATCACGTAACTAATTATTTTTTTCGCATAGAAATCCCAAGTGAAAAATTTTGAATTTCAAACTAATTATATCATTCTTAAATCCGACTATACCGTGAATGAATCGATACGCGATGATAAAAGATTGGTATATAGTATTATAATTTCAGAGCCATTTAACAAAAGTGTATATTTTTAATCAAAGCATGCGTAATGTTGACTCTGTGGACAAATTCCTAACCGTAAACTTTTGTACCATAACCATAATCTGTCTGTAACCTAACTGCGACTTAACATTACCCTACCGTAACTTAAATATAACATAAATGTAACCTAGCCGTCACTTTGAAATATCAATATAGAAGCATCATTTAAGATTTTGCTTGAAAAGTTAACATTCTTTCGTTAATGTCTTAAAATCGTCTGCACTCTGAAATCTATATTTTAGACTAATATTTGTTATTTAAGTTTTCGCGCATGATTTTAAAAGAATGTTTTCATAAATATATTTTATATATTGACATAGAGTTATTAATATGTTGTTAAATTAAAAACATATTTTCATCTACGTTATAAAGTATTAAAAAGTTCTGAAAAAAAAGAAAGCTTTTAGTAATACAATTTTTAGTTCAAATCAAATGTTTTCAATATTTTATTTAATTTTATTTTGACATTTAAATTATTTCGAATTTATCAATTTCAATTATTTTAAAAGCAAACATTTTTTAAAAATAAATAATATAATAGAAAAAAGACCATTTTAAAAAATTACTATTTCTTCATAAAATACGCTTCAGCTGTTATTCAATTCTTTCAATTCGTCTTATTAATACAAAATCCCTTCCACATGCTTTTGTTTGGGACATTAATATTTGAGCGATAAATGGTTTAATATTGCAACTCTTTTTTCGGTTTACTTCACCACCACCTATCTTTTTCCTCCATGGTTTGCAACCGCTGTGATAAAAAATCATTATTTAAACTGACAGTTTGCCAGTCTATGAATTTTAAAGGTCTGTTCCAGCTTTTTAAATTATTTATGCGAAAATTTTATGCAACCAACCAACCATAACTAAATGAAGAGAAAAAAAAGAAGAAAAAAGGCGATTTTTTATGAGAGTGATCTTTGGAATTTAATTAATTACTCAGTTAATAAATAGAATTTCGAAATTCTGAAGCTCAGGTGCATCAGGAGAGATATTGGGCTACTCTCATAAAAAGTTTGAGCTTCGTACGTCCCATAGATTTTGCTAGCCATCGCAGACACACACACACACACACACACACACACACACACACACACGCAGACAGAGCGATTTGTTATTTTATTAGTATAGATATATTTTTGGGTCTGTATAAAATTGAAGTTTCGCAGTCGATTGATGACCAAGGAAGCCTTTTTCTTGATCAAGTTATCAAATAAGCAGTCATTGAAGATAGATAAAAATAAGAAGTTTCAAGATATCAAGTCACTTCTTTCGTGGACGGTGCCTTAAAACATCATTTTGCCATTTTTAATTATAATTTGAAAACCACTTGGAAGAAACACTTGAAATCTTGGATTTCCATAAAGCAGGAATTAGTCAATATTAATCCATAAAAAATTATAGGTTACAATTCATAATTTTTTCGAATATTAATTTAATAACTAGCAAAAGCCATGCTTTGTTTGGATTCGCGAAGCATTATTTTATAAAACAGATATTTGAAAGTAACAATATTTTTTAATATTATTTTTGCATCTTTATTTAAAAAAAAAAAACCGTTATTTTGTGTTTTGGCGCATTTTAATTTTGTATTTATGATGTAAGACTGGCATAATAAAATATTTTCGAAGCAAACTTTTACAAAATATTTTTAAATTTTCAACTAAAAGCTCTTTTAAAGATGTTTTTACAATATCCAGTAGCCACTGGTGTTTTTAAAAGTTGTTTGAAATATGCATGTTTCCCATTTTTGTATTTAACATCAAATAATCTTTGATAGCTATTTTACAATAATATATTAGATGAGAGCTTGAAGAAAGTTACTTCTTCAAAATCCTATTTTCTGGAAAAACATTTGAAATCTGCTCTCGTTGATACTATGAATTTTTAACTGTAAAACTTTTTCTTCTAATTTCTTCGTTTGGTACTACTAGGTTATCCCGTCGACCAAAAAAGTATCGCCAATCTATAAGATTAAATGCCAATAATGGATGATCGTGAATGTTACATTCAATGATATTAAATACGATTCAAGTGTTTAAAATGTCATTAAGTGATTTTTACTTCGGTTTTTTATTTATATTTTTATTAATATTCTACTAATTATTTGATTTTTCGTTATTTAAAATAAAAATTATGTCAGTATGTATAATTTGGCTATTGGTTTGGCGATTTGTATAATTTGGCGAAATTGGTCGACGGCATAACAGAGTAGTACCCTTCGGGTATATACATGTTAGTGTATGAGAATTTTTGATATTGTAGAATTTTTCGTAAGGAAAATTTCTATTGAATGCTTAATTTTGAAGGATTGTCACTCTCGACAACGTTACGTACGTTTTTAAGCCAACTGGTGTCTATATATCCTCAATATTTACAACTGCTTCATCTAAAGTTAAACCTTGGGGTTTATGAATTATAACAGCAAAAGCTAACTGCAGAAGAAATTTTTTCCTTGAGCAATTTATGCTTCCATTTTTCCAGAATTTAATTATTGGGGGAATTGGTATGCACCAATTCTTATAAGTTAAATTACTGTAGTATTCAAATTTATCCATGATTATTCGCGATATCTGGTTTGGTGGCTTGTGATTTTCTTTAATATGTAACAAAGTCTAAAGTCCGTTCACTAAACCTTTTTCGGTCCACAAATAAGAACGTACTACATTACTTTAGATCCAAATGATAAAGTAAGAAATGGTTAAAGTCCATTTGTCGTTTCTGAATCGGCCAACTTTGCTTTAGAACATTTATAAAGAGCTTCCTTGAATCGAGGCAACCACTTCAGGCAGCTTTTTTAATTTTTCATTTTTATAACAAATTTAACAATTAATTTTATTTGTTTACAATTCTTTTGTTGCCACAAAAAAATCCATAATACAATTCTTTTAAAATGTTTAAGTGTCATCTGTGCAAAGGATTTTGCGGAATAATGAAAACAAATTTTATTTACTAAATTAATCATGATTCTATCTATAATTACTTACTCCATGATTTATAATTTTTTTTTTCTGAAAATGTGCGCGTTTCATTTTTTATTTATTTGCTAAAATGCGTCCGTATTGAAAATGCATGTAAAATAAATTAATTAAAATAATAATTTTTTTAACGTTTTACTGTAAAAAAAATTATATTGTGCAAATCTTCAGATCATAACTTATTTTTTTGTTTAATTTGAAGTTAAAATATTCAATAGTTTTTTTGTAAAGTGTACGACAAAATGTAATTTGAGTGGCCTAGTAGAGGATTCGCTTCGCTCATCCTAATAAATAATTTATACCATCAAATTATAAAAATTGCACATTCAACGCATTAGTGTTTGGATATTTTAGTATTTTTGCAATATAAAAAATTAGCACATTAGGAATATAATTCCAGGAGATATTAATAAAAATATGAAAAATGTAATTTAACATTAGAAACACTAACTTTGAATGTTTACAATTCAAAATCTTATCATTCAAATGACTTGAAATTTTGTATCTAGTCATAGTTCGAATCGAAGATTTGAAATATCTTGCTAAAATTGGGTATTGCCATTGGAAAAAAAATGAAGTTTGGTTTTGTTTTACTACATAGATAGTCTACTAAGCAAATGAATTACAAATTCATTACACACTTTATTTAACCTTTTGAGCTCTGCCAGGTAAATTTCTTAAAAATTCCAAATGTCACATAAGCACCAGTATTTTGCAAAGGAAAAAAGCGGTTAGCGATATACACGAAAAAATGCATTAAACCTTTTTCAAATAAATTTAGTCGAATTTTCTGGTGCCGTTGTGACATTTCAAAATTAAAATTATGTGGTAGAAAATTCTACCATCAGAGATCAAAGGGTTAAAAGTAAACTTTATTTCCAATCGTTTAGCACTAGTAACTTTGTTCTAAGATAATTTATTGGGGAATGTTTACTTTTTTTAAACGACTGTACTTTATAAAAATGCAAAATTTTTAAATTGACTTATCACACCTATTTTTCTTTATTTCTGAAAAGGGGCTTAAAACAGAACACGAGATTAGGCAAGCGATATCCACTGGTTTATTTATACTGCTGGCACTGACAAAGGCTTCATAACCAAATATAATATTTCTTCTTATATCACATCAACAATAAATCAGTTGTAATTTAAACTAACCTTTAAAGAATATTAAAACACTTTAAAAATCGTAGACTACATTCTTGTTTCTTAAACAATTAAGTTTTTTTTTTTTTTTTAATTTATAATAAATAAAATTGTTGTTTTGAGCACAAACCCGAAGAGCGATAGAAAAATAGAACCAGAGCTCGTTTTAGGCACCGGTTTGGCATCGGGTTAAGGGTGTATTAAAAAAATACTTTTCCACCCTCATCAACTGAAAATTTTCTGATACATTTTCAGACTTAATTTTTAAAGTAAAAATATGAAACTTTCTGAAGTGATTTTTGAAAATATGTATAAGAGACCGTGTGAATTCATTTTTCGCTCAATTAATAAGAATTTCATTTATGAACAATTATTTTCTCTGTATGACCATTTCTTTCGTTTCCAGCTATCCTGCTTCGGTAAATTCTGCTCAAAATGCCAAGTTCGGCAACATCTTGCAATACTTTCCGCATATAACAAAAAATAGACAAGAACGACGCATTATTTAGTTTCTAAATAAATGAGTTTGCCAGTTTGATGCGTTTGAGAGTAAAACTGAATGCTTCCACGCTGAAAAAAACCTTTTATAGGAAATTGGGATTTTCTAAATTTTTTATGTAACGATAACAGCAAAAAATCATGTGACAAAATTGATTACATGATTTTTTTTTGTTATCGTTACATGAGAAGGTCTAGAAATCCCAGTTTCCTAGAAAAAATTTAATAACTCTGCATATATTTTTTAAATTACAATAGACTCCCTCAAATCCGCACAGCTTGGGACCAGAGGTTGAGCGGATTTTAGAATTTTGCGGATTTCTTGCCATTGCTTTGTTTACATTTTTTAAACAATAATTTGAGAGCAATTAATAGTGCAATCAGAACTATAATGAGTACTTACAATATAATAAAATATTAAAATAAGTAATAAACTAAAATAGTAAAAATTTAGATAGTTTTAAAAATGATGAAAGTATTGATAGCAAAGGTCAAATTAATAATCAATAGTGTATGATTAAATATTCATTATAAAGATTAGATGTGTTTTTCCAAAATTATTCAACAAAACTTGCTTCATAAAAGTACATTACTAATTCTCATCAAAATCATAAAATAAGGATTTTTTTTTCAAGTTTAGCCAGGCTTAATAACCAGAAAATCTTGATTAATGCATAAATATATTTGGTAAGAAGATTGTGATTACCAGTGAAATCAACAATATCGTGAATTTTTTCCAAAAAAATTTATTCTTCCTTCATTAAAAAAAACATTAATAGAGTATTATTAAGAAAATTATAAAATAAAAAATATATGGAATTGATGCAAAACTTAAAAAATCAAATTTTGTCACAATATCTGAACTAAAAGTTTCATTGTTTACATCCATAAAATATGTGCGGATTTTAGAGAGTTGCAGATTTCTGGTTTGCGGATTCGAAGGAGTCTACTGTATTATTTATTTTTTTACGTGTACCATTATTTTATTCATACTGAATATCATATTCAAAGCGTATGAATTTCTTATTTACTGAGGTTGTAGGAAGAATTTTTATTTCAAAGTTATAGCTTTAAAACAGAAAACAGCGATATGTGTTTCAGTAAAGATTTAATACGATCAAAGTTTAAATCGAATTATAGTGATAAAATATCTTCCAAAGCGATAATAAATATTTGAGATCAGCTGTTCCAGAAGACAAAGTAGAATTTAATGTCTAGTTATTATTATTTTTTTTTTAATCTTAATCGAACTTTATTTTAAAAATTTTAGTTAGTTATTTTAAATGAACTGAAAAGCACAATCCTTCGAAACTCAAAGAAAAATTACTGTTACAGATGTAAATTTTCCAAGTGGGTAAAAAAGTCCGGGCCAGGCTTCGAACCAGGGATGTATTGGCTGAAGCCACCAATGATCTTCCAACTGAGCCATCTCGGACGAACAATGAAGGTCTCACCCAAATGATCTCAACGATCACAGAATCTGGTCGGATGCTATGGATCAGCTCAACAGAATAAATCGAAGGTCAATATTTGGAACTGCAGAGAACGCTGCATACGAAATCTGTTATAATTAATTTACTGGTTGAATAATCGTGTTTAATATTAATCTAAAAATTATTGTAATTTACACACATATTACACTTTTGGGCAGCAAAATATGTTTTTATATAGTTTTGGCAATTTTTAATGGATATTTGTTTTCAAAATAATGGTAAATACCGTTTGGCACTAATTTCTGAACTGGGGGAAATTTTATAGCTGACAGTAAAATTTTATGGAGCTTGGAAAGTGACGTGACTAAACAAGAGTTCATTGAAAGTTATAAACTGTTTTACGAGAAGAACATGGAAATTATAACAAGTGAAAACTAGCATGTTGAGTTATCTATGTACTTAGTATCTATTCCATTTTATAATATTTCTAAATGAATTTAAAAGTATGAAAATTTGAGATTTCATGATATATTTCTTTTACACGCATTTGATATGTCTTAAACAGCCAAAATAATGGTACTAGAAGCAGTAAAAATGATAAGGAATAAAGTTTGATACTCTATCATTCATTCTGATGGTCCTAGATTGCAGAAAAATATAAAAGATTAAGATATAAAAGATTTAAATTATTATTAAATATATGATATTAGAAAACAGATTGTATATTTGAAATCTAGTCTAGAAAAACATTACATGTATTCTGGGGGCAACTACTTTAAAATTTATAGTAATGAAAACATTACACCGTTGAAAAATACGTAAATTAGGCTTAATGAGTGACAGATAAATGTTACGAATGTGGAGGTCGTAACTTTTTCTGAAGAAAATAGTTCAGTATTCCTTATCTAGAAAAAGTAATTCAATCTCATATTTATGATAGCTAAAAAATTGCGTAAAATAACACAAAAAGCTTAAATTTGCATAAAAATAAACATGCAATTTTTTCAAAAATTAGACAAGATAGAGAAAAACGGAAAGTATATTTGAAATTTGCACACTACAATCACCGCAAAAAAAATCTTGACATTTACGATTTTAGACGTTTTGTTAAATATCTAGAAATATACATTAGGAATTATTCTGAAACTCCAGGTGTGTAAACAAAATAGTACACCTCATATATTTTCTCGAAGAGTTTTCCCCGAAATCCAACAGAGGACCGTCAACAAATTGAAAAAGAAAGACGATCTTTTGGAACACCCTGTCAAAACTAATGAAGCAAAAGAGTTCAGACTGCATATTATTACCAAGTGGCTTATTGTAATAACCTGTGTTCATTTTTATGAATATAGCCTGTAAACTCGTAGAAAAATGAAGGTTTTTATAAAAACGGTCCGAAATTTTTCGAAGTTTTTTGCTTATAACTTTCAGCGTTCTTAATATAAAATAATGTTCTTTTCTGACAATATGAAAAACAACATTGTATACAATACCCTGTCATCAGAATTTAAAAATAATGAAAATTGTATGAAAAATAAGTAGGTTAGGCAAATAATTTTTCATTGCGCATGCGTCAACGATATCAAAATTTCATTTACATATTGTGTTAGCTAAATGTTTAGAACAACTTCTGTAAAAGTTTTAAAAAAAATAGCTTGAAAATTTTGAAAATGATCTTCTATAGAATCAACTGAAAATCCGTTATTCCCAAAAGGAAACAAAAAAATCAGGGGTTTTATCCAAATATAGTTGTACATGCAATATTGAATAGGCACTAATGAATGGAATATGAATACAGCCCCTCATCTTTTTGCTTCATTTAGGGAATAACGGATTTTGATCTCATTCTATCGACGATAATTTTCGGAATTTTTAAGCTATGTTTTTGAGACTTTCACAGAAGTTGCTCTATACATTTAACTAACATAATATGCAAATGAAATTTTAATAGCGTTGACGCATGCGCAATGAAAAATTATTTACTAAATCTACTCATTTTTCATACAATTTTTATTATTTTTAAATTCTGATGATAGGGTGTTGTGTACAATATTGTTTGTCATATTTTCAGAAAATAACATTATTTTATATTAAGAACGCTGCAAGTTATAAGCAAAAAACATCGAAAAAATTGGGACCGTTTTTATAAAAACCTTATTTTCTCTACGAGTTTACATCCTATATTTATAAAAATGAACACAGTTTATTACAATAAGCCACTTGATAATAATCTGCAGTTTGCTTCATTAGTTTTGACAGGGTGTTCCAAAAGATCTTTCTTTTTCAATTTGTTGACGGTCCCTTGTTGGACTTCGGGGAAAACTCTTCGCGAAAATATATGAGGTGCACTATTTTGTTTGCACATCTGGAATTTCAGTATAATTCCTTATGTATATTTCTAGAAATTTAACAAAACGTCTAAAATCGTAAATGTCAAGATTTTTTTGCGGTGACTGTATATTCATCTAGAATAAATTAATTTCAGTTTCGTGACAGAATCATTATTGTCCGGTTTTATTCAATAAAATTGCTTGCATTTTAATTATGTTATGAAATTTTCTTTTGTGGAACTTGTCAGTTGTTATCGCCGAGTTTTGATATATACTACCTTGTTTTTATTCTTTATCAATAATATAAACACTACTTAACCGTAGCAAAAAGATCTATTTTATGCCGAAACATAGAGAGATTTACAGGTAGTGATAAACTTTGATGGAATTCGTTAAATAACGTGACAAAAATAAAGTTCGTTGGAATACTAAAGAAGCATAGAGAAATTCAATTTTCTTCGCCGTGAAGAATAAATCTAGCTCGTAAAAACAAATAAGTATTATTCAGTTCTGTGACAGAACTACTGTTGTCTAGTGTTGATAATAAATATTCTGCAAAATTCGCTAACAGTTTGATGATATTATGATTTTTCTTTCTGTAGAACCTATAAACTGTTTAGAATCAAATTTTGACGTGGATTATCTAGTTTTGTTTTTCATCAATAAGGTAAACGCGATTTAACCACAACAAACAGATCTATTTTATCCCCATACATGGAGAAATTTACTGGTGGTAATAAACTTTTATGGAATTTGGGAAAAAATGTGACAAAAAAAAAAAAAAAATAGTTCGCTGGAACACTAAAATCTTGTAAAAGAAGAATGGGGAAATTCAATTTTTTTCCAGAGAAGAGTAAATCTTGCTCGTAAAACAAATAAGTATTATTCAGTTCTGTGGCATAATTATTGTTGTCTAGTGTCGTTAACAAATATTCTGTAAAATTCGCTAACATTTTGACTATATTATGATTTTTTTTTTCTTTTTTGCGGAACATATCAATTGTTTAGAATCAAGTTTTGACGTGTATACCTAATTTTATTCTTCACCAATAATGTAAACGCGATTTAACCACAGAAAACAGACATTTTATCCTCAAAGGTAGAGAAATTTACAGGCGGTAATAAACTTTTATGGAATATAGGAAATAACGTAACAAAAAGAGTTCGCTGGAAAACTAAAACCTTGTTGGAGAAGAACGGAGAAATTCAATTTTCTTAGCAGTGAAGAGTGAGATAATCTAGCTCGTAAAACAAATAAGTATTTTTCGAGTAAATAGTTATATCCGAATGGAGGCTTTCAATAGAGACGTGTACAATATTTAATGATAAAAAAGCGAAAAAAACTTGCATCAAGCATAGATTATGAAACACTTGCCAACGCATTCAGCATAATGCAACAAAACTTCTATGTTTGGCCCTTTCTTGCTTAGTAATTTTCTGTTCTTAGTAAGAAGAATTGGTTGACTGACATCGGAATTTACGAATGACTTTTTTAGAAATTAAAAACTCCTTACTTTAAAAATTCGTTGTTAAAGTAAAATTTCATTAAAACATTCACGAAGCCGTTTATAAGTTTGGAATTGCTTGTGACCGACGTAAGACTATTGTGTAGAAAGGGTTAGCATTAGAACGACCGTGAATTGTCATTTTGACCGTTACCGTGTGAATATATTTCAGTTCAAACCACAAATTTAATTATGAAATAAGTTTAAAAGAAACAAAGAAGAATAATGTTACATAAAAAGTTAAACAGTTTTAAATCAAAATTCTGTTGTAGAATCCATACTAATAAAAGAACAGGTACGAGGTTCGAATTTTTTGTGAAGTTAGTCCAAGGTCTCTCCTGATGTACTTGAAGGTCAGAATTTTTATTTTTTATTATTTTCCGAGATATTAATTACGAAGCACAACTCACTCTCATAAAAAAGTGAATTCTTCGATGCTCGGGGAACGAAAATGTTTGCACATGTGCACAAATACATTTACTCACCCAAACGAAAGAAGGAACATTTTTCTGAGTTTATTGCTATTTCTGGATCATTTTTTTTTAAAATCCAAATCAACCAAACCACTCAGTACAGTTACTTGAAAGGCATTTTTCAAAAGATCGTACTTTTCGGTCCCAAATTCTACAACCAATTCGCAAAATGTTGCAGGTCAACCAATGTTGCAGTTAACCTTTTGAAAAACAAATTTTCAAAAATGGTCGTAATTTTGAGGTGTAAACAAACCAGAAATATGCCTTTAAAGTTGAAATATTCCTTTAATCGATGACGTAATCGGTTTTAAAAAACATGGATTTTAACTCTTTCAAATATACAGACAAAAAGAGGTCACTTTGCGATTCACGGACATGATATTTTTTCTACGGTAAAAGCATCTAAACCTACATAATTCAACACAATCTTTTAAAATCATCTCAATAGACCAGATTTACACTCCCTACAAAAATTTCGAAACGTTCGGATGGAAAGAAATATTTAAAAAAAAAAATAAAATGTGCGGAAAAATTGACGAAATCAATAAAAACCAGATTGTTTCATTGCGGTTTTGCTTTTCCAGGGTGCAAATTTATAGGTACTGACAAATCAAAAATATATTTATAAAGTAAAATCTTCTTGCAATCTATGGTGCAATTTGTTTTTAAAAATATAACATTTAACCCTTTTGAAATACACCGGTAAACGCAAATCACTTCACGGCTCATGGAGACTATTTTTTTTCTATGTTAAATGTAACTAAATGTCCTTATTTTAACACAATCGTTTGAGAGCATTTCAAGAATCAGATTTACATCACAGACGAAGATTTTGAAAAGTTTTGATGAAGAAAATTATTTTTCATAGAGTAAAATGTGTGAATAAAATATTTAAAAAATATTCTCTTTACATTAAAAATTTTTGCAATAAAGTACCAAAGTTACAGAAACATAATCTAAGCGTTGGTCATATTGGTAAAGAAATTGCAAAACACTTTTCGCCAGTATTGATAAAGATTATCAAAATGTAAATATTTCAATACTAAAGCAATATTTTATGCCAATATTTTCAATATGAAATGAGACAAGGCTTGGCATTGCACAATATAAGAAAATCGTACTTCCCTGCTATAATGGTTTTAGTTCTAAAATCTCGGCTTAAAAAATGCGGTTTGTTACCAAATGATATAAATAGCTATGAAAACAAAAGATATGAACTTTAATGCTGTAATTATGATTTGTCTAAATTACTTTTCTTTGTAAATAAAATCACACATTTTTTGTAAACCATATTTCCATATTTAAACCGTTGTTTCCATATTTAAAAGTCCTGTAAATATGGGGAAAAAAACGTGCGTGTATGAAACATAATAGGTTGTCCAAAAATACGTAGGAAAAATGCGTTTCTTTTGCCAAAGGCATCTCCTTTGTCTCACGAAGGTTCTAATATGAAAATATCAACAAGTTTAAACATCGAGAGATTTTTTAGTTAGTACAATACTTTCTAAACCTTTCAGTGGTCAAAACGTTGTTTTCCTTATGTAGTTTTAGCCTTAGCTAAGATTTTTCAATTCTTACAATATTTGATATAAATCTTTATATATTTTAGCCTTTGTTTCATTTACATATTTTCAATATAAGCCATGGCAACTAAGTTTTACCAATTAATGCATTACTTCTCAAACCATCTGCCACTTAAAATGTTTTTTCCCTCTTATTAGGTGCGTTCGTAATTATGTAAATACGTAGCACCTATTGTTGTCGCTCAGTCCGTCCGTCTGTCCGTCTGTCTGTCTGTCCGTCTGTCCGTCCGTCCGCATATAACAACGCAAAAACTACCCAACCGAATCGTTTGAAATTTAAAATACATAATTATTACATAATTTTGTCGAGTCATTTCAAATTTTATGAAAATCGGATGGATAGATCAATTACAGGGACAATCAAAATGATTCCGTTACATTACGGTCAATGGGGAAAAAAGTTTCAAATGCACTTTAATCGTTTGAAATTTAATACGTATATTTATTACATAATTTTCTCGAGTCATTTCAAATTTTATGAAAATCGGATGCGTTGATCAATTACAGGAACAATCAAAAGTATTCCGTTACATTACGGTAAATGGGGAAAAAAGTTTCAAATGCATTTTAATGGTGTTACACTCATTTGAATATAACAGAATTGAAATGAATCTATGAAATATGTACTAAAAATACATTTTGTACAATCTAGGATTCAGAGAATATTTATTATTAAATTACAGGGCCACACAAATGTATTCCACTAAATAATGTTATACGGGGAAACATTGTTTGGGGGGTGCTTTAATTATATTAAACTACTTCACATTTTATGAATAAGATATACGTTAATGAAGTATAATAAAAATTACTCCCTGCATATTTACAGGAACACAAAGATTTCGACCACTATACTGTATCCAAAGTACGCTCTACTATATCAGCAAGATCTGAATATTTTATTTCAGATATTTTTTTGAATATATATTTTTGAATAATTTCATTTTCTCAAATACAACGAACGCACCTCATTTGCTACGCTTTACGTGCAATTTCCAACTTGTTATTATTATTTAGATATCTGCGATAATAACCAAATTATATCAACCACTGTAGTACTTAATAAATCTTCCGGTGCTCAAAATTTTGTTTTACTTAAATATTTTCAATATTACCCATGATTTATTAATTATTACAGTACTTTATAAATCGTTTGCTGCACAATGCGTTGCATTATTTACATTTTTTTCAATTTTATCCAAGATTTATCAATTGTTACCACTAAATCATCAACTTAATAAAACTAAATCATTTGGTGTTGTAAACGCTGTCTTATTTACGTATTTTCAATAATAGTCAAGATTCAACCAGTACAAATATTATTGGACCAAAGTTTTATTCTAAATCGGATTATGTGTCTTGTATATAGTAAACTACGTTATCAAGCTGCTTGAAGATATTTAATAATTTATATCCCATTCAACAATATGAATACCATTTAATTCGCGATAAAAGAATATTATTTCCTAGAACGTGGCAAAACATACAGGTGACTTTTATGGGACTTAAAACTAATTTATATGGGTCTTGGAAAGTAACGTGACAAAAACAGAATTCAAAATAAAACTAAAAACACTGCAAAAAGAGAAAGATAGAAGAAATTCAATTTCCCTTCCCGTGAAGAGTAAATCTAGCTCTTCAAATAAATAAATGTTTTTAAAGAAAACAGTAGGGTATGCCCAAATCGAATCTTTCAAAAAGGACACGTACAGAATCTGCTGATAAAGAAAAGAGTATTTTTTTTATGCGCATATTTCATTTTCTCAAATAGAAAAGAAAAACCCGAATATTTTGGAAAAACAAATTGTCCTCTCTAGTAGAAAAGTGTTATAGGTTATATTGGGCCAAATATTACGTCAATATTGCATTAAACGAAAATATCTTCATGAAATAACATTATTTGTTAAATATTGTATTTACATTTTAAACATTTTGAAAACAGTTTCAATCTTGGAAAATATTGTCAATGAAATAGAATATTTATTTCCAATATAGGTAAACGTTTTAATATTAAGACAATATTTCCACTAATGTCAAAGACACAACTTCTATTTATTTACTTTTATCATTAGCCAAGATTTTTCAATAATTATAATACTTAGTTTAAATCTTTTGGTCTTCAAAAAGTTGTTCCATTTACATATTTTCGATGTTATTGAACAATTATCATGTATCACAATACTTGATAAATCTTTTGATACTCAAAAAGTTCTTTTACTTAAATATTTTCACTATTAATCAAGATTTATCAATTATTGCAAAATGCTTGTCAAATGTACTGGTACACAAAACTTTTTTAATAATTTAAGATATTTTCAATATAAACCAATAGTTATCAACTACTGCGATGCTTGATAAATCTTCTAATGCTGTACATGATTTTTTTAAACTAATTTTTTATATTATTCGAGGTTAACCCTCTGGATCCCAAACCGCCCGAGATATTTTAATTCGTATATTTCAGTTCCTACCAGAAAATTATGACAACAATATTTGCTTTAATCAATAAAAGAATATTCCGTATTTAAATAAAACGAAATTAGCCATTGAATTTTTCTGGTGTGAAATGAACTACATAATTTCTAGAACGTGTTCTAGCATGGGAATTAAAGGGTTAAACCAATGCAAACATTATTGCGCCGATGTTTTTCTTCAATTTCAGGTGATGTGTCTTGTATATAGCTAATTACGTTGTGAAACTTTTTGACGATTTTTAATAATTTATTTCCATTTTAAAAATATAAGTACCATATGACCGCTAAAAAAGGAATATAATATCCTAAAACGTGACAAAACATACAGGTGACTTTATGAGATTTAAAACTAACTTATATGGGACTTGGAAAATAACGTGACAAAAATAGAATTCAAATTAAAACTAAAAACCCTGCAAAGAGAAAAAGATAGAGGAAATTCAATTTCCCTTACCCGAGAAGAGTAAATCTAGCTCTTCAAATAAATAAATATTTTTAGAGAAAATAGTAGGGTATGCCCAAATCGAATCTTTCAAAAAGAACACGTACAATATCTGCTGATAAAGAAAAGAGTATTCTTTTTATGCGCATTCGATTCATTTTCTCAAATAGGAAAGGAAAATCCGGCTTTTTGGAAAAACAAATAGTCTTCTCTAGTTAAAATCTATATAAGTTATATTGAACGCAATATTGCGTCAATATTGCATTAATCGAAAATATCTTCATGAAATAACATTAATGGTTAAATATTGTATTTAAATTCGAAAGATTTTCAAAAGAATTTCAATCTTACTAAATAATTGGCAATGAAACAGAGAAACACTTATTTCCAATGTAGATAAAAAACTTAATATTGAGACAATATTTCCAGTAATGTCGAATACACAGCCAATACATATATTACTTATTCGATATTATTTTTTATTACTCATCATTTACATTGACCTTGCGGTCATTTCTCTTGAATAAAAAACAAAAATCAAAAATTCAAAAGCTACTATAAAACAATTTTAATGTAATATTTTGAGCAATTTTCATCTTAAATGTCTCTTAAAATAATAATTTGTTTTTAAAAGTGCCTGCATGAACATGTTTATCTAACATTTCTCTTTAAAACCTCCAATTTTCATATTATTGTGTGGAAGAATTTTTTTTAATATTAGCGAAGATATACCCTATTTCATTAAAAATTCGTTGACGCCGTTAGTAATTATGTAAATGCATAGCAGCTATAGTCGCCGTTCAGTCCGTCTGTCCGTCCGCATATGACAGAGCAAAAACTACTCAACCGAATCGTTTTAAATTTGAAATATATAATTATTGAATAATTTTGTCGAGTCATTTCAAATTTTATGAAAATCGGATGCATAATTCAATTACAGACTGTAAAAAGCTTTACGTTACATTGCGGTCAATGAGGAAAAAAGGTTTCAAGTGCATTTTAATAGTGTTACACTCTTTCGAATACAATAAAATTCATATGCATCTATGAAATATATACAAAAATATACATTGTATGCAAGCTATGGTGCAAAAAATATGTTATTAAATTACAGGGCCACACAAAAGTATTCAAATACAAAATGGTATTGGGAGAAACATTGTTTGGGGCGCATTTTAATCATATTGAACTATTTAACATTTTATGAAATTAATATGTGTTGCCTGTATACTACTAGTTACTTGCTATATAATAGAAAGCAGATAGTATTTTTAAAGACACAGAAAAGATCGCGGCTAATGTATTGTATCTGAAATGCTGTATACCATTACACGAATATCTGAATACAGTCGAGCCTCTATATAACGAAATCCATCGTTCCAGTAAAAAATTCGTTATATAGAGAAATTCGATGTATAGAGTATGATGTTAAAAAAAGTATTTAATGTGTAAATTTTGAACAAATATTATTTTTGATCTTTTTAATTAAGAATTTAGAATGTTTAAAAGTATATATTAACCTAACATTTTATTTCTTACTTATTTAAGCAGTTTCAAAAAAGAGAAAAGACATTTATTTGAAAGCTTAATGAAAATCAAATAAGGAAGACTTACATAAATTTCAGAGGAAGAAATCTGTAATTTTTTGTTGTTTTGATTTTTAAATTACAATTGTTACGCTCTCAAAAAAAAATCTCAAATTTTAGCAAGGAATGAAAAATTGTAGTTGATATTTTCCTCCATTTGAAGGTCTCTCTTATGTGCTCTCATTGATTCCTCTCTTATATGTGTAACAATTCAATTGACTGTGTTTTGAGAAAAGTGTTGAAAGGTGTGTGGGAGGTGGGATGAACTTGTTAGATTTAAAGAATAAGGAGAGAAGTAATATTTATAAAAAAAAAAAAAAAAACCTCTCCACTGAACGATAAATCAAAAATAAGTGATGGAAAATTGATTCCATATGATTTCGAAGCTTTTTTAAAACTGAATAAATTAAGATCAATTTATGAAAAAATTCGTTATATGGAGATAGATATTTCGCTATATAGAGTCTGTTTTTAATGTAATCATGCGAAAAGGGGACCGTTCTTACTAAAAATTCGTTATATGGAGGAATTCGATGTATGGAGTTTCGTTATATAGAGGTTCGACTGTATTTTTAAAACTTCATTACAGAATAAACACACCTCATTTGTTAGCTTGAAGTGCAATTTCCGATTTGTTATAATGAAAATATCAAAACAACAGTAAAATGGAAAGCAGTAAAAATTACCATTAAATTTCATTAAGTAAAACAATCTATAAAATATTATGATTGCATGGTGATAAAATTTCTAAACTTTCCATTTTATTTAATTGGACATTTTCTTTTTATAATTCTTTTATAAAAACTGAAAATACAAGTGAAAGCATTTCACTTACCCATCATACGTAGTATAGGGTAAGTCTTGCAATCGTTTTGAAAATCGAAAAATTTTTTTGACGGATTTACACGTTTCGGACACTGAAGATTCCGAAAAACACATTTTTAGAAAAAAAATTTTGCCGTCCGTCTGTCTGTCTGTCTGTAAACGCTCTATATCCCGAACAAATTGAGATAGAAACTTGAAATTTTGTATGTAGTTAGTATGCAAGAATGGGACGAAGCCTATTTATTATCAGCAACCTCGATTATCCGGAACTATTTTTTTCGGACCCTCGAAAAATTCGTTCTGATGAAAGGTATATAAAAATTTTTGAATTTTTTTTTGTTTTAAGGAATGGACGTAAACGGAAATAATATAACACACATTTTGCATATAGAACGAAGTCGGTCGAATTATTAGTTGCCGAGATATTTGTAATCCTGTTTTTCACATTCTTCGATTTTTCATGACCCTGTATTTCATTAAAATTTCAATTCAGAGGTATATTTTAATTGGAAATGAGACGCTTAATCCGACGCACTTAATTGTTAGTTAATAGAATAATTATTTTTGGAGTTATAAGGATGTTTCTTTTACGCAGTTCGGTACTACTTGAGTAGTTTGGCGTTTTATATAATTTGTCGAAATTGGTACATCAGCAGTTCTTTAATATAGCATTACTATGTATATTAACACCATTTAAATTTTATTTATGAATTGCAATGCATTGTATAAATAGTTTTCACATGTTTTATTTTCATATACATATCCATGATGGGTAAGTATTACGGTGGCCCCCAACGACTAGTTTTCTAAACGTGAAAAAATGAAATAGATATAAAATCTAAAGCCATACATTGCGAGAAATCGCAGATATAGTCCCCAAAAAATTCTGAGAAAATAAATGCTATTCAATTCAATTATCTCGTCATCATTCAATAAGATTTCATTTTCTCCAGTGTATTATTTAGATGTATGAACTACAGATACAAAACAAAATCACGTATTCTACATAAGGAGAAGTTAAAGCATTGTTATTTTTTGTAGTAATGAAGATCATCTTTTAATTTCATTTATTAAACTATCGAAATAATTATACTTTAAAAAAATACTAACAGACTTAAAAAAAAAACTAAAGCTTGGCGACAACTTGGCGCTAATTCATATGAATGCATAGTTTTAATATGCTTATGATTTGAAAATGGTTGCAACAATGAAAGATGATTTCCCACAAATATTTTTTTTATTATTATTATTAAATCCACAATTTTTAAAAAAAAATTCTAATCCTCGGAATTTAATGAAATTAAAATGGAACCCTAATGGCATCTTACACTCTAAAAAAAAAAAAGAATTATCAAAATCGGTTCATATTTACGGATGTTATGAGTGGACAAGAAATACATTACAGGTCGAAATCATAACCTCCTCCTTGAAGTCGGTTAAAAAGAAAAAAAGATTATTGAATGATAATGAAAAAAATATTGATGTATCTCTTTATTCAATTTCTTTTCCAGAATGCTTTATTTAAAGTAAAAAAAAAAAAAAATATTAACATGCTTCAGAAAAAAAGTAAAAAAAAAAAAAAAAAAAAAGAAAAACACAGATGATATTTAACCATAGTAATGTCATTGAACCGTTGAAACAATTAATCTTTGTTCTATAAAAGTAGAAAAAAGTAAAAGCGTTCTTTTTTATTTAATGACGGTACAAAGCACCATAGTAAAAAAATTTTGAAAAAGATAATGAGAAATTATTGACTTTTTTCGTCATTCAATAGGATTTATTTTCAAGGATATTTTTTCAATGGAATGAACGTTGAATACACATAAAGCCTTACGTTCTGAATAGAGAATAGATAAATAGAAAAAAAATCTGAAGCCTGAATTTTTATTTAATGATGATGCAAATCACCGTTTAATTTAATTTAGTAAACTAGTGACAAAAGAAAATACAGTCGGCTCTCGTTAATTCGAACTCGTCGGGACCACAAGAAATGTTCGAATTATGGAAAGTATGAAATGAGAACATGCTTGATATGGTACTATTACAAAGGAATTAATGTTATATAGTGTTTTTTAAATTTATTATATCTGTTACTATCAGAGTATGACTTAATATTAAATTAGAATGTATAAATACATAAATTAATTACAAGATTAGAAACAAGCACAATGGAAGGAAAATCTGAAGCGTCACTGATGGACAGACAGAGCACTTAGAAAGTGGATATCAAATGCATGGGATTATATGTATACTCGTTCGGAGCAATTTTTACAAAAATCAAAGAAAGTTATTCAAATGATCTGAAATCCGTAAGAAAGATATGAAGAATGAAAAATCAGAATTCTCGTTAGTTCGAATTAAACGATGTCAAGAGAAAATGAGTTCGAATTAATGAAAAAGTTTAACGTTATTCTACCATTGAAAATTTTGGGACTTCATGTTTAGTTCGAATTAAGCGAATATTCGAATTAACGAGAGTCGACTGTAATTGAATCAAAATGACAGTCAAACGGGTAAATATGATCGCAGATCGATACTGTGATTTTGTTTAATATCTCTTTTAAAATACTTCATTCTTAATTTAATAAATTACAATTACTTGTTCATAGTTTTAAATCCTTATATAAATGGTAACACCTCTACATTTAATTTAAAAATAATTAGAAAAGAAGTTTCAAATCAAATTAAAAATATTCAAGAAAAAGCATCTAAATAAAATTTAAAAAAAAAAATACGAATATTTTTTAATTCGGCAATTTAAAATATTTAGCACAGGTATAAATAAAATGTAAAATTTTTAAAGAAAAAAAAAGTGTTTAAACATTTTTTTAAATTCTCAAATAATCCAGGTAAAATCCATATTAATTCTTTGACTTTGCAAATACTCATTAGAATGCGAAAAGAGTATAACAAACTCGAAGTATAAAAAAAAAAAAACATTTTCAATATTAACACATTCGATAGTTCTTATAATTGAAAAAAGCTGTTCATAGAAGGAAATTATTTTTAAAAAATGGCCAGTAAATGGAAACAGCAAACAAAAATATTGATTCCAGATTTATTTTCTCTGCCTGAAAAAAATAATTATAAAATTACCTTTGCGCAAAAAAAATTAAACAAATAAATAAAAAATAAAATAAAATAAGCCTCTAAAATAACCGAAGATAGGAATTTTCTTTCGAATAAATCTATCTAAAAAAAAAAAAAAAAAAAAAAAAAAAAAAAACGTAATAATAAAAATAAAAACCTCAAAGTTTCACTTGACAGATTCGAACCCACAATCTATTGCGCCGAAGGCGAGCACTTTACATTTACGCTATGGTGCCTTAGCGAAGTGTAAGGAATTAAGATAATATTTTGAAATTGAAAAATAACGAATTTACTTATTTAAAATAAAAAAAATTTCAAAATTTTATGATTTGGGATATGATAAAGGGTATTTAGCTCTATCTAAATATAAATAAATTAATAAATAAATAAGTCTGTAACTCAAATAGTTTCCAAATACGAGCGCTGATACGGAAAATCCAACAAAACGAGACTATAAGGGTTTTGTAAGATAAACGAAATCCTAAAAACTATTGCTCTTCATAAGTAAAATTATTTTTCCAGAATTTCTTTTCGGTCGTTTAAAAAATATTCTCCAATAAAAACATAAATTCGTAAGGAATCATAAAAATGTTAAAACAGTAAATTTTATCAAATAGTAATAAAAATCACCATTTGAGTTTATTTATTAAACTATTGACAAAAGTAAATAACTGATTGATAATAAAATTACTAATGTTTTCTTTTACTCAAAATTATTTCTATTTCAAAATACTTTTCACTAGAGTATAAACAGAAAATATAAAAACAATCATGATGTCCTAAAGAAAGAAAATT
The DNA here is from genome assembly GCA_964019185.1 of Maratus speculifer. Taxonomy (NCBI): domain Eukaryota; kingdom Metazoa; phylum Arthropoda; class Arachnida; order Araneae; family Salticidae; genus Maratus; species Maratus speculifer. The sequence continues at coordinate 582,374 of CAXHSM010000009.1, read as the reverse complement.
AAATAGAAAGATTCCAAAGCATTCTTTTATTATTAAATCATAATGGAAATCACTATTTAATTTAATTTATATAATATATATAATATGTCAAGAGACAATAACTGAACAAACATGAAAAATAATGAATTTCTCTCTTCTGTCTGATATTGATTTTCCCCATCTTTCAATTTGTTAAATTTGTTTTACCAAATGCTACGGTATAAACAGAAAATACAAATAAAAGTATAAATTTAACATGGAAAAAAAAAATCTAAAGCTACTAATCTGGAGAAATTTCAGAGAGCTTCAGAAATTATCCGAGTGAAATAAATGCAATTTCAAAGATTTCCCCGTACTTTTAGCATAATTCACTTTACTTGCACACACATTTCTGGCCTTTTATATGATCGATACATTTATAAATTGAATTAAATCAGTAAAATCAAAGTGGGTGGTTTTGGGGTAACATTTTTCCACGGAACGCTGAAATGTTACCTTCCCAGAAGATTTGAGATTTTATGTCCCTTAACCGTTTGAGTCACAAACAGCACGATCTCGCTATTCAGTTTTTATGTCGAGAATAGCCAGCACATTTCGAGTCTTTGGAACACTGATGGTGTGCAGATTGGGACTTATTGACATAAAATAGAAGAAACGTGAATATCGTGCCACTTGAATTTTATCGACATGGAATCTACGGATTCCGGCAATAATCAGGTAAGGAACATTTTTGAAAAAAAAGTGAGATAATTTGGGAAAATGTAGCTTTAAAAAGAGTACTTTCATCTGCCATAGTACTGGAAAATGAAAATCGAATACTTCCCGTCAGGGTTGGCACGGTTTAAACCAATTGGTTTTAACCATGGTTTAAACCACGGTTTAAACCAAATGGTTTTTTTCTCAAAAAAACCGATTGGTTTTTTTTGGAAGAAATCTAATAACATTTTCTTTTATTTTCTTTATAATTTACATGTTTCAGATTATTGGACATAAATAATTTCTACTTTTAACACTTTATTTCAGTATAAAGTGTTATATATAGTGGGTTTAGGTCTTTTTTTATGCATAGGATTAAACCAATTGGCTTTTTCTATAAAAAAAGCAATTCGTTTTTTAGAAGAAATATAATAACATTTTCTTTTTTTCTTTATAATTTTCGAGTTTCAGATTATTAGATATAAATAATTTCTACCATTTTTTAAAAGAAATCTAATGACATTTTCTTTCTTTCTTTATAATTTGCGAGTTTCAGATTATTGGATATAAATAATTTCTACTTTTAACATTTTATTTCAACAATAAGCATTAGATGTATTGGGTTTACATCATTTTTTTTAATGTAAAGGATTAAAATCAGTACACATTGGTGAACATATCTATTGCTCTAAAGAAAAAACTTCAAACATGTGAATTGATTATAGATAAAATAAATTCAATATTTAGTATAAAAATTTTAATTTTTTTTAATAATGCAGATTATTTAATGCATTTAATAATGTAACACAATGATCTTTTAAGATTTTGCACAAGCTGTAAAAGAAATTTTTCTTTTGAAAGATTATCTTGAATAATTAAAAGAAAAGACTGGTTGCTAGTTATAGCATTTTAATATTTTTTTTCCCCTCTGCTATCTGCTGAATCTAACGACTAAAAATGTTAACTTCAAATTGTCACTCAGAAAGAAAAAATCCTAAGAAGTACTTCTAATTTATTATTTGAATAATTGTGAAAAAGAGTATTTATCAACTACATCCAAATATTTATTATTAGTAATCAAAAGATTGTTTATAAAGATTTACAGGGCATATCAATGGTTCACTGTGTAGAACAGTTAAAACTTTCAACATAAGACTGTTTTCTAAAACTGTTTAAATTGAAAAATGAATTTTTTCAATTTTCAGCATAAATTCACTATAATTATTAAATTTAATTATTTTAAATGAAGTTACACTGCTTATAAACCAATAATGTGTGTTTTTATCGGTAAATATGCATGTATATGTAATAAGAAAGGATGTTTTAAAAAAACCCGGTTTAAACCAAAAAAACCTGGTTTAAACCAAAAAAACCGGTTTTTTTGGTTTTTTTCGAAAAAACCTGGTTTTTTTCCAACCCTGCTTCCCGTCATAGGGCGACTATGAATTTTCATTTAAAAATTGAAAAAACAGTAATAATCGGGTAAGTGCATAAAGTAACGGTAATAATCAGATAAGATATCTATTTATTTCTTTAAATCATCTATAATTCTGTGGCTTCCGGTAATAACCAGATAAGGCACATTTTGAATATTTTGAGTAATTAACGTTTAAAGTTTTCAAAAATATCTTTTTTATCATTACTTTTATAAAAAAGATTAGAACTTAATAATTTTCACTACATGCAAGTAAAATTAAATTTTAATTTTATTTACATTTATTAAAAATAAATGTAAAACGGCAATAACCAGATAAGAGTTACATTTTTAATTGATTCTCAATTAATAAAAACCATTTTTATATAACGATTCTGGCAAAAAAGAGGTTATTATATCTTAATTGAATATAGTGAAAATTATTAAGTTCTAATCTATTTTATAAAAGTAATGATAAAAAGACATTTTTGAAAGCTTTAAACTTTAATTACTCAAAATATTAAAAATATGTCTAACCTGATTATTACCGGAAACCACAGAAATAAAAGAAGGCTATCGCACTGTTTCGGTGTTTTCGGCATAAAATAAAAGTAGGCTATCGCGCTGATTCTGTCGTTTAGGCATAAAATATAAGAAGCGCAATCGCGCTGCTTGGGATTTTTAGACTGTGTTTTTTACAAAACTCTCTCGGAGGATCTAGAAGTGCACCCCCTCGCTTCCATTTTCTAGAATTTCAGAAATCTCTTCAGAAAATAAATATTTGAATTCTACACTGATTCGAAGAAAGTAATGGTTCCTAAATTAAACTCGTTAGTGCAGAGTTATGTGTACCTTCGATTGGAAATAACATTAGAGCATTAACAATGAAACCAACAGAAGAATAAGAAATGGATAGAATGCTTTTGATATGAATAGTATTGTTCTGAAGAGTAACATGCCTGTTATTGAAAAAAAAAGTTATCCAATGTAACCTCTAGGAAATAAATGTCTGAATTTAACACTGATTCGAAGAAAGGAATGGTTACTTAATAAAACCCAGAAGTGCAGATTTGTGTGTACCTTCAACTTTAAATAACATTGGATCATTAAGAATGAAACCAACAGAAAAATAACATATGGATAGAGCGCTTTTGGGATGTATAGTATTGTCCTGAAGAGTAACATGCCTTTTTGCTTGAAAAAAAAAGTTTAAACAATGTAACCTCCAGAAGATAAATGTCTGAATTCAACACTGATTCTAAGAAAGTAATGGTTCCTAAATTAAACCCGTTAATGCAGAGTTATGTGTACCTTCTATTGGAAATAATATTAGAGCATTAACAATAAAACCAACAGAAGAATAAGAAGTGGATGGAGTGCTTTTGGGATAAATAGTATTGTTCTGAAGAGTAACGTGCCTCGCTGATTGAAAAAAAAATGTTTAACTAATGTAATCTCCAGTAGATAAATACATGAATTTAAGACTGATTCGAAGAAAGCAATTATTCCTAAATTAAACTTGATAGTGCAGACTTATGTGTACCTTCGACTGGAAATAACATTGGAACATTATACATGAAAACAAAAGAAGAATAAAAAATGAATGGAATGCTTTTTGAATAAATAGTATTGTAACAAAGAGTAACATGCCTCTCTGCTTGAAAAAAAAAGTGTTTAACCAATGTGTTTTGCCTGATTCACATTTATAGGGCGAAATTTTGTCACTAACAAAACGAATGGTACAATGATTACAAGCAACACAGCAAAGTACAGAACGATATTTTCTAGGCATAAGTAGAAGAAGTAGAAAAATAATACCGTATTTACTAGTGTATAAGGCGCACTTTTTTTCAAAAAATTAGATTAAAACTCCTAGGTGCGCCTTACACACGGAATAATTTTTACTGTTGGATGCAGTCGAACTATATACATATGAAACAAGAAATTATTCAAAGAAGATATTAAAAATCGGAAAATGTTACTTAATTGAAGTATTACTCCATCTTTATTTCACTCCTTTCAGTTTTTTATACAACAGAGCTAGTGACATTATCTAAACGCTAATTAGCAATTCTCTTTACCGTCACTCATCCCTATTTCCCGTCATTCTCTTACAACCCGAAATCTAAAAATGCATTTTCTTCTTGTTTTCTGGTCTGGTGTAATGTTTGTTTCGATTTTTTTTTTTTTTTACTAAAATTCATTTTGTCATTCTTCATTAGCGTATCAAATTTATGGTGCGCGTTATACACGAGATTTTAAGAAATCGTCATTTTTACTAGTAAAGTAGGGGTGCGCTTTATACACGCGTGCGCGCTATACACGAGTAAATACAGTAATCTGGATAAGAAGTCAGGTGAAAGTTTTTAGGTAGATTTCATAAGAAATACTACCTATTGCAATCGCACCAGTTTATATATCTATCTATCTATCTATCTATCTATCTATCTATCTATCTATATATATATATATATATATATATATATATATATATATATATATATATATATATATATATATATCACTTTTTTATGGACACGATAACTTCTATAATTCTTCACCAATCTCCACCAAACTGGTACATAAAATCAAAGGGGATAAAATCTTGACTAAGTTCGTTAATGTGCAAAATCGGACCAAGGGGGTCGGAATAGGGGGCGTTTTTGTGAAAACCGAAAAGACGCATAACTTCTTAATTAAAGTAGATATCGAATCGGTTTAAAGTTTATATTACTTCTTAAAAATGGGCCAAAAGTATATCCATGACAGATTTTTGATAAATTTATAAGTGGGCTCAAGGGGCGAAAAAAACAGGGATTTTGGGGGGAAAAAATTCATAACTTCGTCAATTTTCAAAATATCAAGTCCAACTAAATTTTTTCTAAATGTTCTTAAAATTATCTAAAACTTTTGTATTTACAAGTTTTACCGATGAAAAAAATTAAAAACGAAAAGAAAAAGGGCGCTGAAAAAAGAGAAAAATCCATAACTCTGTCAATTTTTAAGATATAAAATCTGATTAAATTTATTTTACATCTTCTCAAAAATATCTACAACTTTTATATTGACAAGTTTTTCATAGGACCAATTCGTATAGCAAAAAGAAATTAAACAAAAATAGGAGTTGGAGAAAAAACCTTTAAATCCAAACTGCTTATATTCTGACTCATTTTTAAATTCATTTTTGATTTTAAACGCATCCAAATGGTAGATCCTCTTATTTAGAAACTGTATAAAGTGACGCATTGGTCAATTTTCTGATAAAGACAGAATATATTTAAAAAAAGGCTACCAAATAGGGTATTTTGAACAGAATTTCCGAAAGTCATCGGGACTGAAAATTGAAGGAAGTATTCAAATAAAAAATTGCGTTTTTTTTTACTCGTTTTTAAATCCATTTTTGTTCTCAAACGCATCCAATTTACAGATCCTGTTATTTAAGAACTATATAATGTGATGCATTGGTCAGTTTTTTGATAAAGACGGAATATATTTCAAAAAAGGTTACCAAAAAAGGTATTTTGAACAGAATTTTCAGAAATCATCGTGACTGAAAATTTAAGGAAGTGTTCAAATAAGAAATTGCGTTTTTTTCTGACTCGTTTTTAAATCCATTTTTGCTCTCAAATGCATCCAATTTACAGATCCTCTTATTTAGGAACTATATAATGTGATGCATTGATCGGTTTTTTGATAAAGACAGAATATATTTTGAAAAAGGCTACCAAAAAGGGTATTTTGAACAGAATTTCCCGAAGTCTTCGTGATTTGAAAATTTAAGGAAGTTTTCACATAGCAAATTGCGTTTTCTATGACTCGTTTTAAAATCCATTTTCGCTCTCAAATGCATCCAATTTACAGATCCTCTTATTTAGGAACTATATACTGTGACGCATTGGCCAGTTTTTTGATAAAGATAGAATATATTTTTTAAAATGCTGTCAAAGTGAGTATTTCGCACAAAACTTTCCGAAGCAATTATGATTAAAGAATTAAGGATGTAGTCAAACAACAAATCTTTTATTTTATGACTCATTTTTAAATTCAATTTTTTTTTCAAATGCATTTAACTGACAGTTTTTTGTTATTTAGGAACTGTATAATGTACTGTTTTGGTCGATTTTTTAATAAATTCAGAATCTGTTTCAAAATATGTTGTCAAAATGGGCATTTGAGCTGAATTTTTCTTAAGATGATTCTGATAAAACCAGTTTTTGCAGAAAAATGAAATTAAAAATTTTTCATAAACGGCCAAATGAAGTTATTAAACTGGGTTTATCTCTAATCATATATATATATATATATATATATATATATATATTTGTTGAAATGAGAGCTCTTCGAAATCTACCTCCGCCTACACTGTAAAAAAAAAAGGGTCGATCTACTAAAAAAACTTTAGTGATCCTTGTAATTACTAAAAAATTTTTAGTAATCTTAGACGATTACTAGAAAATCTGTAAGAATTACTAGAAAAAAGTTAGCAATGGATAAGAGTTAATAGTTTTACACTTTTAATAGCTATTACTAAAACTCACTTGGTGTGGCCTTGATAGCATAGTGGTTATAGTAACGGATTCCAGGCTAAGAGGTCCCGGGTTCGACACCGTCAAGTACGTCCCGAATGTATGTAGTGTAAGTACTCGTTAATAAAGGGATTATGAAAATCCTGTCGGAGCAGGTAGCATTTTTGGTGCTGCCATCTATTGCGGTTTTGCCGAAAATCTCTCGCTTCAGAAGTTTGGATGCAACTCCTCTCCTATGGGCGCACGTAAAGGTTATTAAAAACAATTTTGGAGCTATTACTAAAATTTTCTTGGTGGTTCATACTAAAAAATTTTAAGTTAGTTATACAAAAAATTATTTTGTTCAGTTTACAAAAGAAATGCTTGTTTCACTTGCAAAAAAAAAGTTTGTAATGGTTACTAAAAAATACTGTGGAATACAAATTTACTAAAGAATTTTTAGTAACCTCTTGAATTTTTTTTTACAGTGTATAGGCCCAGCCGACAGGGATTTTTGAAATCATTGATAGAACTATACAGCTCAATAGAATTAAACACATATTTGTGACGTAATGTGTCGCACACGTAGAAGATGGAGATAAAACGGGCTCAATTTTTACAGTTTTTACTGTTTAGGGTTGGACGACTCGAGTTCAATCATATTATATTCAAAATGTTATAGACTCATGTACAGAAAAAAAATTTCTCTTTCAAAATTAAATATTATATTTTATTCCAAATCTTTTTAATGCAATTTTGATTATTTTGAAGGAATAACAGAAATCATGTTTTTTTTTCTAAAATTTTTCCAAATTTATATAGACAATAACGTCTTGATACAAAACGCTTTGACACCTCTCAAGAGACTGAGCAATGAATCTGTTTTCGTTTCGATTTTCTTTTTAGACGGTAGAATAATTTTTATTTCCCTTCTTTTTTTTTCAGATATCCAGTTGAAGAAAATATCTTCTGTTTTTAGCCAATGAGCACTAGTTTGAGGTTTTGTTTGTTTGGGGGGTTTTGTCTTTTATTGCATACGAGTACAAAAATTGAGTGATTATTCCATTTATTTTGTATCACGAACGCTGCCCATGCTAAGACTCTGGTCTGCACATGTACGAAATCACTTTCAGTTGTAAGTAGTAAATGTAACTGCCATATATTGTTATTCTGATAAAAAGTGTTGTAGTGTAGTAACAAAAAAAAGTTACTTAATCTATTCAGTGCACTTCGTCCGAAAAAAAAATCACCGACTTTACTTCTTAAGTGTATGTAAAGTAATATTTTTTTGTGTTTAGCGGTGATTATTAGTGATTCTACAGAATTGTATAAATGGAGCTGATATGTACAGTAAATAATTAGCTTTCAACCGTTTTTTATCAAGCTTAGGCTCTGTGTATGTCTCTGTATAACTATACATTTGTCCACAACGTCTTTTTAATTTTTCCTATTTTTAAGTTTAAAAAAAATCGGTATTGTTTCCAAACTTTGTTTGGAGTAGTTGGATTCTCTTTGAAGCGGGATTCTGCTGTATGCTGATTGGTTTGACAGAGATGAGGGAGAACGGTTCAGTTGAAGTACCGGTACAGCAGAATATTAAAGTTCTAATCTTTTTTTTTTTTTTTTTTTTTTTTTTTTTTTTTAAACAAAGAACGTAAGCCTTGTTTTCAGGTAAGATAAAGTGACGAAATTAGAAAAGTAGCTAGAGTTAGACCAAGGCCAGTGTTCTTTCTGACATTTGACCAACGTTAGAAATTTGGCTAATTAAAAAAAAAAAAAAAAAAAAAAAAAAAAAAAGAAAAAAAAAAAAAAAAACATTAGCCAAATGAAAAACTATTAGCCAAATACATTCGCCGTCTAGCACTAAAAAAATTATCTTTACTCCTTTAATGTATCCCCTTTTTTTCAATATGTTTTAAATTAACCTAAGTTTTTATAACTGCGATAACGATTGTTATTAATCTAATTACAACTATCCGCTACAAATCTATTAAAAATATGTATATATTAAAATTAAGGAAATATGCATATGTAAGAAAAACGAAAAAGAAAACAAAGAAAAAACAAAAATTGAGCACTAGCAATTTGGCGAATCTAATTGCTTCTTTACTCGCCAAGTGAAAAATTTAGTCACAATTCGGCGCAATGGTGCTCTCATGAGCGAAAGCGAGAACTCTGACGAAGGAACTAGCGAGGAGGAGTTGAAAAAATCTGGAGGAAATCTAAATCTAGGAGTGTATTGCAAACGGTTGCTGTTGATGATGATGAAAAGAGAGATAAAGAGATAGAAAGATTTTTCTTTTCACTCAGTTAGATTTATTTTCATAATGCTTTTTTTTTTTTCATTCAGAATCAGAAATGCAAACAAAATCATAATTCCTAAATATTTAAAATAAAAAAAATGGAAAGAAAAGAAAAAAAATCTAAGCTAAATTTTTATCATTAAACCATGCTTAAGCTGCACGCTGTGGTAAATTTCAAATAATTATGCACATAATTCAACAAAGTTAAAAACAATAAATTTACGAACTCCACATCTTCTTCACTTACACATTCTTGGCCATTTGCCTTCCTGTTACATTAGCAAATTCAATTTAATCACTGTTTTTTATCATTAAACTTCACCTTATATATTATAACATTATATTTTGTTAAAAGATAATAAAAAATTACCACATTATTTAATTTATTAAGCAAATAAAAAAAAAGTTGGTTGATAATGAAAAATCACAATTTTTATTCTTTCATTTAATTAGATTTTTTTTACATAACAGTTTTTGTCGGATAAAAAATAAAACTACAGATAAAATCATAATTTTTTAATGTGGAAAAATTAAATGAGAAAAGAAAAATATCTAAAATTGTCAAACGGGAGAATAATCTCAATCAATTCGGGAAAAGTAAATGGAGTTAAATGTAATAATTTAAATAATTAAAGATTTCGATTAATATTTTTTATCATTAATCCATGTTTAATTTATCTTAAAATAATTTTTTTATAAAGACAATGAAAATTGCATTTTATGATATTAAACTAATAACAACAACAACAACAAAAAGATAATTGAATTCTAAGAAAAATAAATTGTTGATTTTTAACATCATTGTATTAAATATTTTCTCCCACAAAATTTAAAAGTAAGCTAAACTTGCAAATTAAAAATCAGGCATAAATACGTGAATTAGAAAATCCAAGCATGTTCATTGGGCTATATTTCAGAGAATTTTTCAAAGAATCCTAATTAAATTAATTCCAATAAACACAATCATTCAAATCATTATTTTAACAATTATTTAAATAATATGAAAATCAATGTGTGAAAACGCATTTTAAACAACTAGAACGTCACTAATAAGGAACAAATAAAATTACGAATTTGAGATGTGAAAGTAGAAAATAGAAAAAACATAAACCTACCATTGTCAAAATTTTCAGATAAATTTTAAAAAATGTTATAATAAAAATCCTTGTAGCTTTTAATAATTAAATGACTTTTTTCAAACTGGTTGTGATCAGAAGTGACACACATATTCTTATACATATCAATACCAGTCTAATGCATATCAGAAAAACTATTAACTGATCTTTTTTTAATTTTACTTTAAATGAAAAATAATATAATTTATTGGAGCTTTTACTACTTTCAACAGTTTTCTTTAAATAAATAGTTTTAGGAGCCTGTAAAAGTGCGACAAAGTGGGCCAGAAATAGATCTTTTACTTAAATGGCTGTCACTTGTTTATGCTCAACTTTTTGACCTCAGATTGATTGAAATTCCAGCCAATACTATTTACTTTGATAAACCTGAAACGAAAATTGACTACAGACGACTCTGGCAATCTGTGATATAACACAGCATTGGAAGTCCATGGCACATACGTGAGGATATCAGCTCACGCAACTCGAGCCATATTATTAATTTTTTTATTAAAATGATTTTAATGATTTTCAAATGATAATAAATAACATTAAAAAAAAACTTGAAAATAAAATCTTCCGGAGGAGAATGTTAAAATACCTCTTTTCTTCGGCTTTCTATAGGCAAATCACCCCTTCAATAATTCTTAATATATCACAATACTATATTAATAGTAACGAAAATTAGCATTTAATTTTTCTTAGTAAATAGTTAAAAATAGGGGATAACGATAGAAAATACAAAAATAATTGTTTTCTCCTTATTCAACTAAATAGGTTTCTGCACGAGATTTTGGTATAAACTGCATATAGAAATAAATAATATCTTCCATACATGTAAAAAAGAAAAGCAGAAAAAAAAGTTTTCCGTCGAAAGAAAATTCGTAGAATTTCGCAACAATTCGAGCGAAATAAACACAATAAATTTATCGATTCCCCTATTCCATTAGCATAATTCTCTTCACTTATTCACATATTCCTGACCTTTTGTCTATTCGATACATTCATGAATTCCGAAACAGAAAAATACAATAATCTCAAAATTACACCCACGCAATACAATACATCTATCGGCCGTTTTCGGAACGCGCATTAGCTTAGACTACTTTCAGCAGGTCTCTTTTAAGTAAATAGTTTTAGAATCTCGTCAAAGTGCGACAAAAGGAGTCAAAAATAGATCTTTTACTTAAAATGACTGTCACCTGTTGATATTCAACTTTTTGACATCAAATTGATTAACGTTCTAGCTAGTATTATTTACTTTGAAAAAACTTAACGAAAATTGATTATAGACGACTTTGACAATATATGGTATAATGCAGCATTGAGAGTCCACGGCGCATGCGCGAGGACATCAACTCGCGCAACTCGAGCCATATCAATAATTTTTTTATTAAAATATTTTTAATGTTATTCAAATGGTAATAAATAACATGTAGAAAACTTGCAGGTAAAATCTCCGGGTGTGGAGGTGATACTAAAAGACACCTTTTTTCGATACCCTTTTGCCTTCTATAGGCAAATCGGCGTTTAAACCATTTTTCATGTATCTTAACATTTTTAATGACAGCAAAAATTACCATTTAAGTTTTTTTAGTAAATTGTTAGCCATATAAACTGCAAATAGAATTAAATAATATATTCCATATATGTAAAAGAGAAATAAAGAAAAAAATAGTTTTCCATTGGGAGAAATTTCAGAGAATTCTGCAACAATTCGAGCAAAATAAACACAATAAATTTACCCATTCCCCTTCCATTAGCATAATTCTCTTCACTTATTCACGTATTCCTGACCTTTTGTCTATTCGATACATTCATGAATTCCGAAACAGAAAAATACAATAATCTCAAAATTACACCCACGCAATTCAGTACATCTCTCGGCCGTTTTCGGAATGCGCATGTCCCTCGCGCACATTGATTTTTCCCGGTTCCCACATGAGAGTAAGCGACTCATTTAGCGGGACATTACACGCTCTTTGTGTGGATCTGTAAAGTTTACAAAACGAATTACTGTATTTACCAGTATCATTTTAACCCTTTCACGATTAAGGGAAACATTTTTCCCATTTTGAAAATTGATAACTGGAGTATTTAACTATAATCTTATCGAACTTTTTTTATACAGAATATCAAAATAAAACGTATATCGAATGCAAATACGTAAAAGATAAGCAAATTGTGCTAAATGCCACATAGAAAATAGGACTTATAATATGTGTACTATGTGCAATGCTTATCTATGCTTCACAATCAAAATAGATTCACATAATATTATAATTAGCATATCTTTTATATAGTAATTTCATTTCATCATTTTGTTTCATTATAGTTAACATTTTGTTGTAATAAACCAATAAATAAATGACACTGCATAATAAGTCTAATTTTAATTTGTGTTATGTTTTTAGTCCATTGAGGAAAATATTTCCCATAAAGTTTTAAAACAAACCTACACATTGTTACGTATTTTTATAATGATTTTTATTTTTTTAATCTAAACAAAATAAAATAAACGGTTACATACTAATATTTACTACTGAGATCTTTACAGTCCTCTAAGGGTTAAAGGCACTAGTAAAAAAGAAGAAAAAAGTACTTTTCTGTCATTTTGCATCTTATGCCATCAGTGTTGAATTCAGAAACTTTTCTCCGGGAGGGATTTTTGTGGCTCCGGGAGAGGAGGACATTAAAAGAAGTTTCGGAAGAGAAATTGTACTTTTTGACCAGTAAAAACACAAAACGTCAAATCTTTCAGTCGGGATAGACCGTCCTCCCCTCCCAAGCCACACCCTGAATTCAGCACTGTTATGTCCCAGTTTATAAATTCATGAAAATTGCACGTTCGAAAGCACTTTTTGTGCATTTTTCAAACTGTGTTAGAAGATTTACATAATCATTTAATAAATTTCAGAAATTAATTTTGAATTTATAGATTTTGTGTAATATTTATCATTCCTGTAAAATTTCTATTTGAAATTTAAAGAAAACGATTTAAAAATTCTGAGTAGATAGTTCAAATAATGCTTTTTTCCTTTCATTTTCCAATAGCTTTTTAAAAAAATGTAATAAAAAAAAATAAATTCACAAGCTCGTACTATTTACGAAGTGTATAAAAAAAGACAGTGACTTTTTTTCGTAAGCTATAAGCAGTTTCCATAAACAGTGCTCGCGACCCCACATGGACTGAATTTGGAAAACTAATGAATTGCAGAAGCGATTTTAAGATAAAAATTCAATAAATGAAAAATGTAAAAAAAAAAGAACTATTTTTATTTTCTATATTTATTTATTCAAACAAGATTTCTGTATCTAATTATACTTGTCAAATAAGTGAGAAGGAAACGCATGAACAAGACTCGTCAGAATATAACAAAAGATTCGCCCACATGAAGTAATAGAAATTAAATAGAGAAGTAAATTAGAAAGATGATGGATCTTATGTGAACTATTATATATTTTAATATTGAAACTATCTATAATATTGAACTATTCAAAATACAATCAAGTTTGAATTTTTTCGAAAATACTTAAAATTAAATATGTCCAAGTTGAAGAACAAATTTTGTGGACAAATTAAAATATTTTTAATTAGAACTTGTTGAAGAATCATTATCAATTTTAAAATCTTCAATACTCCACGCAATATGTGTGCTTTTTAAGAAAATATGAATTGGTTTTATTGTTTTTAATAAATTATACGAAATTCTATATTAATAACTGAAGAAGTGTAAATAAATTTGTTGAAATATACAGAGAATACTATATGTTTACAGACTATTTTTTTTTTTTTTTTTTTTTTTTTTTTTTTTTAAGTATTGTAAAATTTTTTTTTAGGTAAATAAACGTGATAACTATCCCATTTTAAATCTACAATACCTGATGTGATTGGTAAATATACAGATGTATAATTGTAATTACAAGTATTAAAAAAAATTAAAGATCAAAACTTTGGTTTTTTCTTATATATTTTGAATTGAAGTAATAGAGATTCGGTAATTGATAGCTTGTCTATCATGCCAAAACAGGCAGTTATACTTTTTTCAGGCGGTATTACTAGAATTACTTCAAGATATTCCGATCGATATTCGTAAGCTACTGTGGTTTCAGCATGAAGGGTTGTCATCCCATTTAAGCACTGTTGTGTACAATTACCTGGATGCCACTTTCTGGGCGCGATGAATTGGGGGGAATCCTCATCTCTGTATAATAAAACGTAGTGTAACGCATATCGAGCCAAATCTCGATGCATCCGAAGCTTGACAGAAGAAACAGAAATTTTCCAACAAAGAGAAATATGAAGACCTTTCTTTTATCCTGAAGGGGAGGTAAACGAAAAAAAAAAAAATACAATTTCGTAGTGCAATAAAAAATAGTAATAATTATTAATTATTAGTATTATTTCAATAGCTTTCTGTTTTATATTAAAACAGAAAGCTATTTCTTTAAGACTGTTTTTTTTTCACACATATGCGCATGCGTCAAGTGTTTCTTGAATTTCTTTGATTTAGAAATAAGTTCAACAAGTTCCTGTTAGCATATGCAAGAGTCACACAGAGGTTTAATGGTGTTCTTAACTGCTCCGCTCAACAAGCTAAAAACGTTTTGACACATTTACAAATTCATTTTATAACAGAAAGTTATAAAATTGGAATGCCTGACTATGGAAGCGATTTCGAATCGAACTTAGTTTTCGATTTTATGATAATTAAATTACCTATCCAGCTTCTAAGCTATTTCGACCACGTAATCACCCGTTTTTCTCCTGCTTTTAGACCGGTTTTTCTGCTTTCGTCGGGAAATGTGCTCAAAAATAAAACGAAAAAAAAGAAAAACATCTATATAAGAACTATAAAAGAAATTATCTTCATATCCATTGTTTAATATTTAAAAAAACTCTATAAAAATATAAAATAAAATTCAAGTAATAAAAAATATATGTTATAAAACTGTATCAAGTTTCAAATTTAAGTTTTTAGAAAATGTAACTGATAAAAATAAAATTAATGCAGTTTTCAATGGCATGTAGTTAATAGTAATAATATTAATAAACAACCATTTTTTTTTCAAAAAGAAAAAAAGAAAAGAAAAGAAAAACAAAGACAGTCTATAGTAAGCAAAAATTAATTTTCTGCCCAATATTTTTATGTAAATTCCTGAAAAAAGCAAACATATTCGGTTGTAAATCAAATAATATATATACCGGGTGTCCCAAAAATGACTGATAGATTTTAAAATTCAATAACTTGCAAACGGTGACAGCTATTTAAAAATTTTTTGCAGAAAAGTTATGTATAATGTCAGGTGTTTTTTTTTTAGTTCGAATTCCAAACAATAGATGGCGCTGAAGGCAATTGAAGACCAGATCGATGCCGAAACTCACCTCACTTAGCATTGATCACATGGCCTTCAATCGCCTTCAGCGCCATCTATTGTTTGAAATTCGAACTAAAATATAAAATTACGGTAAAAAAACTCCTGACATTATACATAATCCTCCTGCAAAAATTTTTTAAATAGCTGTCACCGTTTGCAAATTATTGAATTTTAAAATCCATCAGTCATTTTTGGGACACCCGGTATATATAATCATATACAGACTCACAGAGTGACAGGGTGACGAGGGGACAAAAGAATAATAAGACACACTTCTAAATATCATTAAATCGTGTTCATGACCTTAAAAACATATAAATCCATCGAAAACCGGAAATTGAATTTTTCAACGAATCCAATACTTTCTTCTTGTAAAAGTAGAACAAAGAAAAAAAAGAAATTTGTAAACGCGAATTATTTTATATTATTTTTTCACTATCCTGTATAGCGTTTCCTTCTGAGTTTTGTAAATCGAAGAACATGAAGCACACATCAAATGCAACAACAGCACTGGCCTGACTATATAACAAAGAGCCTTTAGAAACAGATTTTAAAAACAGTAGCATAATTTATCCAGCAAGACTGGCAATCTTATTTGAAATCCATCCTCGGAGAATCAATAGGGATTTTCTTTCGTAGCGAGAATATTTGCAATGATTCAGTCTCTATGGAATTTTCTGAAATTTGAAAAGAAATGCTATGCTCAATAATGAAACATTAATATAAAATAATTCACGTTCACAAATTTCCGTTTTTACGATCTTTTAACTTTACAAAAGTATTGGAATTATAAAAATTTTCAACTTCCGGTTTTCGACAAATTTACATGTTTTAGAGGTCAGAGTTAAAAAAAAAAAAAAAAAAAAAAAAAAAAAAAAAAAAAAAAAAAACATGTTTTTGCATAATATTATCTGTCTGTAAGTCTGTCTGCCTGTCAGTCTGTTTGCTTGTTGGTATGTGACAAAAATTTTATGGGTGTTCTACCTCAAGAACTAATTCAGGGAATTTAATAAAAACTTATATTCAGTTAGTCGCTGATATAAATTGGGGCTTATTAGTTTTTGGTGAAAATCACTGAACAGGTGGCACTAACATGCAGAATTTTTCCCGATTTTCTCAATCAATCTATCGCAAGTACTAATAAACGGATTTTCATCAAACTTCAGATTCAGTTATTCCATGACATGAGTAGACATTTCCTATATTTTAGTGCAAATCGCTCAAAAAGTGAAACTGCTATGTAGCATCTATTACGATTTCCGCAATAGCTCTATCTCAAAAACTACTGCACGAATTTTCATCAAACTTCAAATTCAGCTAGTCAGTAACATGAATTGACATTTTCTACATTTTGGTGTAAATTGCTCAACAGGTAACGCTGCTACCCGTTGCGTATTTTTCACGATTTTCGCAATAGTCCAATTTTGAGAACTTTTGCACGGATTTTCACCAAACTTCAGATTAAGTTAATCCTTGACATGAATTCACGTTCTCTAACATTTGGTGTAAATATGCACTGCTATGCTGCATTTTTTTGCGATTTCCGCAAGAACTCTATCTCTAGAAGTAATGCACGGATTTTCATCAAACTTTAGATTCAGTAGTTCCTTAATATGACTTAGTGTTTTTTAGATTTTGATGTAAATCGCCCAGCTGCTATGCTGCATTTCTCATAATTTCCGCTGTAGCCTTATCTGAAGAACTAAATCACGGATTTCCACCAAACTTCAGATTTAGTTAGATGATGACATAATTTATTGCAAATCAGTTTTCCGTATAAATCACCTAACAAATGAACGTTACTATGCTGCATTTTCCACAGTTTGCGTTATTTTAGCGATAATAATGTCTTAAGAACTAATGCACGAAATTTCATATCATTAGAATTCCCATGATAGACATGCATTACCATTTAATTTTGGCATTGTAACAACGACTGTTGAAACATTAACATGCATTAGATAGAAGAAAACATTGTGGTTGCTACATCCGACTAGTTAATATTGTAATTAATTTAATTATGCTTGTGTTTGCATGATTTCGGGTTTTATTTACCAGTTTTTCAATTTGAATTTTTTGCGAAAGCATTTTTATCGTTTTAATTTTCAAGATAAAGTTATCGTGGGATGCAATGAAACATGTCGAAATGCCAATAAATAATAGCATTTTTTTTTCTTTTCAAAAATTTATTTTATTACATTTGACAAATAGTAAATACAATCTGTCAAATACGGAATTGATCGGGATCTAGAAAATTTTCCGTAGTAGACAACATTTCGCTGCACCCAAATTTTATTCTATGTCTATGGATTCGTAGGGACTTGAAAATCTTTCCGACTTATGCAGAGTCCGCTTAACAGAGAGTTTACTGTACTTTGATGTTTTGAAGGGGTTTTACATATAGTTTGCATGCCTGAGGGGGACTTTTCTCATGTGTATAAAGCATAGTGCCTCTCCCGGTCGCTCTTATTAAGGCCTTAAAAAAGGGAAAAATATTAAAATTTTTAGCCGGAAGAAAACATTTACAGGGCAAACTCCAGCCGCTGGGGCACGAACTACCCCACGCGACAAAGAGCTGGTGAGAAAGATGAGATGTTGGAAAATTTGTTGATTTGCCGGCTGAGGAATTTGTCCCTTCGCGACAGACAGTGGATGAGATGGAATGCGGAGCACTCTCGACTTCCAGCTTCATGACAGAAAGACAGACAGCTAAAGAGTTAGAATGGAAACAATCATTAGATAGTTATAAATATTGTTTTAGTTTGGCCAGCAACGCTGACCGAGATATTATCTCTTGTAGCCAGGATTGAAGGGGAGAATGTGATATCTAATGTGCCTGGCTTCAATCAGGGTACAATGATAGTAAGTGTGTTCTATTTTACGTAAAGGGGTTCCTATTTTGCATTTGCTAACAATGTACACTGATTGAACCCTGACACTTTAGGCATCAGTCCTCCCCCTTTAATGCTAGCTGCAAGGGATATTGTACATATAGTTTATAACATTGCACTTATCAATGGCACTGTCAATAAGCGTTCCCTTCGTGTCTCTTTTCTGTGCCTGTGCCTCAACGCTTTATCTACGCTCATGCATTCCTATACAAGAAAAGATCGTAACAATTTCCTCTATCGACCTTTATATTTTATGAAAAGAGTTCTGGAACACCCTGTATATATATTTGTGTAAAACATGGAGATTTTGAGTTACAAAGAAAAACAAAGACAATTAATCCTGGCTACAAGGGATATTGTACATATAGTTTATAACATTGCACTTATCAATGACACTGTCAATAAGCGTTCCCTTCGTGTCTCTTTTCTGTGTCTGTGCCTCAACGCTTTATCTACGCTCATACATTCCCATACAAGAAAAGGTCGTAACAATTTCTTCTATCGACCCTTATATTTTATCAAAAGATTTCTGGAACACCCTGTATATATATTTGTGTCAAACATGGAAATTTTGAGTAACAAAGAAAAACAAAGACAAGCATCTTTTAAATGCACAATTTACAATAAATCTTTTTATTTCAAACAGTAAAATATATAATTCACACCTAATGATCAAATTATGACATTATCGGTCTCGAAATTTATTTGCAACTTGCTTAACATAGGATTAATCTGATTACTTATTTATCAGATTATCTGACAGGTAAGCAGAAAAATATTTTGAGTGCGATCAATGAATCAGAGGAGACGTCACGTGGGTTTTCAAAAGTTTTGAAGTGTAGCTAAAAATATAGTTTGTTGATTTTAGTGATATGCAGAATTTCAGAAATATAATTTTATGCTTAAAGAAGGACTTTTCATCTTTTGTAATCTGATCAAATATAAGTACGTATATTTATAGTAATAATAGATTCTTAGGAAAACAGGAAGAAAAATCGTACATCAAGCACGATTGCAAATCACTTTCCGATGTTTCTAGAATATTGTTAAGAAACTTTAAATTTTCATAAGATAAAAATTAATGTCGAAATAAATAATTTAGAATACGTATAACACAGTTGAAAATCCCATTTTGTCAATTACCGCCCGTGACGATAACTTATTGGAAGTTTTTCGTGCAGCATTGCATATAATCAATACAGTGTTGACCAGGGTTCTCGCTGTCGCTCGCCAATGCGCCAAATTGCGACTAAATTCTTCATTTGGCGAGTAAACAAGCGATTGAATTCGCCAAATTGCTAGTGTTCCATTTTTGATTTTTCTTTCTTTACTTTTTCGTTTTTCTTACATATGCATGTACACATATTTTAAATATATTTGTAGCGAATATTTGAAATTAGATTAATAACAATCGTTGTTACGTATAAAAATTTAGGTAACTTTAGAACATATTGAAAAAAATGGGGTACATTAAAGGATAGAAGATATTTTTTTGTGCTACACGATGAATCTATTTTGCTAATACTTTTTAGCTCACAGGCTATCATAGCCTGAGAGCTTATGTGCCCGCCCGTTCTGTATGTATGTGCGTATGTGCGTAACGCGATAACTCATGATAAAAATATCGGATCCACTTGAAATTTTGTATATAGGTATATCCTGACAAGGCGCTTCCCTGATTAGTTTTTGGAGTTCATTCGATATGTATAAGAGGGGGAACGGGGGGCTCATGCCCCCCGTTAGTTGATATAAATGGGATTTTCATGCAGAATTAAGTTTTCAAAATTTAGATTAGGATCATTCTGATGAGGCGATTCCGTGACTGTTATTAGGTGTTCATTGAATAAGTATAAATAGGGGGAACAGGGGTTCTAATGCCCCCCCCCCCGTTAGTTGATATAAATGGGATTTTCATGCAGAATTAAGTTTTCGTTCAAAATTTAGATTAGGATCATTCTGATGAGGCGATTCCGTGACTGTTATTAGGTGTTCATTGAATAAGTATAAATAGGGGGAACAGGGGTTCTAATGCCCCCCCCCGTTAGTTGATATAAATGGGATTTTCATGCAGAATTAAGTTTTCGTTCAAAATTTAGATTAGGATCATTCTGATGAGGCGATTCCGTGACTGCTATTAAGTGTTCATTGAATAAGTATAAATAGGGGCAACAGGGGTTCTAATGCCCCCCCCCTCTTAATGCCCTCTTAATTTATATAAATAGGTTTTTCAAGCAGAATTTTCAGATTTCGTTCAAATCTCTGAATAGTTTTGGAAGTTTAATGGTTAAGTATAAAAGAAGGGGATAACTCCTTTTAAATTATATAAATGCTAAATGGGTTTTTTAGCTCACAGGCTATCATAGCCTGAGAGTTTATGTGCCCGCCCGTTCTGTATGTATGTGCGTATGTGCGTAACGCGATAACTCATGATAAAAATATCGGATCCACTTGAAATTTTGTATATAGGTATATCCTGACAAGGCGCTTCCCTGATTAGTTATTGGAGTTCATTCGATATGTATAAGAGGGGGAACGGGGGGCTCATGCCCCCCGTTAGTTGATATAAATGGGATTTTCATGCAGAATTAAGTTTTCAAAATTTAGATTAGGATCATTCTGATGAGGCGATTCCGTGACTGTTATTAGGTGTTCATTGAATAAGTATAAA
Source organism: Maratus speculifer (assembly GCA_964019185.1). Classification (NCBI taxonomy): domain Eukaryota; kingdom Metazoa; phylum Arthropoda; class Arachnida; order Araneae; family Salticidae; genus Maratus; species Maratus speculifer. The sequence continues at coordinate 561,424 of CAXHSM010000009.1, read as the reverse complement.
TAGGGGGAACAGGGGTTCTAATCCCCCCCCCCGTTAGTTGATATAAATGGGATTTTCATGCAGAATTAAGTTTTCGTTCAAAATTTAGATTAGGATCATTCTGATGAGGCGATTCCGTGACTGTTATTAGGTGTTCATTGAATAAGTATAAATAGGGGGAACAGGGGTTCTAATGCCCCCCCCCCCCCGTTAGTTGATATAAATGGGATTTTCATGCAGAATTAAGTTTTCGTTCAAAATTTAGATTAGGATCATTCTGATGAGGCGAATCCGTGACTGTTATTAGGTGTTCATTGAATAAGTATAAATAGGGGGAACAGGGGTTCTAATGCCCCCCCCCGTTAGTTGATATAAATGGGATTTTCATGCAGAATTAAGTTTTCGTTCAAAATTTAGATTAGGATCATTCTGATGAGGCGATTCCGTGACTGCTATTAAGTGTTCATGGAATAAGTATAAATAGGGGCAACAGGGGTTCTAATGCCCCCCCCCCTCTTAATGCCCTCTTAATTTATATAAATAGGTTTTTCAAGCAGAATTTTCAGATTTCGTTCAAATCTCTGAATAGTTTTGGAAGTTTAATGGTTAAGTATAAAAGAAGGGGATAACTCCTTTTAAATTATATAAATGCTAAATGGGTTTTTATTAAGAATTATCTAATTTGCTCTGAATTTTGGATATAGATTTTTTATATGATAAAGCATGTCTTTGATAATATAGGAGATTCAATGATTAAGTATAAAAAAAAGAGGAAAGGGGAGAGCTGTTTCCCCTTCTTAATTTTTTTTCGAACGGAATTAACCCTTGAAAATATAAGGCTTTAATGTACAATTAGTATTTGTAGCCTGTGAGCTCAATGCCATCAGTTTAACTGGGCAGTATTCTTTTTATTTCATTTGGCGAATGTTTTTTATTTTTAATTAGCCAAATTACTAACGTTGGTCAAAAGTCAGCGAGAACACTGGTGTTGACCCCTTGAGTGGCAAGCAATAATGTATCTGTAATATTGAATTCTCACTAGAAAAATCGAAAATTTTTAATTTAATACAAAACTAGTTCGATGTGCCAACTAAACTTTCAACTACCGTATTTACTCGTGTATAGGGCGCACGCATGTATAAGGCGCACCCCTACTTTAGAAGTAAAAATGGCGAATTCTTAAAATCTCGTATATAAGGCGCACCATAAATTTGATACGCTAATGAAGAATGACCAAATAAATTTCAATTAAAAAAAAAATCGAAACAAACGTTACACCAGACCAGAAAACAAGACAAAAATGCATTTTTAGACTTCGGGTTGTAAGAGAATGGCGGGAAATAGGAATGAGTGACGGTAAAGAGAATTGCTAATAAGCGTTTAGATAATGTCATTAGTTCTGTTGTATAAAAAAACTGCAAGGAATGAAATAAATATGGAGTAATACTTCAATTAAGTAACATTTTCCAAGTTTTAATATCTTCTTTGAAAAATTTCTTGTTTCATATGTATATCGTTCGACTGCATCCAACAGTAAAAAATTATTCCGTGTATAAGGCGCACCTAGGAGTTTTGCCCTAATTTTTTGGGAAAAAAGTGCGCCTTATACACGAGTAAATACGGTATCTCATGCGTGCATTTTAATATTTACAAAAAATAGTTGTTCATTTTAATGCTTTAATAATTTTAATTCAATACCATACCAACTTTGATTTTCATCTAAATTTCTGCTTCAGTCAATTAATCGGAGTAAAAACGAATTTCCATCTCTGCACGAGCTGATGGACAATAGAATGATAGAAAGATTTTTTTTCAAATACAGAGAGGACCTACTTTTTATACCAAAAAATAATCATACACAAAAATTTTAGTTCCGTTTTAGGAGTAACTTCGTACACTTTTAGGTAGTGCAATATTGAAAATGGCACAAAAATCGCTATTGCAGCGCCCCCTTCCGGCGAATTTTTTTCCAGTTAAGGGAGGACTAACTAATCATAGCCAAACATTTACACAGAAAATTGGTTCAATTCGATGCATAACTTCATACACTTTTGGTCGGTACGATATTTGAAAATTATTGAAAATGGCACAAAAATCGCGATTGCAGCGCCCCCTTCCGGCGGAATATTTCAAAATTGAAGGACGACCTTCTTGCCACAGCCAAAAACATTCACAAAAATTTGGTTGTTTTCTATGCATATCTTCATACCCTATTTGATGGTAGAATGGCGACATACGGACACACACAGACATACACAGAGACGTACAGACACACAGGCACACGGAAAGACAGATATTTTGTAAAAACATGTTTTTTGGAATCTCTGACCCCTAAAACGTGTAAATCCATCGAAAACCGGAAGTCGAAAAAAAATTCGATTACAATACTTTCTTCTATTGAAGATAGAAGAAAGTAAAAAAAGACAATTTTCCATCATTTTGCCGCCAAAGTTAAAATTATAAAATTCTGTTAAGAGTTTCTGGTGAGAATCTCATTTAAACTAGGTGGGGTAAAATACAGGGTGATTCAGCTCGTCGGTGACAAACTTTAAGGATCGATAGAGCACACCTAGACGAACATTTTTGAATAGGGAATGTAGGGTCCCTGACGCGATGGTAAGGCGCTAGGCGCTTTCGAAAATTTGGGTGCCGAAATTCGAAACGTCATAAAAACTAGGGAAATGGTTATATTTTCTTGCTTGTTGCGTCGAAATGATTCTGTTTGTTTAGACTTTCTTCAGTACCAATTTGATAAGCGTATCTCTTAAAACATGGATAGGGGGCGCTGCAGACTTTGGAGAGCTAGACAACAACTTTAAGCCCGTTATTTTGATAATTTAACACATGCTCGCCAAAGTTTATACTCTAACTTAAAGTTTGAACCCAAAAGTAGAGCCCTGCAAAAAGCGTAAGAGCCGGAATAAAATGTCAAAGTACAGGGTGGTCGAAACTCGAAGGCTCCTAAGAGATAAACAAACAGATTTCTTGACTTATGGCATGCATTTTCATGATTCTGTTTGCTGGGGCTCTCTGAAACTCAGTTGAACGGTACAAAAAGAAACATCGATAGGGGGCGCTTTGGGCAAAAAACATAATTCGTTGACATTTCGGACGCTAACTGGAAACGGGGCGCTACGATCAGTTAGTAATAATGAAAACACATTTTCTACCTCTGCTCAACACTTCTGAATAAATTTAGACCAAAAACATCAATGATACTGGAAATTTATTTACAAAAAATAACACTACAGAAGATGCTCGAAATTTCGACCTTGGGCCATGATGCAGGCTTCGCACCTCCGTCGCATTGAGGAGTGTGTGTTTCCAACAATGCCAGGAGTATCTCTGATCTGCCCTGCAGCTGCCACAATGCGCGCCACAAGTTCTTCAGCACTGCTGACAGGTGTATGGTATACCTCGGCCTTCAGGTAACCCCAAAGGAAGAAATCCAAGCAGGTGAGGTCTGGTGATCGGGCAGGCCAGTGAACTGGACCCCCACGCCCGATCCACCGCTGGCCATACCTTGCGTTCAGATGGAGACGCACGTCGTTCGTGTAATGGGCCGGAGCTCCATCGTGCTGGAACCACATCTGGAGACGCGAACCTTCGGGTACGTGCGCCTCCTCCAGAAGCTGCGGCAGCACTTGATCCAGGAAAATCAGGTAATTTCCACCTGTCAGCCGTTCAGGTAACAAATAAGGGCCAATGAGGCAATCCCCCAGAATGCCGGCCCACACATTTACTGAGAAACGCTCCTGGGCTGCTCGGCTTCTGGTTTCATGTGGATTTTCATCACACCACACATGACTGTTGTGGGCGTTCCACATTCCCTCCCGGCTGAAGGTGGACTCGTCCGTAAACAAAATGCTGTTTACAAAACGGGGATCCCTGTATCTCATCGCCAAGTACCATCTTGAGAATTCCACTCGAGGGCCAAAATCCTGCTCTCTGAGCAACTGCACCCGCTGGATGTGGTAGGGGTGCAGATTCCGGGAACGTAAGATGCGCCACGCAGTTGCTTGCGAAATGCCAACATGTCTGGCGATATCTCTCGTGCTAAGACCTGGGTTGTCCTCAACCAGGTTAAGCACAGCCTCTTCGTTGTTGGGGGTGCTCACTGATCGCTCCCGTTCAGGCCTGCCTCCGTCGAAAGATCCCGTTGTGGACAACCTCTGGTGTACTCGAGCGAAGAAGGCATGGCAGGGGATTTGCCTGTTGGGGTAACGCTCGGCGTACAACCGCTGAGCGGCTCGTCCATTACAACCAGCAGCGCCATACGCCAAATGCATGTCAGCCAATTCAGAATTTGTGTACCGTTCCATCCTACTACCGATCTGCAGACAAGTAACCCGAAGCTTAAGTAGGTACCGCATTCCGGGTGGGACAAATAGGGTCTACACCGGATCCTAGCGATCTGGTGATCTTGTCCCACTTAGGCATAAATAAGTAGGTACCGCACGTTCAAAAGACGTGTCTGCGCATACAACTACGTCATCTCGCGTTGTCGTCTACGCATTACGTATCTTTTGCATATTGATATGGTACGATATCTTTTGCATAAATCAGCAAAAAGCACCTTATGTAAATTTTATTGCGCGCATTGTGCATGATTGAAACCAGCTATGTTTGTTAAAAAAAAACAAACAAACTGCAGTTTTAATAGCTTCTTATGATAAGTAAATTACTCTCTTGTTTTGTTTCTAACTGATCGTAGCGCCCCGTTTCCAGTTAGCGTCCGAAATGTCAACGAATTATGTTTTTTGCCCAAAGCGCCCCCTATCGATGTTTCTTTTTGTACCGTTCAACTGAGTTTCAGAGAGCCCCAGCAAACAGAATCATGAAAATGCATGCCATAAGTCAAGAAATCTGTTTGTTTATCTCTTAGGAGCCTTCGAGTTTCGACCACCCTGTACTTTGACATTTTATTCCGGCTCTTACGCTTTTTGCAGGGCTCTACTTTTGGGTTCAAACTTTAAGTTAGAGTATAAACTTTGGCGAGCATGTGTTAAATTATCAAAATAACGGGCTTAAAGTTGTTGTCTAGCTCTCCAAAGTCTGCAGCGCCCCCTATCCATGTTTTAAGAGATACGCTTATCAAATTGGTACTGAAGAAAGTCTAAACAAACAGAATCATTTCGACGCAACAAGCAAGAAAATCTAACCATTTCCCTAGTTTTTATGACGTTTCGAATTTCGGCACCCAAATTTTCGAAAGCGCCTAGCGCCTTACCATCGCGTCAGGGACCCTACATTCCCTATTCAAAAATGTTCGTCTAGGTGTGCTCTATCGATCCTTAAAGTTTGTCACCGACGAGCTGAATCACCCTGTATATCCCACCGCCTCCAAAGGGATTTATACATAGTATATTAAAATTTAATTCTGTTGAAAAAGTAATACTATAGAAACGTAAATGCAGCGATAATTGTCCTTGAAAAAAGATAGTATAACAGGTGCCTTCTAGTGAATATTCAACATCTCATCAGAATCATCAAAGTTTCTCTTACTCCGAAACTTAATTATTAAATTTAATACAATTTCTTCTCACAGATTCTGAGGTATAGCTATTTTCAAAATAATAATAAATAACTAGAAAGTAAATTCATGCGTTAAACATAGATTATGAAACACTTTCTAACGCTTTCTGAATGTTTTAAAAAAAATTCATTATTTAGGGAAATAAAGTAAATAAGGTAACTAAGTAAACATTTCCGAAAGCGCATAAAACATTTGAAAAACTGATTTTAGCAGTTACCGTTCATATCCAAATATTTATTCCAATTCTTTAGAACAGCCCTGTAATCTGTAGGTTGATATATGTACCATATAATATTAAAATTTAGTTTAGCAAGAAAACGCAATTAGGTGGAAATTTCTCTTTCAGAAATTTATATTAATATATGGAAACACATTTGAATACTTTTATACAGCCTACCTAGTACTGTAGCTTACCTAGTAATTTTCTTACACGCCATTATTTAACAACATTTAATTCAAATTAAAACACTCTTAAAACTATTGAAATCATATTTCTAGAAATTACCATCCAGAGGCGGACATGTATCCAATTCTTTGTGCGGCCCTGTACATCATTTTATCTATATTCAGCGTGATGTTCAGCGTGAGAAATGTATAACTCATTTAAAAATCATCTTTAAGCAATTTACGCTCATATTCAATAACTCTTACGAATTATTTTAGGTAACCTTGTATATGAACTGTAGATTTATGCATACGGTATAGGTGGTACGGTACACAAATAAAGTGAAACTTAAAAGCAAATGTCGCAATTAAAATTCCATTTCCAGCAATTATTGATGACATACAGTACTTCGGACATAATATAGTATCTGAAATCGTTTTTTGACTCACAGGCTATCATAGCCGGAGAGCTTATTTGCCCGTCCGTTCTGTATGTACGTTCGTACGTGCGTTCGTGCGTAACGCGATAACTCATGATAAAAATATCGGATCCACTTGAAATTTTGTATATAGGTATATCCTGATAAGGCGCTTCCCTGATTAGTTTTTGGAGTTCATTCGATATGTATAAGAGGGGGAACGAGGGGCTCATGCCCTCCCCTTAATTGATATACACGAGATTTTCATGCAGAATTAACAGTTTTCGTTCAAAATTTAGATATAAGATCATTCTGATGAGGCGATTCCGTGACTGTTATTAGGTGTTCATTGAATAAATAGGGGAACGGGGGTTCTAATGCCCTTCCCCTTAACTCGTATAAATGGATTTTTCAAGCAGAATTGTCAGATTTCGTTCAAATCTCTGAATAGTTTTTGAAGTTTAATGGTTAAGTATAAAAGAGGGGAATAACTCCTCTTAAGTTATATAAATGCTAAATGGGTTTTTATTAAGAATTATCCGATTTGCTCTGAATTTTGGATATAGATTTTTTAATATGATAAAGCATGTACTTGATAGTTTAGGATGTTCAATGATTAAGTATAAAAAAGGAGAAAGGGGAGAGCTGTTTCCCTTCCTTAATATTTTTTTCGAACGGAATTAACCCTTGAAAATATAAGGCTGTAATATACAATTTGAATGCGTAGTCTGTGAGCTCAATGCCATCAGTTTAACTGGGCAATATTTTTTTTATATGTTTTATAAATGCTATGCACTTAGTATTATATATGAAATAACTTATAGTAAACCTCAGCGACATATATCAATTTCACTATACATGAAAGAGCTTAACATAATTAAAATACGGCACAAGCGATCCACCCTCATTACGATTATGTAACGGAATTCTTTTGTGCGGCTCTTTAAATGAATAACAAATATTCTTTGCATCGTATATTCTACAGAATGTATATTTTCGTGCAGTTCATAAATGCATATCAATTTTATTATGTTTGAAAAAGTGTAAAATTATTAAAATTCATTTAAATCATTTTTTCCTATAAGCCTTAATGTAACGTAATACTTTTGACTGGCCCAGTAAATAAACTAGTTACAAACGTCATTTGAAGTAAAGATCGTGATACGGTAAACACCAATAACAACAAAAATTTCAGAAAATTCCGAGTATATTTCCGAGAATTATACCGCAGACAGATGGACAGACAAACCGAACACAAACACGTATAAATTTTGTAGAAAAGTGTTAAAAATGAAATAGTAACACTGCCTGTTAGATGATAAACAGGAAGATGGATTCACACTAATTTATGCCAAAGTCTAATAAAGTATATTTTTTCTGTAATGCATAAATTATTGAGTTTCACTCCCTATATCTTTTGTATAGGGACACTTCTAGACATTTTTACAAGGTGCCTGGGACCTCTGCGCCACATCCCCACATAAGAGCTTGGAACTATTAACGGTAAATGAACGCATGGCAGCAACGGGTAAAAAATTAAATCAGGAATTAATGAATTTTTTTAAAACTGTATTCCTGAGCGCTATAAAATTTTTACTAAAAAAAATTGTGTAATATATACATATAATCCAATAAACTAAATTTCTTCTAAAAACTTCTAGAAAATATGATAAAAAAATAAAAAATAAAAAAACTTTTTCGAACTATCCTACCTCCACTCAATAGTTGAAAAATCGTATTTAGGATATCAAAGTACGCCAAAATGTGTAAATGCATTTAAAACAGGAAATCAAAAAATGCTCACACATTAAATCCTTTTTTATTATGAATCTAAAATAAGCATAATAAGGGCAAAATGTGAAAGTTTCATTCAAACTTTTTATTTGTTTTTAACTCCCATCTCAAAATGGTAAAACTTATTGAACTCCACACTTCTATTCGGGAATGAAAAACTTATAAATGTTCTAACCAACTGAAAACATGCTTTGGGAATAAAGTAAGAAATTTGGAAAAAGAGTTCGACAAAAATGTTCTCCAACTTTAAATTATGCAATAGAATAAGGAAACCGAGTCACGTTCTGGAAAAGTTTAAGAAGCTGAAATAGAGTTGAACAGTTTCAACATAAATTTTCAAAGTAAAAAAAAAAAAAATAACAGACATTTTAGAAAATTTGCTGATTAACTTATAAATAAAAATCTACCCCATAATCCCGAAGAATCTCTTTTCCCATGATAAAATTTAAATACCATTTTTAAGAATTTAATACAGCAATTTTATGTCATAGTTATTCAAATTTAAAAAGAAAATATATATATTCCTGAATATCTATATATTCCTAACCTATATTTATATATATGTATATAGCAATATATGTATATACAGGGAGAATCTAAAATCTTGGGCAAAAATTTAAGAGGTGATAGTACATATCAAGACAAACAATGTTAAAGAAAAAACTAAGGTTTCCAAACATCTTTCGAAGGATTTCGACGTCATTAAAGATTAGAGTCCAAAATTCCATATGATTATAAACAAGTTGGAAATTGCACGTGAAGCGAAGCAAATGGGGTGCGTTTGTTCGATAACGATGTTCACTCTAATGTCACTCGCATATATCACTCTCATAAAATTGTAAATAGTAAATTACAATTAAAATGCCCATCAAACAACGTTCTCCCTATACAATTATGTAATGGAATACGTTTGTGTGGCCTTGTAAATGAATAACAAATGTTCTTTGCACCACAGATTGTGCAAAATGTATTTTATAATATCACTTTATTGATGCATATCAATTTTATTATGTTCGAATGAGTGTAACACCATTAAAATGCATTTGAAATATTTCCCACCATTAACTGTAATGTAACGGAATGCTTTTGATTGTACCTGTAATTGATCTATGCATCCGATTTTCATAAAATTTGAAATGACTCGACAAAATTATATAATAATTATGTATTTCAAATTTCAAACGATTCGGTTGGGTAGTTTTTGCGTTGTTATATGCGGACGGACGGACTGAACGACAACTATAGGTGCTATGTATTTACATAATTACGAAAGCACCTAAAAACGGAAAAAATGATCGATTCGTTTTGTATTTTTTGCTAAAAGTATTCTTTATGTCAGCTTCTAAAAACTTAAACTTAAATTTTGAGCTCAAAATCTAAATCGTTGAAAATGGCTAAGCAACGCAAACTGAACTGTGTTTAGGATTTGAAATTTGAACCCACCCCATTCCTCCCTCCTGTGGAAAATGTTTTTAATTTACATAAGCAAAACATTTTTAAGCCATAGCTTGACTAAATTTCATATTACGTTCATTATTCCGAAATGAGACTTAAAATAATAATAACTAAAGATCAATCTAAATAACTCAGAACTTAGAAAATATTTTGAAAATTTTATGCTCAATTCATACGTTTCTTTTAGTATTCACCTGAAGCATTTATGCATTTGCATCTTAAAATTAATCATCATGTCAAAATCCAGGGTTTTTTTTCTAAAGGTCTATCATCTCTTGAAGGGATACCGTAAAATGCCTACGTTGAAAAAGGGGCTGTCATCATTAATTTGCAAATGTTAATTTTGAAAACGATTAGATATTTCCTAATATTCCATAGAAACGTAATTTAGAAAGTTTTGAAAGGCTTTATAAGAACATTTGTAATTCCGTCTTACCCTAGGTGGTAGAGCCATCGACATAGAACATAGACAATATAGGAACAAAGAGTGTCACCATTGATCCGAAACCAGTACTTTTTATAATCGGTTTATTACTTTCTGAATTTTCATAGGAATTGTAATTTAGTAAATTTTTAGAACGCTTTTCGCTCCTTCCCTTAGCTTCTGAACTTTTAAATTTCAAATTTACTTCCAAGTGTTCTTAGAAGACATTCATATTTTATAAGTAACGACCATGCCATATTTAAAGTTCCTAGAATCCTTAGTACAATAGAAATCAGAATTTTGAATATTTTTGGCTCCTGCAACCCTCTGTTCATAGTGTCATCGACATAAAATTGTATTTGATATGTTTTAACAGCTTCCATCATCACCGATTTACTTTTGAAATCGGTTTGATGCGTGCTCATATTGCTATCAAATAGCCATTTAAAACGTTTTTTACATTGTTAAATATCTGCTGCATCTGCTGCAGCGTCTTTCCACCTCTTTTATAGACTATCAATATTCTGACCAATGAGAATGCTTCATTATATAAACAAATAAACAATTTCTATCAAAGCGGTCTGTCTGTAAACAGTCTATCGCCTGAACAAATTCAGATAGAGATTTGAATTTTGGTGTGTGCTTAATATATAATAATGGGAAGAAGCCTGTTGAATATCAGTAACCTCAATTATCCGGAACTATTTTTTTCGAACTTTCAAAATATTCGTTCTGATGAAAGGTATGTAAAAATTTTGAATTTTTTTTTTTTTTTTTTTTTTTTTTTTTTTTTTTTTTTAACACGTTCGCTGCCGCTTACGTAAAGATGTGATGCTAGATAATGCCGCATTGTAGAAGTGGGTTTTTCCCAGAAGCCGATTTACTTTTTATAACAAAGAATCAGTGAAAGATTTTCCCACGCCAGCGCGTGACTGGCTATTGGACATCACCCCACATACCGCGCTGGCGCGTGAGTGCCCCCTTCACGTTAGCGCCATATAACGCGCTTTTGCGTGAGCGGTAGCGAACGTGTTAAGAAATGAATATAAAAGACAATACAAAAATATACATTTTGCATAAAGAATAAAATTGATCGGAAAATTAGTTGCTGAGATATTAGTAATAATAATTTATATCCTCACTTGTCGATTTTTCATAACCCTGTATTTAATTCAAATTTCAATTTAAATATATATTTTCATTGACGATTAATCCGACGCAGTAAACTGTTAGTTAATATTATGATTCATTTTGGAGTTATAAGGAAATTTTCTATTTCTTCGATTTATTTTCTAAATGCATATTGAAATACAATTAAGAACGAAAATATCTTCTCTTACATTCTGTTAAAACACACATGAAGATTTGTTTCACATCTTTATAGTCGCTCTTAGATCACAGTTGCCTTAAGTAATTGGAGAACTTGATTAACTTCGATTTGATTCGGCGTCATATAAATTCTATCTCAGGCAAGTGTGAATTGTTGTAGCATAAACTTGATGAATACGCATGCATAAAGTATTATTTTAATCTGATAGAGTATTTAATAACATCAGCGAGAAAGGAATCCTGAATCATTTAAAACGTTCACCATTACATTAATATAAATAAACTGATTTCGAAGTAAATGCTAAATTCTTTTAATTATGTGACGAAGATTAAATTCAGGAATAATTTGATACTAGCGGCCTTCGCCCGCTACGCTGGTCGGTTTATCTAAAGAAATCTTGAAGAAGTAGTTAGATAAGGTTCAGACATACATTAAAAAAAAAAAAAAAAGCAAGTCGATCATTCAAAAAACGTTGGGAAATATCAAATATTTACTGTAATTTTTTAAGAAAAACAAAGTTTCGAAAAAAAAAATTAAATCGAAAAAAAAAATTACACTGACATATTAATGCAAGGAAATTTTCCCAGAGAGAAAATTCGCCTTGAATACAATATTTCAAATTCTTTTAATTGCTTATAGGCGTTAATGCCAACATAGTGAAAAAAAATTCCATGCTGGGAATCGAACCCGGGCCATCAGTATGGCGCACTGACGTTCTACCGACTAAACCACATGGAACGACAGCCAGCTTGAAACTTTCTCATACTTAAGTAGACTGGCGAAAACATAACGATAGCGCGTTTTAAAATCGCACAGTGACATCTATTGGATTTTATATGTACTAAAAAACGTTATGTACTAAAAAACGTGAGCAGCGCACCTAATAGTTTCTTTTGTTTCTTTTTGTTACTTTTTTGTCTGTTGTCCGATTTTGATGAAACAAAGCCTATACACTACCCGGGAGTGTGCATTCTTCATTAGTGAAAACCGCATAAAAATCCATTCAGTAGTTACGAAGATAACCTCGAACAAACAGACAGACAGACATACAGACAGACAAAAAATTCAAAAAATTTTTTTTTGTGTTTCATTGGTTTTCTTTTATCGCCCTGACTCCATTTTTGTCAATTATCTTCAATGTACAGACACACCGGGTCCTACTGTTTTATTATATGTATAGATTACAAACTTATTTTATGCGAATGTAATATAATCATTGTTACTTTAAAATTCTAAAAAAAAAAAATTAGAATTTTTAAAATGCTTAATTTTTAAAATGCTTTGTGTATATTTTATAATTAGGTATAAAATAATAAATAAAAAAATTAATAAGTAAAAAAACACATGCTTATTAACCCTTTAATGATCATAGCATTTTCATTGCTAATATGTCGAAATAAACGAATGACACCGGTAATAAAGAACAAATATATTTCTAAATAAGAAAACGTGATTTTTCACATTCAAAATAAAAAGGATATTTTTAGATAAAAATACCGGTGTCAGTGTTGCGTATCGGAATTAAAATTTTGTGGTTTCGTGGCGAAACCAATGAACGTTAAAGGATTAAAAGAAAAAAAACCTATATTTTTTATCACACGAAGATGTTTATGATTAAATTAATATTCAGCTTTTTTTTTTTTTTTTTTTTTTTTTTTTTTTTTTTTTTTTTGATTTTTTTTACATTTTGTCACCTCTATCTGTGTTTTTGAAAAAAATTGACTTATCGATATAGAAATGTTCTATTTGTATCTATGAAAGTATTTTTGCATCAAAATGATGTTATATACAATTTACAATGGTAGAACGATTATGTTATGACATTATTTTAGTCCAGAAATGCCAATATAGATGCAAATATAACATTTCTATATCGATAAGTCCTTTTTTTAAAAAACACAGATAGAACCTTATTATTCTCAGGTGACGTATTGTTATAACAGATTTGTTTATAATTAAAATAAAATTACATATGGGTTTCAATAACAGGCTATTACTAAAAATATGTACTTAAAATAAATACAGATTACTAAATGGCACACTTATAAAAAGAATATATTTAAAATACACTTAAAAATTCATCAACGCTTCATTCGCTTCTGCGAACGTTGTCAGGATACAATATAAAGATGTTAAATGCAATTTAAAGTTTCAAAATGTAAACACATACGTCCACGAGCACAGTTGAGTTGAGAGTGCTTAAACCTGCTTAATTAATTATAGCATATTGTGCCAGATTTTATGAATGGAGTATGATAAATGATCGTTACAAGCTCGCAGCCCGAGTTTAATGATTTTAATGGATTCTAAAAAAATTTTGAGATACGGATTTTTGCATGGAATTGTAATTTTAGCTTCATCAAATATAATTTATGGTGCAATTGTCCAATTCATAACTATTAACAGGCTGTTAATTTTTTCTTTGTTCAGTGACTATTACAAAAAAATCTTCATATTGCTCGGATTAAAACTTGTTTCTTTGCCTTTGAAAATGATTATTATTAAGGGGTGACGAATTGAAATAATATGAATGGTTATAACTATCTGTTAATTTTTTAAGAATACTTGAAATATGAATTGGTTTATGGCTCTCTTTAACCCTTTCGCGTCTGGTGTACTATTAATAGTACATGTCTTTTAATGGAATGTTATTTTGCTTTAATTAATATTTTTGCTATTACTTACATGTAATAATGTTAGTATATTTCTATACATTTGCTATCTGACTTCATCCATTCTTAGGCATTAATTCATAACAATAATAATTATTATTTGCTTAATTGCCTTTACGCCATTTGAGATTCTTTTATTTTAAACGTATATTTCACTCTTAAAATTTAAAATAAAAGTTACTTTCCGGAAAGATTCATGTGTAATAAAACAGAAAAAGTATTAGAAAGCTATAATGTAAGTTAAATCTTATTGTAATACAATATTATCTAAACATCTCCAAAAATTCTCCCTCAGGCTATTGTCATATGAATATCCATTGAATAATATGCATAAAACAACATTCGTTATCTTCCAGACAATGGTATATTCGTAAAACACTAATGAAACTATATGGGTAGTAATGTTACACAGTAAAAATTGAAGATCCAAATTGGGTTGAAAAATTTCTGGGTATAGTAATTTTCCTGAAATGGTACAGTAAGGATTCCAAAATGGTAGAGTATTGTTCCCAAAATAGATAACCCAAAATGGTTCAAAACAGAGCAGATCTTTATTAACATTAAATGAATCAAAATTTCTGAGGTATAATGTATATACTATCTAAGATATTTTAATTGTTTTAATGTCATTAAAAATCAGACTTATTTAAAACGATTTTGTGCTACAAACTGAACTTTCCAAATTGGAACAATGCTGTACCCAAAAATCTTTCAACCCAATTTGGGTATTTTGTTTTTGCAGTGTATTAATGTAAAGGTTATTTTTTCTAAAAACTGAAAAAAATACTTATTTTTGTATTATTATTATTATTTCTATATATAAAAAAGTCTTTTGACAAGTATTTTTATGCTGTATGTGATTATATCAGATAGTTATTTTTTAAAAAACGTATGAAATTGGGAATTGATTTGTAGACACTCTTTGCACTTGTTGGCCTGTTACTTAAATCGTAAAGTTAAATTAATGAATTACAATTTTTAAAGTATAATATCATGGACTCAGCTTTTTAATATTTCACTTATGATGATGCAGCTTTAAGTTTTCAATTTATTGGAACATAAATTGATTTCCTGTTTCATATAATCCTCTTCTATAAGTACACATTGAAATGTAATTGAAAACAGCGAGATTATGCATTGCGTTCTATTCGGCAACATATGATAACCGTTTCATATTGTAATAGTCATTCACCGATTTCAAATGCTTTAATTAGCTCGAAAATTTGACTGATTTACGTTAGTGCCATTTTCATATATATTCTGTCATTATAAGGAAATTTTACTATTTCAATCTTTAAATTTGTGATTACAATACTTAAATCTGTTACTATAAGCAGTGTTGTAGCCGTAAAAAATCAGAGAGTATACAGTACAGGCAGAGGGTATACGCTGATATCATGAACGTTCATAGACAGGGTGCACGCCAATGCTTAATTTGAGATGCAGGGATATACGGAGCTTCTAAAAAAATCCAGAAAGTAGATGACGTATATCTCCGTACACCCTCCACTATATCCCTGATTATAAGGATAACATTTATAATTAAAACCATACCATTACAATATTAGACTTATACAATGTTCATACACTATATGGACATTGTATATAATACCCTGCACCCAGAATTTAAAAATAGTAAATATTAGATGAAAAATATAGATAATGTTCAATAGATAATGTTTTACTGAGCATACGCAAAGCAATTAGAATATAAAGTGCATAATGTATTACCCAAATGTATACAACGGTTTATATGATTGACTCAAATACCTAACTTGAAAATTCTAAAAGTGATCGTCGATAGAATAAGCTCGAAATGTGTTGTTTCGAAAATAAAGTTAAAAAAATGAGACTGTATTCAAATTTTTAATTATTAGTACCAATATAATATAAATAATATTGCACATATTTGGATTAAAGCACTACAATATTTGCATGTCAAAAATCGCTAGCGACCGGTCATCACTGGCCATACAATATATGAGTAGAATATATTTTTTTTAAATTTGGATGCTTTCTATACTACTATATTTTCAATTTAATTGATAACGTTTTAAATATATATTGAAATGTAATTGAAAACGAAGTCGTTTTCAATTCAGCAACCTCGAATCAGCAACCTCGATTATCCGGAAATATTTTTTTCGGACTCTCGAAAAATTCGCTCTGATGAAAGGTCTATAAAAATTTTCGAATGTTTTTGTTCTAAGGAATGGACGTAAAAGGCAATAAAATAACACACATTTTGCATGTAAAACGAAGTTGATCGGATTATTAGTTGCCGAGTTATTTGTAATCCTGTTTTCCACATTCTTCGATTTTTCATGACTCTGTATTTCATTCAAATTTCAATTCAGAGATATATTTTAATTGGAAATGAGACGCTTAATCCGATGCATTAGATTTTTACTTAATATGATTTTTATTTTTGGAGTTATAAGGATGTTTCTTTTACGCAGTTCGGTATTACTTGAGAAGTTGGGCGTTTTATATAATTTGTCGAAATTGGTACATCAGAAATTCATTAATAGAGCATTACTATGCATATTAACAATATTTAAATTTTGTTTTGGAATTGCAATGCATTGTATAAATAGTTTTCACATGTTTTATTTTCATATGCCTATCCATGATGGGTAAGTATTACGGTGGCCCCCCAACGTCTAGTTTTTCTTAGGGGTGTATTCCGATCAAAATGGCTTATTTTCAGATTTATTTTTCAATTCATTTTTGCTCTGAAATGCACCAAACTTTCAAAATCTCTTGTTCAGAAACTGCATAAGGTGCCGTGATTGTCGATTGTGTGATAAATGTAGAAAATGTTGTAAAAATTGCTGACGAAAACGGCTTTTTGGACGAAATTTTCCGAAGCGGGAGATCTGCGAACGAAAAAAAGGCTTATACTGAGAAAAGAATTGTTTATAAATCAAAATCTAACTAATTCAGCGAAAAATTACACCACACGGCCCCTTGTACATCACTTCAAAAATCCCCTCAGCAAGTTTCATGTTTCTACTTTTAAAAATGAGTCTAAAATTGTATTGGAAAATTTCGAGCTGTTGAAGGTGGAAAATAATTTTTTCAAATACACCTTCAGTACATATTTTTTCTTAAGTAATACATTTGCGACGTTCTGGAATTCAACACAGAACTAATAACAAAAAATTTCCCAGTTTAAACATGCAATACTGTACTATATGACCTATTGATATTGTACTATGGATTGGCTGTTATGTTACGGCATTGTCTTTTTTATTTCTTTTAAGGTAGCTTTCATTACAAAACATAAAAAGCAACCTATTGCAGCCGTCTTGAGGAAAGCACGTTTGGAAAATTTTAGTATATTTTCACCGATCATGACCCCCATTTGCCAAAACCACCTTCCGTCCAAATTTTGACTTATACATACATGATTTATATCATTCGATAACTCTTGTATTTATTAACCTATATAGATGAGATTAATTGCATGCATAATGCACATATCAATGTTTTGACCGAATTGGTTGACCAGCTTTATCCGCCATCTTGTTTCAAAAACTTTCAACCTCAAGAAAACCGAAAAGATAGAAAGGCAAAAGAAATCATCCTTTGCAAAATATTTTTACTTTGCATCATCAACAATGCTGTTGGAACAAGATAAAGTAAGATATCTGCAACTCATTCTAAACTGTATAACTTTTAATCGATGTGTTAAATAGATTTTCTACCAAATTATTTTAATAGTCCTTTAAAACACCGTCAAGGTATAAAGGGTTAACTTAATATATCATTTATTAACAAAATAATACTTAACACGAATAATGTATAATTAAATTAATATTAAGAATCCTTTTCAGTGATTACACTTTAAAGTACAAATGGAAATATAATTTAAAACGAAGAAATTTTCCATTACATTCTTTTCAACAATAGATGACGATAATTTGACTTAAAGTGCTGGTTAAACTTGATTAAATTTGATTCTCTTTTATTATCGCATTAATTATATTTTAAGTAATTTTGAAGCGTGAACTGTGGTTAAACAAACCAGATAAATATTTCTATTTGAAATATTGTGTTAACTTGGCAGACGTTTTAATAACATTAACGGAGACGTATTTCGGAAACATTAAGAGTATCAAAAGGTACATTAAAACAATTAAATTTATTCCCAAGTTAATGATAATAGCTTTAATTTTAAATTAATGAAAAAGACTCATTTTGAA
The DNA here is from genome assembly GCA_964019185.1 of Maratus speculifer. Taxonomy (NCBI): domain Eukaryota; kingdom Metazoa; phylum Arthropoda; class Arachnida; order Araneae; family Salticidae; genus Maratus; species Maratus speculifer. The sequence continues at coordinate 543,223 of CAXHSM010000009.1, read as the reverse complement.
GCGTGAACTGCAGTTAAACAAACCAGATAAATATTCCTATTTGAAATGTTATGTTAACTTGGGTGAAATTTTAATAAATAATATAATAATAAGGTACATAATTAAATTAATATTAAGAAATTTTCCTTTACAGTGGTCTCACTTTAAGTACAAATCGGAATATAATTTAAAATGAAGAAATTTTCCATTACATTCTGTTCAACAATAGTTAACGATAATTTGACATCGTATTTATCGTTCGCCTTTGAAGCAATGGTTACATTTCATTAACTTTGATTCTCTTTCAGTATCACATTAATTCTATTTTAAGTCACTTTGAAGAGTGAACTGTCTTTAAACAAACCAGATAAATATTCCTATTTGAAATTTTATGTTAACTCGGCAGAGGTTTTAATAACATTAACTGAGACGTATTTCGGAAACATTAAGACTATCCTAAGGGTGCATTAATACAAATAAATGATTCCCAAGTTAATGATAATGGTTTCAGCTTTAGCTTGATGAAAAAGAGTCATATTGAAGCGTGAACTATAATTAAACAAATAAGATAAATATTCCTATTTTAAATATCATATTAAGTTGGTAGACTTTTAATAACATTAACAAAGACGTATTTCCGAAACATTAAGTCTATCTAATCGTATATTAATACAAATAAAATTATTCTTAAGTTAATAATGATAACGGCTTTAGCTTTAACTCATTGAAAAAGAGTCGGTTTGAAACGTGAACTGTAGTTAAACAAACTACATAAATATTTCTTTTTAGCTCACAGGCTCTCAAAGCCTGGGAGCTTATGTGCCCGTCCGTTCTGTATGTGCGTATGTGCGTAATGCGATAACTCATGATAAAAATATCCGATTCACTTGAAATTTTGGCTATGTGTATATTCTGATTAGGCGCTTCCCTGATTAGTTTTTCGAGTTCATTCGATATGTATAAGAGGGGGGAATGGGGGCTAATGCCCCTCCCAGGTTCTTTCGGATAAGGCGAATCTCTGAATAGTTTTGGAAGTTTAATGGTTAAGTATAAAAGAGGGGATAACTCCTTTTAAATTATGTAAATGGGTTTTTATGAATTTTACGATTTGCTCTGAATTTTGGACATAGATTTTTTATATGATAAGGCATATCTCTGATTAGTTTAAGGGGTTCAAGGATTAAGTATAAAACGGGAAAATGGAGGGAGTTGTTTCACCCCCCTTAATTTGTTTTTCGAACGGAATTAACCCTTGAAAATATAATGCTGTAATGTACAATTAGTATACGCAGCCTGTGAGCTCAAAGCCATCAGTTTTACTGGGCAATTTTTTTTATTGAAATATTATGTTAACATGGCAGAGGTTTTAATAAAATTAATGGAGATGAATTCTGGAAATATTGCAACTGTCTAATGTTACATCGGAATATAAATAAATTTATTTTCAAATTAATGATAATGGTTCAGTGAAGTGATTCAGGGATCTCACTTCATATACAAATCCGAATGTAATTTAAAATGAAGAAATTTACCATTACATTCTTTTCAACAATAGATGACGATAATTCGACATCGTATTTGTCGTTTGCCTTTCAAGCAATGGTTAAATTTTGATTAACTTTGGCTCTCTTTTAGTATCACATTAATTCTATTTTAAGTCATTTTGAAAGTGAAATGTGGCTAAACATAACAGATAAATATTCAATTTGAAATGTTACATTAACTTGGCAGAGGTTTTAAGAACATTAACTGAGACGTATTTCGGAAACATTAAGACTAGCCTAATGGTGCATTAATACAAATAAATGAGTCCCAAATTAATGATAATGGCTTTAGTTTTAACTCAATGAAAAAGAGTCATTTTGAAGCGTGAATTGTAATTAAACAAATCAGATAAATATTCTTATTTGAAATATTCCTATGTGAAATACTATGTTAACTTGCCAAAGGTTTTAATAAGATTGACGGAGAAATATTACGACTGTCTAATTTTACAGCAGAATACAAATGAATTTATTTAAAAATTAATGATAATGGTTCAGTGAAGTGGTTCAGTGATCTAACTTCAAATGCAAATCGAAATATAATTTAAAACGAAGAAATTTTAGGAATACAAATAAATTTATTTCCACGTTAATGATACTGATTTTAACTTAATCAAAAAATTAATTTAAATATTGTAGTTTGCTTTTCTTACGATTTTAATCATTACATTCCTGTTTAAAATTTTTGAGTCGTAAAAATGTTTTGATTTCTTTATACGTAGATATTGAAATGAAATTACAAACGAAAGATCTCACCAATTAAAATTTTAGCAAACACTTAGGGCTCGTCAATCAGTTTAATGGCATAAAACAAGATTTAACAGTTAGCAACAACTTAGTTATAGCAAATGTGGTATGTTCTATAGTACTAGTAGTTCTAACTAGTACCATAACTAGTTTCACAGATATTCAGATCTTGGTATATAGTTATTGTACTTTTATGCAAAAATAAATGCAACCAAAATTTACTACGATCATGTACAAGATGTCCTAAAATGGTCGGTCCAAATTACTTCGGATAATCAAGGTCCTGCATTATTTACAAAAATGTTCTTCATTCTATTAAGTTTTATTATGCGTAATTAGTTCAATTATGTCCATAATTCTATGTTAGCATGGTAATTGTGTCGTTTTTAAGATCTAGTCATATTATTTCCGTATTACTGAATTTAACATACAGCGTGCTCCCTAAATGGCTCCCAAACTCTGCACAGCCAGATTCTTCGAATACATAAATTACTCGAATACCATATTGGGAATACATTAAAAATGCTGAAAGAACTGAACCAAAAGAAAACAAAGCTGAGCTAAGCTTTGCTTTTTATAGCATGATGAGTTTTGCACTGATGAAGAATCTCTATAGTAGATTCGAAACGTTTGTTTGCTGCTTTTTCGTGCAATATTTGTGCATTTCTATACAATGGTTTAGTATATTTATTCAATCTCCCTATTCATTAATTAAATTTGATATTAGGCACTAGATAGTTAGAATTATGATCGAACGAAGCAGATAAATAAATTTACTTAAGATATTACAAAAAGTGTAATAAAAGACTTAACAAGTAGTGAATTCATGATATATTTAAATTATCTAAAAGCACATAATTATAAGCAAAGGCGTTTCTAAGTGAATGGCTTCAAGTTAATTCTCTTTAAATAAATAAATTCGAATTATTTAGCTTAAATATCACAAGTTGCATTTCGCTGTGTTCCACATATTACATTCAATTTTAAACTTTCGAATACTTGAACTAATTAGGAATTTATAAATTATTTTCGAAATATGAATTCAAATGTAATTAAAAGCACAGAAGCCTTCCGTTCAATTTTATTCAGCAACAGATGAAAGTCCTTTCGCATAGTAAAAATCGTTCAAATATCTCAATTAAGTAATTAAATAATTTCATGCTTCGATTTCCCTCATTGCCTCTAAATTCTCTCTTATCCACTTTAGAATGTTAACATTCTGCTGCAGCAATACTTAACCTGCGGTCCGTGGGCTGCATGTGGTCCGGCAGCCTTTCAAGTGCGGCCCGATACACATAATTATTAATCCATAATTATAATATTAATCGAGATGTGCATAAAAAGTATTTAAGATCTTCAGCTTCATTTTGAATAGTTTCATGGGAAGATAAAATCTCCTGTTATTTATAGCTAACTAAAGTTATACCGAAAGCCGTTCCCCTAGCAAAAATTTCTTTTTGCATGTAGTCCTATTTGTCCTGCAGTGATGTATAACAGTTCTTAATCTTTAACACTAATTAAACCTCATTCCAAATTATGCTTGCAGTATGTATTTGCAGCATTCCAAATTATATATTTTTAGAAATAAATTTTATTCATTAAGCAAAATCTGTCTATTAGAAAAAATCTCCTCGGAAATTCTACGTTGCTGTAATTACGTTTCATACTTATATAATATAGCTAATATTATTTTTGGGGGTTGAACTTTAGCCACGGAAAGAATTGGCAGCGAAAACATTTTGAAACACTATTGCCAACCTCAAAGCTTAATGGCTTATTATCACACATCATTTGCAATAGAAATCTACTAGGAAGTTTATTACCGAATTTACTTGTGTATACCGCGTACTCCTTACTTTAGAAGGAAAAATGACGATTTTTTAACGCTACGGTCTTGCATAATATGAAGTACATAGCATTTACAGGGCCATACAAAATATTTCAAATAGTATATTCTTTCCGAAGTACCGTATATGTGTCCGATGATGGCTGATGGAGGGATGAAATGCATATTAATTATGATATTCGTGTTTATATTTTGATAAATATATGCACATTGTACGGTGTGTATAAATGTTATAGTTGATATACAGGGCTACCCAAACGAGCTCACCAACGTTACTGAATATGAGCGTAAATTATTTAAGCGTGGTTCTTAAATAAGCTATGCATTTTTACGCTGAGCTTCACTCAATTTACTGAGAAATGTTTGCAGTATATAGATAAAGGGATATACAGGGCCACGCAAAGAATTCGATACATGGACGCCTCTGAATGATGATTTATGAGAATGTGATTTCAGTTGTTTTAAAAGTGTTTTAGTTTACAATAAATTTTAGCCTAATGCTGGCGTGTAATAAAGGTACAATGTAAACTACAAGGCTGAACAAAAGTATTCAAGCATGTTTCCATCTAATAGTATGAATTGCGGAAAAAGGAATTTCAAGCTACTGGGTATTTTCTTGCTAAGCTAAATTTTCCCATTATATGAACTGACACATGAAATACAGGGCTGTTCTAATGTACTGGAATACATATTTGGGTATATTTGGCTATACACTATTATTTCCCTAAATAACAAAGTTTTGTTAAAGATTTCATTAAGTGTTGGAAAGTGCTTCATAATCTATGCTTAACGCATGATTTTTCTTACTTGTTTAGACTTCCAGTAGAGTACGCATGATGGGAGATGATAGTGAGTGACGGCAATGATAAATGCTTATTAGTATTTAAAAAACGTTACTAGCGTTTTTCTATAAAATAGTGCAAGGAGTGAAGTAAAGATGCAGCAATACTTCTATTAAGTAAGATTTTCCTATTTTTAATGTCTTCTTTGAATACATTTCTTAATCCATATGTTACTTCAAGCAGTAAAAAAATATTCCGTGTATAACTCGCACCTCTGAGTTTTGCCTTATTTTTTTCACAAAAAAATGTGCGCGTTATACACGAGTAAATACGGTATTTGGAAAGAGAGTTGTTATTTATTTATTTATTTATTTATTTATTTATTTGTACTATTTCTTGCGCGAGAATCGTCCAGTCTTAGTGACATTTCCTTTTATTATACCGCATTATTATACTACAAATGTTATTTTAATTATTGTTTTTTAACTTTTTCATAAATATGCTGCGGCCCGCCTAAAGTCGAAAGTCATTATCAGAAAGACACATAAAATAATTTCATGGTTATAAGATGATAAAAATTTAAGTAAGTGTAATAGTCGTTTAACTTTTCTGATAAAAATCTAAATTTTCAGAGAACGCATTTGAAGTTTTCAACTTCAGTTTAAATTAACGTCTTCTTCTTCTTCTTCTTTTTCTTTCTTTCTTTTTTTTTTTTTTTTTTTTTTTTTTTTTTTAAGCGTTGTAACTTATTTTCTAATGAGCTTTCGGTATAATTAAAAACATATTTAGAAAAAGAAATGTTCATTCTATAACAAAATCCCATTAAAAAAAATTCTGAGAATTTTCATAAAAAAAAGACTTTTTAAACATACGCGGTACTTTAAGTGAAAACATATTTTTTTTTTTTTTTTTTTTTTTTTTTTTTGTAATAGCCTGTCTGCAAATGATAAATAGATTTAATAAAATTATGTTTCAAAAATATTCATAAAACAATCAAAAAATGAGTTTTCATACAAATTGCGATATAGTTTTCAAACAAATTGCTGTTGAAAATACACTGTCTTTTCTCTATTTGACAGTGTAAAAATTGAAATTATGCGATATTTAGAAATTCAAAAATCGCAATAAAAATAAATAATATTTAAATTTGTTCGTCTGTTGTTGCCATTCACAAAATGACGTCAGAGATAAGAATGTTTGTTAATTATAATACAGATAGTATAATAAAATCACTCTTTACATAGATGTAGTTTAAAGAATTTTGTGATTTTTAAAGATGTGCTTTTGAAAAAAAATATTTTGTTGTAATTGAAAATGCAATAAAAATTTTTAAAATATCTGAATGTAAAGATTTGAGAATTTTTTCCTTGGTTTTTCTAAATCGTGATATGAGAGGAAAGCGAATTTCGATTCAACTGAAATATTTTAATGTAAATAAATAAATCAGATGAATATGAATAAATGAATGTTATGAATTTTTTTTTAAAGCAGTGTGTTAATTGCAGATTTATGCGAATTATTCAAAAATGTATTTAAAATTTTTAAAGCCACGAATAATTTTGGCATGATATATTTCTTTAAAGCAACGAATGATTTAATGATACTAACGAGGCTAATGAATTGAAAGACATGTTACGCAATTTTTAAGCATCTGGCGGTTAATAATTTTTAAGTATTTCTCTGTTATGCTAGCGAATTGATAGAAATGTTACAGAATTTTTTAGAAATCTTTCGGTTAATAACTTTAAAAAGTTCTGAATATAAGATTAATTATTGTTTAATTTTGTTATAATATTTTAAATGTTAAATTTATTATATTCATTTTATTCATTTTATTTATTTTTTTATTTTTTCCTCATGTTCAATATGGTTTTTTCTATTAAATTCAAATGGTTCATATTGTTTACAATTAATGGTCTTATATTAGCATTCAAATTATTATGCTGCATTAGCGCAAGTAATTATGAATGTATAAAATTTGATATTTTTAATTGATACACTACCCAACATCAAAAATGTTTCGGGCTCAAAAATAGGTATTTCTGAAGTATTTTGTCTCGCTAAACACAAAAATCAACATAAAAAGTTGAGATTAGCTCTTGTTTTCAAGATAGGAACCAACTTGAGAAATCTCACTATGACTGTTATATGGGAAATCTAATGTTTGGAAGTTGGTATGCCTAATAGCTGTAATTCTCCTCAACTGCATTCTCTGTATAGAATCCAACCAGAAGTCAAGATCACAGAATACAGAGCTCGTCCCAAGAATCTTCTTTATTTTTTTTAGAAGAAAGAACATGTAGTTGCTTGTACTGATGTTAATGGTTTGATGAATTCAATGAACATAACTCATGCTCCACCGAAGTGGAGGTTATTGATAGACTCTTCCAAACTTAGTTTGAAAGCAGTCTTACTACCTACGAAACATTATTCCTTCCATTCCCAATGAACATTCCGTTCACATGCAGGAAACTTACGGGAATGTGAAATTACTTCTCGAGTCAATCAAATATGAGGATCATAAATGGCAGGTTTGTAGTGACGAAAGTAATTGCTTTACTCCTGGGAATGCAATTAGGCTATACCAAGTATTGCTGTTTTCTGTGTTTGTGGAACAGTTGCGATAGAAACTCTCACTACATAAAAGACTAATGGCCTTCAAGAAATCTAAATCCCGAGGACAGAAATGTCCAAAATGAGCCTCTAGATGAACCAAAAAACATTCTGCTTCCACCCTGCAAATTAATCTGGGATTAATGAACTTCGTGAAAGCCATGAACAAGGATGGAGAAGCTTTCCAGTAACTTAGAGCGAAATTTCCAAGACTGAGTGAATCAAAGGTTAAAGAGAAATCTTTGTGAGCCCTCAAATGCACACAATAATGAAGGATCCTGCTTTTAATAAAGTTTGGAAGGGAAAGAGAAAAAAGCTTGGGAAGCCTGCTGGGAAGGTGTGGTACGAGGATTTCTAGGCAACAGAAAAGCCGAGAACTACCAACAGTTGCTGTAAAAACTCCTACAAAAGTACCATGACCTTGGATGCAAAATGTCTCTGAAGCTTCATTTCCTCCACTCCAATCTTGATTTTTTCCCTAAAAACTGCGAAGTTGTAAGGGTGAGCACGGTGAAGGGTTCAAAAAAGATATCTATGTAATGAAACGCAGATATCAGGGTTGTTGGGATGAGTCAATGCTGGCCGACTACTGTTGGACTGTTACAAGAGATGCTCCGGCGTTGACATACAAGAGGCAATTCAAAAGGAAACATTTGCAAGAATAGGCTAAAAACAACCACTGCTTTCTGAAAAATGAACATTATTTAGTGAAACATGCCTATTGCATTGTATTTATTACATAGAGAATTTTTTCTTCTTCAATTTGCTTTTTAAATTGATGTGTGGGTTGTTATGTGTCTTTCTCAAGTGGGCTGTATTGTATCTGGAAAACAAGAGCTAATAAAAAAATTTCACTTACATATTCGTTTTTTTCAACCCAAAATTACTAGGAATTGGCTGTCTAGAACCAGGAAACTGATAAAAATATTTTTTTTTGTTGGCTAGTGATATCTTTTCATTTTGATTATTCATTATGAATTTTTTCCTATTATGGTATCATATATATATTTTTTCATATATAGCATCCGTCGCTAAATTTAGCAATTTTATAAATATCGTGCACAAAGGTAATTGCTGCGATGCGCATAACCTTTGTGTACTGTCAGAAATATTTCTACTATGCAGTTTTCCGATACCACTTAATAGGATTTACCATTAAGAGTAGCAATATCGTTTCATCATGCATATATATTGTGATTTAATATTATATTTAAGATTAATTATTGTTTAATTTTGTTATAATATTTTAAATGTTAAATTTATTATATTCATTTTATTTATTTGTTTAATTTTTCCTCGTGTTCAATATGTTTTTTTTCTATTAAATTCAAATGGTTCATATTATTTACAATTAATGGTCATATATATATATATATATATGCGATTTCTATATTTTTACAGATGCAAAATTGCATAAATGTATGAGTTTTTCTTTTTTTTTTTCTTGCTCAACATCAGTTTATTGTTTAGCTAATGGCGAAGTTATGAACGAGAATATGAATAGCGGACAAATTCTGTGCTTTCAAAATGTCCGTTATTTAGGGATTTTACTGTATTTTTGTCATATATTTTAAAGAAATTAATTGATAAGACTTCTGAAAAATTGCCGCATACATATTAATAAATTAGTGTACATTTTTCCCCTATTCAGTGATGAAAAAATTAGAATTATGCCATTTTTAGAAATGACGTATGGTCAATAGAAGCGAAATTTAAGCACCAGTGGTTGCCATCATTATTATGTATTTCTTAAAATGTCTACGATACTTGTGACGATGATAGAAAAGTTCGTTGTGAGAAAGGTTAAGATTTTATAATTTTAAACGAAAGGCCAAATGGCTTGTCAAATGAAAATATTGTTTCTTGTTTCATACAATATTGTATATGTATATGAAATGCAAACAAACTCGCAGTCTATGTTAAACCTATGGCAGCATTCTTTTCAAATTTGTGAAAGTAAAAGTAACTTTAAAAAAATCTACAACCAAATTAGAAAGAGTAAACACTAACCCAGTTAAAACTCTATCTCAGCTGTTCTATAGAAGAAAAAAATCATTTAAAAATATTATCATGCAAGTATGATATTTTATAAAGAACGCTCAAATAGATTAAACATTAGCGTTCCAGTTTCTTCACGTAACTAGCGTAGGCTCTTAAGGCTCAGTCTAATGTTAATCCTATGGGAACGTTATTTACATATTTTTTAATAGAATTTTAATTATTATTAAATGATTTTATTTTGTAGGGTTTTTTTTTTTTTTTTTTTTTTTTTTTTTTTTTTTTTTTTTTTGATATATTGCGGACGATATTTTTGTTATGAATGGTTTGGAAGAGGAAGGGAGAGCGCGAAAATGTTTATTTACCCCGGACGCAAAAGAAGATAGTTTCGGCCTTAGTCGTCCTTAGTGTCACAGCGCCGCCTAACTGAACGATTTTTCTACATCCTAAATTTATACAGTATTTATACAATGAAAAAATACAATTTTTACTCAAAAGAAATCTAGATGAAACTTCGTTAAACCATGTTTAATTACATCCAAAATTAAATAAGTATTTACATAATTTCAGTAGCTTCTTTTAAAAATATATTCTTCTATTTGAAACAAATAGTAATAATTATTAACTTGATCTTATTCAAATGTTTTTCTGGAACGAATAACACTGACGTTATTACCAGACGCCTTTAATCTAAAAGCTTGAGGTTTTTTTTATGGGTCTAGTGAACGTTTTTCAAGCTTGGGCAACTGCCATATTAGTAAAAAGTTAGCGCAGAAGGTGGCTTCAAACTGAAACTACCGGCGCGAAAAGAATGAGTTCAATTGGTCAAAGTTTTGCGCGAATGACTGCCTAAGCATAGAATGTTATGGAAGACAGCATTTATATGTGTATAAATATAAACAAAAGAGAATACTTTCCCTTTGATACATATTTTTAAATAAACAACCTTAAAATTGCACTTCCCCTAGCCATCAACAGTTTATAAATATCTTTTACGCGCGTTGCAGTATTAATTTTTTAACAGATACATTAAGTGAATATAAATTGTAGTTGGTAAAAAGCAAAAAGAAAAAATATCACTTAATTTTCAAAGGGTATGTTAGTAAAGTAAACGCATCAGTTAGTGCGATAAATAAGGACATTTATCTAATTATTATTAAGGTATCCGAACACCTTTAAAACATAATTTTCAATCAAAATATCGATTTTCATTTATGCAATGATATTAAGATCGACTCTTTTATCTGTCGAATGCAGCTTAAGTTGTGAATATATCTTATTTATAATCAAAGTTACAGATGTTTAAAGTAACAACTATTACAGCTTTTGAACTGTGTTTAAAATCTATTTTTAGCTATTTCTCAAAATGAAGTTTTTCAGATTTTTATTATACGCAAAACAACCCAAAGGAAAAAAATATTCATGAAATGCCACAACATATTCATGAAATGCATAAACAAACGTATGGATTGAGCATAAAAGGTTCAAAGTATTTTCTAAATTTTCATTTGTTTAGAATTAGCTTTAGTTCTTCTGTTTAATTCAGAGCAATGATGTAGTTTAGTCAAACTACGGCTTAAATGTTAATTTTTGAATTATTCCTAAAAATGTAATTTTTTTTCTAGTAAAATTTAGCCATACAAATATCACTTGCTATATTTCAACTATTACGCAAGCAATCTAGTGTAAGATAAATTTAAAGACATTTGTATTACGGCGAATGTGCAATATGTAAAAAATCAATGCAACGAAAAATTTAATCGAACAATGTAAATTGAGGTAATGTAATCGAAAATATAAATATGAAGAATTAATTCAATGTGTATCTGTACAATTATTGAAACTTTTTTAACATATTCTAATGAAATTTCAAGAAATATTTATTTTATTCTATTCTTTTTTTCATTTTTTTTAAATAAGAGAAAAACAAAGATAGAGAATTAAGATTCTCTGATGAGATGAATTCAAAAAGATTTGTATTTCCAGAAATACGTAACATGTAAAAAACAATGCAATGGAAAGCAACAAAAAGCAAAATAAAATCAGATTGTATCTACACTTAGACGCTTAATAAAAGTTACTTTTTCTACACTGCAAAAAAAAAAAAAAAAAAAAAAAAAAAAAAAAGTGTCAAGTTTTTTTTTTCTTTTTTAAACTAATTAAAATAATATAAAATAAGTTAAATTACGTTTTAAAGATAAGTGACTAAGAAAGATTCCGAATTTCAATCCTTTCACCCCATATACTCAAAAATATTTGTCTTATGATGGATGCGAAACTTTTTAAAATCAATTTAACGGGAAGCATACATAAGATAAGTGATATTTACAAACATTTATTTTGAGGCTTCATAAAAGTGATTTTTCTGTAACGCAATAAATATTCATAAAATATGTTTTTTTTTAACTAACGAATTTATTTAACAGAATTTCATAAGTTAGATTTTGAATTGCAAAATTTTTGTAAGAAAAATATAAAAAATACTTGTGCTACAGTGTATTTAGTATAACGTATTTTCTGAATAAATTTGTCTACTTTTTCTGTTAAACTTGTCCGGTGTCAATTTCTCTTATTTTTTTTCCTTTTCTATTTAGAATCCAAGTCATTAGGGTCGAATTAAGTAAAGAAATTTGACGCTATTCGTGGTCGCCTACCAGTAACAACGCTATCGCGCAAGTGAGTAGGGCTGTTTGGGTCGTAAGTAGGGGCGGCCGACGAAAATGGGCCGCTCACCGCGGCGGTTGACCCACCCACCCAACCCAAACCGCCGTCTGAGACAAATGTATTCGGGATGTAGGCAGGTAAAATCGCTAGTTTCGGAGCCCCACCCACCCACTAACCGTTTTTCAATATCTTTAATTTGTCCTCCTTTTTCTGTTAAATTTGTATATTATTTTAAACTGTTAAAGAAAATAATGGCTAACTTTGAAAAAGTCTAATATTTGCAATGCTTTTAATGCGTAAAGGTTACAGGATTTTATTTATATTTAGGGAGGAGGGGAAATTTCAAGCTCTACTTCAAGTTTTTTTTTATTTGAAATATCAGATTAAAAATTTTAACATGCAAAAATAGTGATTAACTGAAAGAAAAACTTACAGTAACAGCCACTGATATATTTTATATAAGGAGAATAACCAGAACTTACCTAGAAAATAAAAAAGAAAAAGTATTAGAAAAAATTATATTATGTAAAATTCAACACACTAACAAATGAAACATAAACTATTTAAAAAGAGACAGCGAATGAATGTAATTTTCATTGTTTCTTTAAGTAAATAAACTTTCTTTCAATATTTAAACTCCTGACATGCAACTTTGACCAGAAATTCGTTATTAAAAGTAGAAAAAATGGAAGCTGGACTCTTTAAAAAATAATTATTATTATGAGCTTAACAGTAGATGTTAAAATACTAGAGATGGGAAATATAGTTATTTTTGGTTAACAGGTTACATCGTTCCACACATTGACAGGTAACAGGTTTCAACAACTTGTTATTTTTGTAACGTATAACTAATCGATGAGACTATGCTGTCAACAGACATTTTAATTAGAGGGCCGTTAATTAAGGTATCTTGAGTAATTTTGATACATAAGTATAGACGCTGTTTTAGTTCAGATAAACATGCGCCTTTAAAATCAACATAGAGTTAAAATTTTAATTTTTGCAAGACAAAAACTTAGTTAGTTGTGATACTTTACATTTCACGTATTATTATCGTTTTCTTGCACTAAAAATACATTTTTCCTCATTGAAAATTTATAAGTATCATAACTCAGTAAATTTTGCCCGTAGAACTTTTTTTTTTCTTTTTTTCGCTGTTTTATTTGTTAAAACACGTAAAACCTTTTTCTAAATAAAAGTTATAGGAAACTTACTGAACATTGTATAAAATATATAGTTTCTTAACAATTTAAAAAATAATTATTTTAATGTAAATTGATATTTATATGATGCCGAAGAAAGTTTAAGGCATTTTTGCAATTGTTATAATGACTCTAAAACTGGCGGTTTAGAAATTAATCAGAAATATCCTCCATAAAAAAAAACACCGTTTTAACAATGGGATCTGTTCAAAAAAATAAAATTGATCTTCATTAGTAGGCACCTTGACTTGAAGTTCGAATTTTGAATTCCCGAATCAATATCTGTCAACGGATATTCAAAGCTTATCCCACAAGAACACGAAACATTAATTATATAATTTTAATAAAATGTCATTCATCCCACAAATTTCGTATGTGCAAGTACGTATTTAAAATCCCCTCCCCAAAACTTGTGAGAGGCCAAAAAATGACGTTGGTAGTATAAAATTGGTGCCCTATAAATTTCCGCGTCCGGCGGGACAGCCCCCCTTCGCCCTCCCCCCCTCCCATCCCTTTTCGAGTGGCTCTGTCTTTACCAGGCTATTTTTCTTCTTTTTTTCCGTAAAATACAGTTACAAAAGTGATGTTTTCCAGTTCGTATTTTCTTACGACGCAATATTGACAAAATAATCATGAAAAAAAAAACAGTAATAAGCATTTTATTAAATAAAAATCATAGCTCCAGAATACCCCCTTCCCCCAAATACCATGAGTACATAGTAATATCCCTTTTAAATATTCAAATTCAAAGATTGCCACCGTTTTACCCATCTAAATACATCAACGAAAGATTATGTCCCGTGCCCGAGCGATAAAACAGCTTTCTATCAACAAATAAATCCGTAAATCTCTTTAATTCCATTTTTCAAACAGATATTCCTTTCCATTAAAATTATCACCAAAGATGGCCGACATTACCGCCTTGCTTTTTAATAATCTGCAAGCGTCACTCACTAACTTCACGTACTCTAGAATAGAAACACATTTTTCCCCATTTCATTTTCAGTATTCTAACTATTTGTTTGATAAAAGCAGTTTTCATTATTCCAGCTATTTTTTTCAATAAATGTTGTTTTCGTTATTCTAAAAACTGATTCTATTGCTTTAATCTTTGTAACTGTGAGCGTTATAAAAAAAATCAAACGATAAAATATATTCTATCAAGAATCGAAGCCAGATGTTTTTAAATATCCATAGAATAATCAACAATGAATAGCTTTTGAGGGAATTTATCACGTGAACTTTTGAGATAGCAAAAGGACAAGGATTCCTATGATTGGATTTCTTGATTAGACCAAAAGGATTTTTAATGTCTTGGACAATGCAAAAGGAAAATGGTTCCTATGATTGGCTTTCTTGATTAGACTAAAAGGATTTTTAATGTCTTGGAATCGTAGATCGACAGTGACGCGTCAAAAAAAAAGTTTCATGGGATTTATTTATTTATTTATTTTTTAAGCGTCGGAATTTTTTTTTCTCTCTCTGTCTCAAGCGTTTTAATGCAGTTGGGGATTTTTGTTTTCTGCAGTAATAGAAATTCTTTGCCTCAGAATTCAAATAGATTTATAAGTTGGAAATTTTTTTTATATATAATTAAACTTTTATTAGTTAATAAATATGTATTCCTAAAATGATTTTCAGCCTTACTATTTGTTTCTTCTTTTTAAAATGCTTATCATACGAGACGTTCCAAAATTAACAGGGACTGTTTGGTAATATGTTACTGAATAATAAGTTTTTGGTTAATATTACGAATATTTATCCTGTTATGTTAAATAATGCCCATCTCTATCAAATACATAATTCCAATTATACACATAGCGGAATATTGGTCAAACGCATGAAGTTCCGAATTTAAACGTTAAGTAAATAGAGAAGTTTTTTATTTATTTATTTAAAGAAATAATGAAATTTGGATTTGTTTTTAAACAGAATAATTACTTGCATATAGCAGATGTTTAAATTTACTATTAAAAGAGTATGGTCTTGTAAAAGAAATATCTTTATCTTCCGATTTTTTAGTTGCGTTCGTAATTCTGTAAATACGTAGCACCTATAGTTGTCGTTCAGTCCGTCCGTCTGTCCGTCCGTCCGCATATAACAACGCAAAAACTACCCAACCGAATCGTTTGAAACTTAAAATATATAATTACTACATACTTTTGAAGAATTATTTCAAATTTTATGAAAATAGGATGCATAGATCAATTACAGGGACAATCAAAAGTATTGCATTATATTACGGTCAAGGGGGAAAAAGTTTCAAATGCATTTTAATCGTTTAAAATTTAAAATCCATAATTATTACATAATTTTGTCGTGTCATTTCAAATTTTATCAAAATCGGATGCATAGTTCAATTACGGGACCATCAAAAGTATTCCGTTACAATACAGTCAATGAGAAAAAATATGTTTCAAATGCATTTTAATGGTGTTACACTCAGTCGAACATAATAAAATTGATAAGCATCGATAAAGTGCATATTATAATATACATTTTGCATAATCTGTAGTGCGAAGAACATTTGTTATTGATTTACAAGGCCACACAAAAGTATTCCGTTACATAATGATATAGGGAGAACATTGTTTGGTGCGCATTTTAATTCTAATTAACTATTTACAATTTTATGAAAATGATATATGAAAGTGATATTTTTAAAACTTCGTTATCGTACGAACGCACCTCATTTGCTACGCTTCACGTGCAATTTCCAACTTATAAACATTCGTAGTGAGGGTGTCTTAAAGTTTTAATTACAGACGAAAACTTTTTAATGCAACCTTGCACCACTTTTTTCTTTTACTTACGCTTTGAGATTATTTTCGAGAAAAGTATACTACGAAATGTTTTTTTTCTTAATAGTGGTACGAATAAACTGTAAAAAATCTTATATTAGTTTGAACCAAACTTTGGTGCTCAATAGCTACACTGTTAAAAATCTTGTTCTAGTTTGAACCAAAAAAGTTTGTTTTTTGGTGCTCAATATCTGCCACCGTAAGATGGTGAAATCTTGAACCAAAATTTGAAGCTCCCGTTGAAGCATAGTTCCAATACTTGGAACGAGGTTGAAACAGGAAGGTCCAAATGTCGGTACGAGATTTCACCATCTTATGGTGGCAGCTATTGAGCACCAAAAAACAAACTTTTTTGGTTTAAACTAGAACAAGATTTTTAACAGTGTACCATTGTTAGATGGTAAAATCTTTAACCAATATTTGGAGCTCTTGCTGAAGCAAAATTCCAATAGTTAGAACAACATTGCAATAGGAAGCTCCAAATATAGGTACGAGATTTCACCATCTTATGGTGGCAACTACTGAGCACCAAAATTTGGTTCAAAGTGGTGCAAAATTTTTAACAGTGTAAAATATAAAAATTCAAAGCCTGTAATTAAAACTATACGATACAAACAAGCTCGTCTGTAATAGTAATATTAATTTTCATAATAATAAATTACCTTGACCATAGGTTAAAAAAAAACCTTTAATTGCTGTAGTATGCTTTTTTTACTGTTTGACATGTTATCACTAATCTTATTTTTAACGACTGAATATATGTGGACAAATTCAATGTACAAAATTCCAAGTTATCCACTTCACAGTATTTTCCTAGTATAAAATAAAGGAATCGCGAACAATGCAATGAGAATGGAGTAAACTTTTATCATTATAGTTATTACTAAATGTCAAAACATAAATCAAGTCATAATAAGAAAGGCATAGGCATATAATATATTAGCATTTCTATGTGTAGAAAGTAATAAAATTATTGTTAAGACAGCATTAGACCGATTGAAAACAATGTACTATTAGTAGTACGGTAGACATGAAAGGGTTAAACGATTGTTCGCAACACTTGATGTCACACTTCAGAGCGGGCGGTAGTTTTAGTTCAGAATACCGATATGTTCGCCAGCAGACGAAATTAAATTTAACCTTGAACCACGTGATCGGATAAAGTTAAACAGAAAGTTTTAGAAATTTAACGAATGTTTGCAATACAGAACGATATTTTGAATTAATTTGAAACTCCTCAGTCCTGATGTCGCCTGGAAGCGACACTAAAAACATACCCTTTAAATTAATTAAAATGCTTCTAGAATTGTTAAAATTGCATCTAGACTTTTTAAATAAATGTATGCATATTTTACTTAACGAAAATTTCTACAGAACCTTGAAATTAAACACCATTTATATGTTAATTAACCTCCATATTACGAAAAATATATTCTATATAACGAAATTTATTTCACTTTCGTGCGTGTACAACATTTAAAACATCACGATCTATGTATGAATTTATCTCAACGTATTGAATGAAAATGAAATTATTTACGGATTTAATCATTTCCATTCAAAATAAGAAATGCTAAAAACCTTCGTTACAATAAGAAAGGAATTAGAGTTTCACGAGAGTGTAGTTGTTTGGATGCTTGCAAAAGTGCGAAAAGGTACACGAACAATATCGCAGACAATGCGATGTCGATGTTATAAATTCTACCCGAAAGTATAAACATCGTCGTTTTAAATTAAACGTGCGAAAATAATTTAATTCTCTTACAAAACAAAGCTGCAAACATTTCAGATAAAAACTTAACATATATTTTATTCCAGCAAAATTGTACTCTTTTTTTTTCATTGCTCGTGATCGCCTGCATGAAAAATAAAAACTATGACCATGGAGTCACTATATGAGAGTATGAAAACTGAAAGTAATTACAAAATATTGATCAAATTCGCGACAAACAATGCATTTTTTATATGAAACTTGTACAAAGTAATGATACAGACTTTTCTTTAAGTTCAGAAAATGGAATATAAAAAGAAAAAGATGCGCTACGCTTCAGTTATTGTTTACCTCTTTTATATCTTTATTTATTTTTATTTTTAAACAATATTCTAATTGAATTTTTCTAATATGTCTGCATTGCATAAAAATGAAAGTTACTAAATAAGTAGTTTTGTGCCAAATTAAAAAAAAAAATTCCAATATTTCCATTTTACGTGTATTTTTCATATGCATATGTATTTTAATACAAAAATTTCATGAATTCGAATTGATTTCTGTTTAACGAACTTTCGTCATAACGAAATGCTTAAGTGTAACATTGAAACTTCGTTAAATGGAAGTTTCACTATACTTAAATTTAACAAAACGTCCAAAGTGTGCTGAATCCCCTGAAGGACCCACACTAGGTACAGAAAAAGACCCGGATGATAATGTAAAGTCTATGGGGGTGTATTTTTTAAACATCTCGCTCAAATTTTAATATTTTTACCTGACTTTTTTTGCATAGGATAGCTAAGGACGATCCACAACCGGTCTAGTTTTTACTTTTTCGATTTTGCTTATATATTTTTATATTATGATAGTTTCAATTTCAGAACCGGTTTAAACCGGTTTTGAAAGTTAAAGTAATTTTTTAAAAAATTGAAAAAAAAATTGAAAAAGAAAAAACTAGGCTGGTTGTGGATCGTCCTCAGTTATCCCATGCAAAAAAATCGTGTCAAAATATTAAAATTTGAGCGAGATATTTGAAAAGAACGCCCCCATAGACTTTACATTATCATCCGGGTCTTTTTCTGGGCCCATTGTGGGGCCTTAAAGCAACAAATAGGTCATTTATAAAACTAAGAAATGCATAAAAATTGGTAAACACCGTTCTCAGGTTGATGATCTTATGTAAACAAACTTGTTGATGAGTATCAAATATTACGGCAGGTACTAAAAAGCAGGCTTTTCGAGTGATTAACAAAGCATGACCCCGGACGCGGTTAAAAAGGGATAACGATACTTTTCTTACTCAGTCTAGCAAAAGTAAATGTGCTACACTATTTTGTAGAGATGCAAATGTTGCCACCGTGAGAATATTGTTTGCCGGAATTACGGGCATTTTGCTATGAAAACGGGCCATTAATTTAAGATATTGAATTTCTTCTCACATTTATCAATGCATTTTTGCTGGAAAAAGAATGATAAACCGTTTTTATGTCAGTTTAACCCTTTATCCCCCAGATTATCAATTGAAAAATTGTTCTACTTCAATAAGTAGCTTTATTATTTCTGAAGATATATTAGAAAATCTATATAATAATAAAATTATGAGACTGGAAGTTTTTTCCTTCGAACTGATGTAACATCTAGGTAGTCCAATTCTCGCGACATTTATCAAGCCATTTTCACTAGAAACAAGTTGGAAATTTTATGCTAGGCGTAACAAATGAGGAATGTTCGTACTATAACGAAGTTTTCAAAATATTCAAATGTTACAGTAATTGTATACAGTACTTCGGATACAATATAAAAGCCCAAATCTTTTATGTTTCCTTGTAAATACTATTTGCTCTCTATTATACCCGAAGTAACTTGTAGTAAACCGCAGCAACGTATACCAGTTTCATGAAATGTGAAATGGTTAATGTAATTAAAACGTGCCTAAACAGTGTCCCCCCCTATACCATTATGTAATGGAATACTTTTCTGCGGCCCTGTAAATTATAAAAAAATATTCTTTGTACGACAGATTGTACAGAATGTCTCTTTTAGTATATACTTTATACATGTATATCAACTTTATTATGTTCGAAAGTGTGAAACATCATTAAAATGCACTTGAAACTATTTTCTTCCCATTGGTTGTAATGTAACGGAATACTTTTCATTGACCCTGTAATTAAATTATTACATCCGATTTTCATAAAATTTGAAATGATTCGACAAAATTATGCATTAATTTTAAATTTAAAACGATTCTTTTGGGACAGATGTACGGATTGAACGACGATTCTAGGTGCATAATATTTACATAATTACGAACGCACCTAAAAAGATTAACAAACCGTTATTAAATCTTATAGTTTAACCCTTGTATGACCCTGATTATGAATATAGAAATTACTCCAGAATTAAGCATCTTTTTTATCTCTAAAGATATGTTAGAAAATTTATACAATAATGTTAATATAAAGTTTTTTCATCAAAACTCGCGTAAATATGTAGGTTGTTATAGTTCTCAGATATATCAAGGCATTTTAATAAAGTTAAAATTATTTTCAACGTTAGAAACACCAGAATATTCGAATTCCAAGCATACCGGTTTCGGTAGCATATAGCATACCTTCCTCAGTGCTGAGGAAGAGGCACTGAGGAAGCACTGAGGAAGGTATGCTATATGCTACCGAAACCGGTATGCTTGGAATTCGAATATTCTGGTGTTTCTAACGTTGAAAATAATTTTAACTTTATCATATTGCACCAGGCAACAACCTATTATCAAGGCATTTTCACTGGAAAAGGGATAACAAACCGTTGTTGAATCCTGTATGGCAGCTTTCCTTTATGCTAAAGTTCATGAATTGAGAAATTACTCTATCTCAATATGTATATTTATCATCTTTGAATATATATTAGAAAATTTATATAATAATAAAAATATTAAATTTAAAGTTTTCTCATTCAAACTGGTGAAATATGTGAATAGTTACAGTTCTCGCGATATGTATAAAGACATTTTCACTACAAAAAAAAGGATAACAAACCGTTGTTAAATCCTGTAGTTTAACACTTTTTTACCACAGATTATGAATCTAGGAATTGTTCCAACTAATTAAGTATCTTTATTATCTCTAAAGTTATATCAGAAAAGATATATAATAATAATATGAATTTTGAAGTTTCGTCTTCAAAACTAGTGTAATATATAGGCAATTATAGTTCTCTGATTTATCAAGACATTTTCATTGGAAAGGGGATAACAAATCCATGTCTAATCCTACATGGCAGTTCCACTGTTTTATGCCCCAGATGATGAATCGAGGAATTGCTACACTTCAAAAATATCTTTATTATATCTGAATATATATACGAAAATTATGTAATAATAATAAAATGGAATTTGAAGATTTTTCATTAAAACTCATGTAACAGAGCGGCGAGTGGTTAAGGAAGTTACAGTCAAAAAAGGTGTTAAATATCAGTATAACTGTTGAAGATAAATTCGCCTTTTTTTAATCCCTTGATATTATTCGAAATATTTTCTATAAAAAAATACTGGTAGTTTTTTTTTTGGGGGGGGGCATATATATATATATATATATATATATATATATATATATATATATTGGGGGGGGGCACTCGCCACTTTGCGTAATATATAGCTATGTATAGTTCTCACACTTATCAAGGAATTTTTACTAGAAAAGGGATAATTAACCTTTGTTAAATCCTGTACACATGTCAGTTTAATCTGTATGCTCCAGATTATGAATCGAGAAATCACTCCACCTAAATAATTATCTTTATTATATCTGAAGATGTATTAGAAAAGTTATATAATAGTGATAATATGAAATTTAAAGTTTTTGATTAAAACTGATTTAATAAACAAGCAATTCGAGCTTTTATTTGTCGGATATTTACAATAAAAAATTCGATTAAAGTATATAAACATACTGCAATAAAAATCTGACGATTCTTTTTTAAAAAATATAAAGAAATGTATTTTGAAACTATCCGTAAATCGAAAAGTTTTGTAGTTGCAATTTTTCTTTTACTAAAAGAAACTTGCGTAAAATTGGGAAAAATACCTTTTAGAAAATAGTTTGCTTTGTTTGTTTCGCTGGATTTCAAAGCTAGATCGACCATCTTATTTTCTATTTTAGAAAAATCTTTTATTAACAGACAAAATAAATAAATTTTACATTTTTTTCTTTTTTAGTGGTATTTACAAATACAACCTGGGCATAAAAGATTAAGCTGTATAATTTAGTAGAAGCGGCTGAAAACCAATCAGTTCAAAATAATAGAATAGAAAAATAGCATAAATATATCTCACACATTTTTGTAAAATGACTACTTAGAGACGTTATTTTTGAAGTGTTAGTACGACGCAATTATATATAAAAATAAATAAATAAATAAATAAAACATTTCCAAACTGTAATTAAAAATGCGCTTAAAGATATTTAAAAATGGCGGAACTAGCCTGTTTTGAAAATTTTTGTATTTGATAACATACATAATCCTAATTTTTAAATTTTTTGTAAAATTGAGTATTTAACGTACTTCATTCGGAAACAAATAATTTCTATAAATCCAAATCAGTATTAGACTTTTCGAGCTCTTTTTTAAATACAAACAATTTTTTACATTTATACTTGAAAATGTTTTTCACCTTAGGTAAAATTCCATTTTTTGAGTTGGGCCTTTTTGCGTCTTAGGGCGAAATATATGTTGATTGTCATTTATTTAAAATTTGCAAGAAAATACATAAAATTTCAAAGTTATATTCTTATTTTTAAATTTGTTGTTTAACAAACAGCTATTATGAACATAAAAACTTGCAAGTATTATCTTAAAAATGTGTTGTCTGTTCTTAAATGTATTAAAAAATACAGATCTAAAATAAAGATAAAATCTTATATTTATGACATTGATTTTTTTTATATATATACGATAAATAAATAGACAATTAAAATAAAGATAGAATTGCGATACTGAAAATTGTTATGTTTCCACAATTTTTTCTTAAATGAGTTTTATATTTTAAAAATAATATTTTTAGTAAGAGTTACTGATTCATTTTTTCTTGAAATCTATTTCATCCCTTATTTTTAAATGTCATCTCAAAGCCTTCAGGATATCAGTATCCTGTTATCTAGCTTATGATTTATATAAAAAACGGCTTTTAGAAAACAAAGCCATAAAATTTCCTCAGAACATATTGGATAAGAAATAAAAATCGATGATCAGCTTTCGTACATTTTAATAATTACTTACAAAATTAAATTAACAACTTCTTTACCGAAGAAAAAACTAATAGATATCATGATTACGTTTTTTGTTATATTCCAAAGGCATACAATACAAATTCCTTTTCTTTAATTATGAGAATAGTCTAATAATGTTATTTATACAATGTACATTATTGTGCGCCTATAGTAAAATACAATTTACATAAATATTCTTAATCTAATGCTTCATTGCACAGAACAAATTGTAGTTAAATGTATGATTGTTTATTTCATATTTTCATTTTAAAATACGTTAAAGATAGTTAAAGAAAGAATAAAGCATTTTAATTAAATGATTTAAAGAAAATACTTTGCCAATTTAAGTATTAGAAAATATTTTTCGGTTATATGTAATTTATCGGCGAAATATATAGTTTATTTATTAATCTATATTTTAATTTGTTTTCGTTGCTTTTAAATGCAAAATATCAAAGAAAGTATGATCGTTTTAATGGTTTTTCTCTTTTCCCATGTTATCTTAGAATTCTGATAATGAAAATTGATAAATTTTAAGTTGTTGCATTATTATATTAATTGATATACAGTCCCTGGCCAAATTATTAGACGCACTCCCTTTTACTTGTGTCGAATCATATTACTAGCTTCATAGAAATATTACTGTGTGAATAACTGCAATTAATTATGCACATCATTTGTAGGATTATAATAAATAAAAAACATGCCTACGACTTTAAAACTCTTTCTTTTTACAAATTAAATGAAAAATAGCTGAAATTGCAAAATTTATAACTTGAAGCTCAAAAAAATGTCAATATTTTTTGGAGCCTCTTTTGGCGGCTGTCAGTGCCTCTATTCTTCGCGGCATGCTGTTAATACAAAATTGAAGATTTTCTTGTATGCGTGGGTGACGATTTCAGATAATGGATAATATTTTCTATGAGCTGGGTTTTGTTTGGTATGACTTCTTAGTCAATTCTCCAGACCAATATAAAGAGGTTTTCAAAATCGGTTTATTCTAAAGCTAAAATGATGGCTTCCAAATGAAGAACCATTTGTATTTTTGCAAGGTAAAGCTTTTTTGTTACATAGCACGATCCGTCAAGGTCTACTTTCAATAAAACTATCCCTGTGTTGAACTGCTCCCAGTAATTCCTCAGACATGAATACCATTGAAAATGTTTGGGAGCTAATGAAGAAAATCCTGGACAAAGAGCTCATAACGAGCAAAACACAGCTCATAGAACAACTTATCCTTGTCTGGAAACATCACTCACACATGCAAGAAACATTTCAATTTTGTACTAACAGCATGCCATGAAGAATAGAGGCACTGATTGCCGCCAAAAGGGCCTCCAAAAAATATTGACATTTTTTTTAATTTCATGTTTTAAGTTTTACAATTTTAGCAATTGTTAATTTAATTTACAAAAATAAATAATTTTAAAGTCATTGGCATGCTTTTAATTTATTATAATCCTACAGATGATGTATATAATCAATTGTAACTATTGGCATAGTAATATCTCTATGAAACTTGTAATATGATTCGACACAGGAAAATGTGAGTGCGTCTAATAATTTGGCCAGGGACTGTATATTATTTCCAATATTATTCTATATTTTTTTCGATTTCATTTCCTCACTTGTTTTCAATTGTCTAAGTATCTCATTATCTAGCTCATAATGTAAAAAAAATAAAGCTTAAAAAAAAACCATAAACTTTTATTAGAATACATTCGATAAGAAAAAAAAAGTCGATAGTCACCACTTCCGTAAACTTAAATCGTATTTTACAAAATTAAATTAAAAACATTTTTATTGCAGAAAAAAATAGCTACGTTTTTATATCTGTGCTGCATAATACCAAAGATATTTAAGATCATATTCATTTTAAGATGATATTCATAGTGTAGTTATTAACTTATAATTAATTTAAAGAATTTATTAAATCTATTGTAGAATTCACATAAATATTCTTAATTTAATGTCGTCGTTACGAAATAAATTTTATTTAAACATGTGGTTGTTTCTTTGATATTTTCATTTTACAATCTGTTGAAGGTAATTTTAAAAAAAAGAATAAAGCATTTTAATTAACCAATTATAAAGAAAAGACATGATTAATTAAATTATTACAAATTATTAATTATTATTATTATTTTCTATATCATCTCTAAAAAATAATGTTTATTTATTCTTTAATTTTTTATTTTATTTGTCTTGATGTTTTTACATACAAAGTGCTAAAATGGATGCGAAATTTTTGGGGCTCTTTCACTCTCATTTTCGCGCTCTCTCTCTCCGCTATTGTGAAAATTGTTAGATTTTAAATTGTTGAATTTTTATAATTAATGACTGCTACAATTTTGAATGGTATTTTTAGCATGATTTATTTTTTTTTCTAGAATTTTATTTTATCATTTATTTTTTAAATTAAAAAAAAACTATAACTAAACAAATTACAACGACTATTTGGAAAAGGATATTTTCAAAGACTCAAATTTTAAAGACGTCTAAATAAATTCTATATTTAAATTAATAATAATAATAAACATCATTTTTAGGATGATTATAACGAGTCATATATTACGTACGCCGTGCATTAAATACGAATATTCCTAGACCAATGATAAAAAGAAAACAATAGATTAAAGATAGATAACTTTAATTGTTTAAAATGTGCATTTTTATTTGATGGAGTTAATCAGATTGACTTCTGAACGCCATCATATTACGCACGACATGGATTAAACATTAATATTTCTGGACCCATCACAAACAAATTTTAAATGAAATTTCAGCTTTACAATTTTTGGAACTGCAAATGTTTCAACTTCTTAACATCGCATTTTAAATTTTTACACCGTTGAGTAGAGAAATAAAATGCACTTTTTAATGAAATTTGTTTGAAATTTCTATCACAAATTGTTTTTAAATTATTAATATTTTTAAAGTTTTTACTACTCTTTTTGTCATCGTGGCAACAGAAGTATTCAGTTTTTGTACATTAAACTTGAACCAATCAGAAAAAAAAAAAAAAAAAAAAAAAAAAACAGAATTATTCCATTTTTGACATTAAATT
This sequence comes from Maratus speculifer, assembly GCA_964019185.1. Taxonomy (NCBI): domain Eukaryota; kingdom Metazoa; phylum Arthropoda; class Arachnida; order Araneae; family Salticidae; genus Maratus; species Maratus speculifer. The sequence goes on along the minus strand of CAXHSM010000009.1, from coordinate 517,008 downwards.
TGGACCAATCAGGGAACTAATAAAATTAAATAAGTTGCGGAATTCAACCAATCAAAAGATTCAGATACATTTTAAATTTTCCAATTCTCTGCCGAGAACAACAACTATTTTTTTTCCTAATAACAAAAAAAAAAAAAAAAAAAAAAAAAAAAAAAAATATTTTTTTAAAAATAGGGCTATGGAATTTCATCAGTATGTATAGAATAGGAAGAATTATTATGGTTATCTTTTAGTACATTTTAATAGTTATTTGCAAAATTAAATTAACAACTTCTTTACCGAAAATAAAACTAATAGCTGACATTATTGCATTCACGTTATGTAATTTCATATGCATTTCGTACAAATTCTTTTTATTTATATATGACAATAGTCTAATTCTATTCAAAGACATTATACTGCCTATTGTAAAATTCACATAAATATTCTTAATTAAATGCCATAGTTACAAAATAAATTTTATTTAAATGTTTATGCATCATTTGTATTCTAAAATCTATTAAAGATAATTAAAAATAGAATAAAACCTTTTAATTATATGATTTAAAGAAAATAAGTTAGCATTTCAATTATTAAAAATTCTTTTTCGGCTCTAAAAGATATCGTTTACTTATTCTTCCATATTTTATATCATTTTTGATGTCTTTACTTGGGAAATATGTTAAAATGAGTACAATAATTTTAAAGGTTCCCCCTCTCTCTCTCCTCGTTACCTTAAAACTGCGATGGTTAAATTTTAAGTTTTTGCATTTTTATATTAAACGAGACATACATTTTTTTAATGTTGTTTTAAATATAAGTTATTTATTTGTTTTTTCTTGAATTTTATTTCATGACTTATTTTTAAATGTCATCTCGAACCATCAGGCTATAAGTATTTTTCTGTCTAATTTAGTGATCTAAAAAAATAAATAAAATAAAATAAATAAATAAAAGCTTTTAAAAAAAGTCATAAAATTTCATCAAGAAAAAAGAATAGTGGGGAAATTATGGTAAATTTCATATGGCCTAATCTTCAATTACAGAATTAAATTAAGAACTTGTTTAACAGAAAAAAATATTAATTATCATTATTCCGTTAATGTTACGTAATTCCAAAGGCATTTTGTATACATGTCCCTTTCTTTAAAATACGATAATAGTCTAGTTAATAAACTAATAATATATTTAAAGACATTATGCTTGCTATCGTAGAATTTACACAAATATTCTTCATTTAATGCTACAGTCACAAAACAAATTTTAGCAAAAAGTACGGTTGATTCCTAGGTATTTTTATTTTAAAACCTTTTAAAGATATTTTTAAAAAAGCATAAAACATTTTAATTAAATAATTTAAAGAACATATATTATTAAGTCAGTTATAAGAAATGGTTTTTCGACTTTGAAAAGTGTTGCTTACATATTCTTTTATATTTTATTTTATTTGTTTGGATGTTTTTACGCGAAAAATGTAAAAATAGGTGCAAAATTTAAACCCTTTGAACTCGTAAGTCCAGTATGAATGGGCATAATCTTTCTTTGCAAACTGTGTTTGTAATAAGAGAAAATAAAATATGCCGTGCTTAATTAGCGCCTTTTTTTATATTGTGTAATTAAAAGTACATTCTTTTGAAGCAAGTTGGAAATGGCACGTCAAACAATGCAAATGAGATTTGTTCGTACTATAAACAGATTTATGCAATAGCTGTTAATTTCTTATGCGAAAATGCATGAATACAAAATATGATACGCTTTTATATCAATTACAGACATATAATAATTACAGAGCAATCCAACTATATTAATGCAAGTTAGAGTATGGACAGACAAACCGAATTCTTAAAAAAATTTTAACTAAGTTGTAATGTGTCAAACTGCCCAATAGGTTGACATTTGACTTTCAAAAATTTATACCCAATAGACGGTAGCATATTTTAATTCTTTTGTACAGCAGTGTATTTTGTCTACAATCTTTACATATGTATATGCGACTGTTTAGCTAAAATTTAATTAAAACTAAAACACATTTAAATCTAGTAAAATCACATTTCGAGAGATTATTTTCCATAGAAAATTTGAAATGACTTGACAAAATTTTGTAACAATTATATATTTGAAATTTCAAAGTATTCGGTTGGCTAGTTTCTTCTCTGTTACATGCGAATGGATAGACAGACGGACGGACAGACAAACTGAACGACGACTATACGTGCTACGTATTTATATAATTACGAACGCACCTAAAAATGGTGCCCATCGAATAAAATTTGCGTAAGAGACGCCGGAGTCGAAAGGGTTAAGAGTTTTCTCATGCTACATCCCCTATACTCGTTATCTTAGAATTGTGATTGTGAAAAATGTTAGATTTAAAATTGTTTTAATTCTATATTAAATAAGCGGTACATTTTTAAATATAATTTTTAGTATAAGTTATTGATTATTATTATTTCAGCACTTGTTTTTAAATGTCATCTCAAAGCTTTCAGGATATGTAGCTCATGATCTTAAAAAAAAAAGAGAAAGAAAAAAGAAAAAAGCTTTAAAAAAAATAAAGCCATAAAATTTCATCACAACCCATAGGATAAGGAAAGAAATCAATGGTCAGCATTTCCGTACACTTTAATCGTCACTTCGTCACTTACAAAATTCAATTAACAACTTCTTTAGCGAAGAAAAAACCACTAGCTAACATCATTACATTTATGTTAGGTAATTCCAAAGCTATTTCGTACAAATTCTTTTCCTTTAAGTACGATAATATATATATTTTTTCTTTTGGAAGATATTATGCTGTCCATTTTAGAACTCACATAACTATTCTTAATTAAATGTTGTAGTCCCAAAATAAATTTTAATTAAACATGTAAGATTCTTTCTTCGACATTTTCATTCCTGAAATGTATTTTAAAGATAATTTAAATAATAATCAATCATTTTATTTAAACGACTTTAAGAAAATAAGTTACTAATTCAATTGCTACAAAAAAAAATTCGGCTTCAAAAGATATGTATACTTATTCTTTATATCTTCATGTATTTGTTTAGATGTTTTTTGATACAAAATGTTAAAATAAGTACAAAAACTATAATAGTTCTCTGTTATCTTATAATTTAGGTAGTGAAAATCGCTAAATTTTCAGTTGTTGCATTCTTATAAAATGACTAATACACTTTAATGTTAATTTTAGAACAAATTAACTGATTTTTTTCCTAAAATTTATTTCAAAACTTATTTTTAAATGTCATCTTAAAATGTTCAAGATATAAGTAGTAGCCTGTTTTCTAGCGTATGATATAAAAAGTTTTTTTTAAATGCCATCAAATACAGAAACATAAAAAAATCGATTGTTAGCACTTCCATACAGTTAAATCGTCACTTGCAAGATTAAATTAACAACTTCTTTACTGAAGAAAAAAAAATATCTACGTCATTGCATTCCTGCTATGTAACTCCAAAGTATTCTAGGCCCCAATAATGGCCGAGAGGTTCTGATCTCTCAACTGGTAGACGACAGGTGTTTGGTTCGAACCCAGTCGCGGCCGTCGGCCTAACCGTTCGGAGTTTTCGTGGTTTTCTTCGAACCTTGCGTAAATACGATTTAGGTTTTGATACATTATATAGATTGTCTAGCAAATAAGACCGTGATTTCAAAAATAAATTTTTCAAAAGCAAAGATTGATAGAATTATGCGGTAAATGATTAATAACTTTTTAATGCAAAATGTTATACAGAAGGTTCAAACGGTGACTTGTTTTCTGATTGTAAAGAATGCTTGATTTGACATTTTTATTGTTTTAGATTGCTTGCAGAGACCGAGTTTTTCCACGTATAGTGCCAAATTTTAAGAGTTTTGGAACTAAATTTTTGGAACTTTGCATAATTCTATCGATCTTTGTTTTTCAGAAATTTACTTTTGAAATCCGGGACTTATATTCTGTATATCCCGTATATGTATATATCATTGTAAATGTATGAGATTATTTTGCATTAAAAAATTAAAATGCACATCAAACGTTTGATTTTTATCAGAAAAAGGTTTTTCTTTAAAAAAAAACAAAGATAAGAAGAAAAACACATAGCGGCTAGCGACTGTGGTTTTACACCTATAGGAAGGACACTTGTTAAAAGAAATTTTAAAATCCTAGCCTTAATAGGAAATGAAGTATAAATGGATTAAAAAATTACTTCTTTACAGGCAAAAACTAGCTTAAGTGTAATAAAATAGCGTAATGCGAAAAGAAATATTTTGTTGTTGAATGACTCAGCGTGTAGTAGATTTATGATTTTCAGAAAGACAGCCCACAGATGTAAGGAAATAAAAAACATAGGAAAGTAAAACCATAAAACTCCAACCAAGTAGAATGCCTGTTTTAACCAATAAAGAACACTCCATTTCACCAATCTAATAACAAACGGATAATCGAATTAATAAGATCTGTAAAGACGTCATAGAATTAAGTATCAATAGTTCCTCTGGTGCCAGTATTGCCATTTTTCCCACAAAATTCATTTAAGGGTGTATTCGAAAAAACACTTTTCCACCTTCAACAGCTCGAAATTTTCCGATACAATTTCAGACATATTTTTAAAAGTAAAAACATGAAACTTGCTGAGGGGATTTTTGAAGAGGCGTATGTGGTGCCGTGCGATGTCTTTTCTCAATTCATTAGAATTTGAGTTATAAACAATTACCTTATCAGTATGACCCTTTTTTTTCGTTCCCGCTTGGGAAAAATCGGTTCGAAATGCCGTTTTTGATTGCTTTTTTTGCAAAATTTTCTGCATTTATCAAAGAATCGACAATCACGGCGCCTTGTGCACTTTCTAAATAAGACAATTTGCCAGTTTGATGCATATGAGAGCAAAAATGAATTTAGAAATAAATCGGAAAATAAGCAGTTTGAATCGAAATACACCCTTAAGCGTGTTTCTAAATCTAAACGGACTACTTTCTGACGCACTTTTAGTTGTACATAGTTTTGTTTAATCGATGTGATAATCAAGAAACTGTATTAAATGTTATTAACTTTCAAGTATATTTCGTCAATATTATTATTCAAAGTACTCTTTCGATACATTATATAGAGTGTCCAACAAATAAGACCCTGATTTCAAAAGTAAATTTCTCAAAAACAAAGCTTGATAGAATAATGCGGCAAACGATTTGTTTATTAGGTAAGCTGTAAAAATGTTATACAGAAGTTTCAAACGGTGAATATTTTTAAAAGATTGTTTTCTGATTACAAAGTGCAAAAAATGCTTGGCCTCATTTTTTTCTTGTTACTTACCCATCATACGTAATAGGGTAAGTATTGCAATCGTTTTGAAAATCGAAAAAAAAAATTTGACGGATTTACACGTTTCAGATAGTAGAAATTCCGAAAAACATATTTTTAGAAAAAAAAAATTTGCCGTCCGTCTGTCTGTCTGTCTGTCTGTAAACGCTCTATCTCACGAAGAAATTGAGATAGAGACTTGAAATTTTGTATGTACTTAGTATGTAAGAGTGGGACGAAGTCTATTTAATATCAGTAACCTCGGTTATCCGGAACTATTTTTTTCGGACTCTTGAAAAATTCGTTCTGATGAAAGGTATATAAAAATTTTTGAAATTTTGTATTTTAAGGAGTGGACTTAAAAGGCAATAAAATAACACAAATTTTGCATAAAGAACAAAGTCGATCGGATTATTAGTAACCGAGATATTTGTAATCCTGCTTTCCACATTCTTCGATTTTTCGTGACCCTGTATTTCATTTAAATTTCAGTTCAGAAATATATTTAAATTGGAAATGAGACGCTTAATCCGACGCAGTAAACTGTTAGTTAATAGTATTATTATTTTTGAAGTTATAAGGGTGTTTCTTTTACGCAGTTCGGTACTACTTGAGTAGTTTCGCATTTTATATAATTTGTCGAAATGGGTTCATCAGCAATTCATAAATAGAGCATTACATTGTATATTAACAATATTAAAATATACGTTTGAATTTTGTTTTGGAATTGAGAAGCATTGTAATAAATAGTTTTCACATGTTTTATTTTCCTATATTATATTATGCATATTCATGATGGGTAAGTATTACGGTGGCCCCCAACGACTAGTTTTAGATTGCTTGCAGAGACCGAGTGTTTCCGCGTAAAGTGCCAAATTTTAACAATTTTCGGAACTTCGCATAATTCTATCGATTTTTGTTTTTGAGAAATTTATTTGTGAAATCAGGGACTTATTTGCTGTACATCCTATATATGTATAGGATTGTAAATATATGAGATTATTTTGCATTAAAAAGTTAAAATGCACATCAAACATTTAATTTTTATCAGAAAAAAATTTTTTAAAGAAAGAAAAGAAAAAAACATAGCGGCTAGCAACTGTGACTTTACACCTATAAAAAGGACACTTGTTAAAGTAATTTTTATAATTCTAACCTTAATAGAAAGAGAAATCTATGAATTACAGAATTTCATGTTTACATACAAAAACCAGCTGAGTGTAACAAAAGAATATAATACGTAAAGAAATATTTTCTCGTAAAATGACCCAGCGTGTAGTAGATTTATATTCTTCAGAAAGGCATCCAACAGATATAACCAGGGAAGTAAAACCATAAAACTCCAACCGAGTAGAATGCCTGTCTTAATCTATAAGTGGACACTCCATTTCACCAATCTAATAACAAACGGAGAATCGAATTAATAAGATGTGTAGAGCCATGAAAGAAATAAGTATCAATAGCTCCCCTGGTGCCAGTATTCCCATTTTTACCACAAAATTTATTTAAGCACGTTATCAAATCCAAAGGGATTACTTTTTAACACACTTTTAGCTGTAGATAGTTTTGTTTAATAGATGTGATAATGAGCAAACTGTATTAAATGTTATTAACTTTAAAATATGTTCCGTCAATATTACTCAAAGTATTGTCTCCATATAATATATGGAGATTAATATATAATTGTAAATGTTTGAGATTATTTTGCATTAAAAAGTTAAAATGCACATCAAATATTTAATTTTTATCAAAAAAAATTTTTCAAAAAAAAAAAAAAAAAAAAAAACCGTAGCGACTGGCAACTGTGATTTGATTTTACGCTTATAAAAAGACATTTGCTAGAGTAATTTTTATAATTCTAGCTTTTATAGAAAGTGAAATAAAAATGGATTACGAAATTCTATCTTTACATGCAAAAACTAGTTCGACAGTAACAAAAGAGCTAAAGCGAAAAGCAATATTTTTTCGTAAAATTACTCAGCGTGTACTAAATTTGTGTTTTTCAGAAAGGCATCCAACAGATATAAGCAGGAAAGTAAAAGCATAAAACTCCAACCGAGTAGAATGCCTGTCTTAATCAATAAGTGGACACTCCATTTCACCAATCTAATAACAAACGGAGAATCGAATTAATGATATCTATATAGAGGTTAAAGAAATAAGTAGTATCAATAGCGTCTCTGGCACCAGTATTGCCATTTTCCCTACAAAATTCTTCCCATAAGCTAACCAAGATCTCTTGCTATGCTTAACATTTTTATATCAATTAGTTTTTTTTTTCTTATACATTTTTACAACAGCTGTTGAATATATGTTATACTTCCATTTTTCTTTGGTTTCAATATTTGATATAAATTTACCACCTCAAAAGTAGAACGAGAAAAACAAATTTGGTTGTTTGCTCTCCTGCTTTGCAGAAATGTATTGTACTTGCCATACTTATTTTATTTAAAAAAACGAATAATTTGATTACCGTAATTTCGGGTGTATAAGCCGCGGATCAAACAATTCTTTTTGGACCCAGAAATCTTATTTAGTGATTGAAGACAAATATTTACGGCGATCTAACTAGTTATATTTGTTTCTTAAAAAATTCTGGGTCAGAAAAGAATTGTTTGAGCTGCGGCTTATACACCCGAAATTACGGTACTTAAAGGAAATTAGGGCATCACAAATTATATTAAAATAACTAGCGAGCTACGCCCGCTATCTGGGCCAGTTTTTCCAAACGAACCTCGATATTAAGCAATATATAATAAACAAAAAAATTCATTTAATAAGCAAGTCTTGGTGTTCGAATCCTCAAGCACAAAAAAAGTAAATTAAAGAGCTATGGTTGTTATGCGCCCATTATCCCGTTAAAAATATGTGATTTCGCACAGTGGGCTCTACGCTCCATGGTCGCCATCGTCCCATTAAAAATATTTGGTTTTGTACGGATGGCTCTGCGCGCCCATAAGACATTTTCTCGTATTTTTTGGTTCATCAGAAGCAGACTTTTACGCAGATTCTGAATATGTAATCAGTTTTTTTCTACTTTAAAAACTGTCTGCATAATGGTTTAAGAAAAAAACGCGCAAAAAAGGGAGAAAAAGAGGTTTTCGACTGCTTCTTCTTTTAGCCAAAGTAGAAAAGTTCAGGTTCTTCACCGCAAGGTGGCGCAGTGTTCTGCCTCAGAGCTCCGTTTGAGCGCCGTTTGGGATTTGAGACATTTTTCGTTCCGATTCCCAAGGGGTTTTTTATTCATAACTTTTTTAATTTTGGTCCCACGGTCTCGAAAATGCCCGAAATGACTTCCCCGGAATTTTTCCAATCGAAAGACACCTCTCGCGACTTCCAACTCGCCCGCGTTGCGAACTGTAATCGGCTTCAAGCAGACAGAGGCGCACGGATTTTATTAGTATAGAAACTTCTGAATGAAATGCTTTTTTTACAAACTTACTGCAGTTTTTTAAAGCTATTTTTTCCATTTATTCATAAGGCAAAAGACCTGTAGAAGAATTCCAAATTAATCTTAGATTTTGATATTTTTAAGCCATTTTAAACATTTATATAAAAAAAATTATTTTAATCAATGATTTTTTTTAATCGGTTGATTTAAATCATGATATAATCGCTGATTTAAATCAACTGATTTAAATCGTTGCACCCTAATAGGATGTGAAATAAAAATGGCTTACAAAATCCTATCTTTACTTGCAAAAACTAGCTTAGCTGTAATAAAAGAGCTTAATGCGAAAAGCAATATTTTCTCGTAAAATGACTCAGCATGTACTAAATTTATGTTCTTCAGAAAGACATCCAACAGATATAACCAGGAAAATAAAACCATAAAACTCCAACCGAGTAAAATGCCTGTCTCAATCAACAAGTGAACACTCCATTTCACCAATCTAACAACAAACGGAGAATCGAATAAATAAGATCTGTAGAGACGTCGAAGAAATAAGTAACAATAGCTCCCCTGGTGCCAATATTGCTATTTTTTCCATAAAATTCATTTAAGGGTCTTATCAAATCCAAAGGGACTGTATTTTAATACTCTTTTAGCTACCATATAAATACATAGCACCTATAGTCTTCCCTTCGTCCGTCTGTCTATCTGTTCGCATATAACTGCACAAGAACTACTCAACCTAATGGTTTGAAATTTAATGTATATAATAATAGTTGCATAATTTTGTCAAACTATTTCAAATTTTATGAAATTTGAAACAAAACTAAACAAGTCGGAATATGCGTCAAGCGTAGTAAATGAGGTGCGCTCGTCCTACAACGAATTTTAAAAACATTCATATCTTGGTGTTATAATATACAGAACTTCGGAACAATACAGCAGCCGAAATCTTTTGTCTGTCCCTGTAAATACTATCCGCTTTCTATTATACAGGAAGTAACTTATAATAAACTTCAGCAACGTTTATCAATTTCATAAAATGTTAAAAATAGTATAATATAATTAAAACGCGTCTCAATACCATTATGTAAGGCAATACTTTTGTGTGGCCCTAAAAATGAATAACACATATTCTTTGCACTACAGATTGCACAGAATGTATATTGTTGTACATACTTCATTGATGCATATCAATTTTACTATGTTTGAAAGAATGTAATATCATTAAAATGCAGTTGAAACATTTTTTCCGTTCGCCATAATATAAAGAAATACTTTTGATTGTCCCTGTAATTAAACTAAACATCAGATTTTCATAAAATTTAAAATGACGCGACAAAATTACACAACAATTATATATTTGAAATTTCAAACGATTAAGTTGAGTAGTATTTCCACAGTTTTATGCGAACAGACGGACAGCGGATTGAACGACGATTATAGGTGCTTTAGTACGATTATAGGCACCAGAATATTTAAGTTTCCTAAACAATTAAACCTCTAACTGCTCACATAATGTATGTTTTTAAGCATTAATTAATTATAATTATTAGTATAATTGCAATAATTATAAAAACTGCGTTCATTTTCATTAGCTGAATAACAATAGCATTACATACTTTAATATTTATGAATTACTATATTAAATGCTACTTTTATTTACACATATTAAAAGTATTAATGACTCCATTAAATATTAAGCTGTTAACATTGTTTAAAATTAATAATTATTAACGTATTATATTCTTTGATGTTGAATAAAACTTGTCTTTGCTCCAGAGGTAATTATAACTAATAGATTTTACTTGAAAATACCATGAAGTATGAAAAGAAATATTGCGCAACATGCGATGAACATATATCTCTAAGAATATTTCTGACAGTCAGAAAAGAAACCGTCTGTATAACCATAAAATCTCCAGTTATATTAAATAAATGGACATTCCATTTCCCCAATCTAATCTCAAACGAAAAATTGCATTATTAAGATCTGTGGAGACGCTGAAGAAAGATGTTTCAATAGCTCCTCTGGCGCCAGTACTGTCATTTTCACAAAATTCATTTACGGAAAGATATCGGTCAACTGCACTTTCATTCTTTCTGACATGTCTAATTCTCAAATTTTATGTTTGGGGCCGATAGTACTTTGCAGCATAAAAGACAAAAGCGTTTTAATAATAAGATCTAATAAAAGCGTGAAAAGTTTTTAGTACATCTATTAGACTAAAATATATACGATTTGAAGTACGAAAATTCTTTTAAAAGAAATCAAAATGAAAGATATATATGTATGAAAGGATATCAAATAAAATAATTCCAGCAAGTTTTTTACACGTGGTATTTTTGCAGCATCTGATAAATACATATCTCTAAGAATATATCTAACAGGCAGAAGAGAAACCATCTGTATAACTATAAAATCTCCATTTATATTAAATAAATGGACATCCCATTTCCCCAATCTTATCTCAAACGAAAAATTGCATTATTGAGATCTGTAGAGACGCTGAAGAAAGATGTATCAATAGCTCCTCTGGCGCCAGTACTGTCATTTTCACAAAATTCATTTACGAAAAGATAACGGTCAACTGCACTTTCATTCTTTCTGACATGCCTAATTCTCAAATTCTCAAATTTTATGTCTGGGGCTGGTAATACTTTGCAGCATGAAAGACAAAGGCGTTTTGATAGTAAGATCTAAAAAAAGCGTGTAAAGGTTTTAGCATATCTATTAGATTAAAATGTATACGATTTGCAGTTCAATAATTCTTTTAAATGAAGCCGAAACAAAGAATATATATGTGAAATGATATCAAATAAAATCATTCAAACAAGTTTTTTATCGAAATGGTAAAATATTGGTTTAAGGCTGCTAGCCACACAGTTCAAAAATTCCAAATTGGTAATATTAAGTCTAAGGGCATTTAATGCATTCTTATTCTTAAAATATCTCCTCATGTAACTAACATTTATAACTTCTTTTCCTGCACACTCACCTTAAAAGATGCCTGTTTTGTTTTCTTAGTTTATATATTTATTTTTTATCTCTACGTGATTTTATATGAACCGTTAAACTTTTACTCCCAGTTCATCTGCTTTCATTACATGAAAATAAATTTAAGAAATATTTTAACAGTAAAGAAGAAAAAGAGAATCATCCTTTAAGAAGAGTACACACTAAATAGAAATAAAAAACATTAATATCCAGAGGAGATATTTTAAATATAAGAATGGATCAACCACACATAGACTATACATCACCGGGACAGTCTTGCTATTTGAATTAAAATGTAAATGTCGTATTTTTTTGTGTATGTCGTACAGTTACCTAAACAAACATCAAGATTTTTAACATCTCATTTCGGTAGGAAGGCAGATGAAGGGATAACTCAAGTAAAAATATAAAAGAAATAAATTAAAATAAATTTTACTTTATTATGGAATAAAACTAAATTAAACCTGCTATGCAACAATCAATTTGAATCATTGACTACAGTACCCAGTTCTGTTTTCTTGTCCTTGGAAGTGCTATGTTGCATATGTCCCAGCCAAATGGGCAACTTAACGTGGGATCCTCAGAGTTTAATTTCGTCAATTTTCAAGTACTCTTCAAATGTATTAAGGTATCTATTAAAACAAAATCGATAAGTCTAGATATCATTTTACTGTTATTATTATATGCAGATTTCGACTGATAAATTAAAATTATTTAAAATATTGAGCAATTATTTTACGCCACATAGCTGTGCCACCTAATAAGGCATTTATTCAAAAAACTAAAAAGTACTTCCTTATATCAGGGACTAACTGAATTTGAAGTTTGAAGAAAATTTGTGCATTAGATATTGACATAGAGCTAATGCGATAATGATGAATAATATCGCATAGCAACACCACCTGTTGTGCAATTTACAACAAAGTGTAATCAAATCTATAATATATGAACTAATGGAATCTGAAGTTTTATGAAAATCCGTCCATTAGTTCTTGAGATATAGCTATTCTTAAGATCGTGAAAAAGGCCGTATAGCAGCGCCACTTGTTGGGCGAAATACACCAAAAACTAACCAAATTCAATTTATAATTGAATCTAAAGTTTTGTGAAATTTCGTGTATTAGTTCTTGAAATAGAGTACCCACAAAATTTATGTCACATATCGTCTGACAGAATTACAGTCATTTTGTAAAAACATGTTTTCTAGAATCTCTGACCTCTAAAACGTGTAAATCCGTCGAAAATTTTCATAAATCCGATCATTTCTTCTTGTAAAGATAGAAGAAAGTATAATAATATTTATTTCTTAAACGATGCTATTCTTCCAAAAAATAATAAATAATTCAACCCCCCACTAAATGTAACATTTGTAGCAGAGATATATCTGCAGCGCAATGAATCACTGCTCGACAGACCAAAGCTTCAGTAAAAGTAAGCTAATCTCAGACAATCATTTTTCTCACAAGGTGCAAATCCTCTCTTACAATCTTGATTTTGTTTCTCAGAAGAGCGAAACGCATCGATACACTCTGTGAGTATCGTGTAAAAGTGATTGATTGAATCCGGTGTGGTTATTGTCGGGCGTTACTTTATCATAGAAAATTATTTCCAAGTGCATTTATGAAAATAGCTCGTGTTTCAGATGGAGTCATTTATCGCCGAGGAAGACAAATTTGGTAAACATGAAGACTGTTTGAAAATATGATTTTTTACAATCATTTTTATCACACTATAGAAAAAAGATTTTATTTGTTTATTTTTACGAGACGGTAGAAGTTATTTCTATTAATGCAAACCAATATTTTTCATATTCATGGAAATATAGCATCGAAATTGTGTCGAGCAGAAATACTTTCAAATAATTACTAATGCTATTTAAATATTGCTTTATAATTGAAATATTGGTAATAATATGGTAAAAATATTTTATACAAATATTAATATAGTACTTGAAAATATAAACACCCAAAATGTTTAGTTTTTTACGAAAAAATTACAATTATATTTATATACGTATATATAAACAGACAAACAATAAATTATTTAATTTTGTTGTTGAGGAATTCTGTACTTAATAAGTTATTATCAAATTTCTATTCTTTTTTATTATTGACAGTAATTATAATCTTAAAAACTAAACATCCACACCTGTAACTAAGGGCATGAAGAAATTAAAGAAAATGCTCTCAAAATATCTCAAGAAACTATTTAAAATGAAATCGATAAAATATTTATTTCTTAAAAGATGTTATTCTTCCAACTATTAATAAATAGTTCAACCTCCCACTAAAAGCACCATTTGTAGCAGAGATGTATCTCCAGCGCAATGAATCACTGCTCGACAGACCAAAGCTTCAGTAAAAGTAAGCTAATCTCAAACAATCATTTTTCTCGCAAGGTGCAAATCCTCTCTTTACAATCTTGATTTTTTTTCTCAGAAGAGCGAGACGCATCGATACACTCTGTGAGTATCGTGTAAAAGTGATTGATTGAATCCGGTGTAGTTATTGTCGGGCGTTACTTTATCAAAGAAAATTATTTGCAAGTGCATTTATAAAAATATCTCGTGTTTCAGACGGAGTGATTTATGACTGTTGTTCCCTGCGCGGAAGACAAATTTGCTGAACATGAAGACTGTTTGAAAATATGTTTTACAATCGTTTTTATCACGCTACCGAAAAAATATTTTATTTACTTTTACTATAATATTAGCTTATATTTTTGCTTTCTTCTATATTCAATAAAAGAAAGTATTGTAATCGAAAATTTTTTTTGACTTAGGATCTTCGACGGATTCACACGTTTTTAGGGTTAGAGATTCCGAAAAACATGTATCTAGAAATTGTCTGTCTGTGTG